>CM019066.1:3969713-4302508 GCA_009667805.1 Leptobrachium leishanense | reverse complement strand
CAAAATATTGACCTGACCTGACAAATTAGAATTTTTATTTTGATTTTTTCTAACTTCTGATTGGATGTTGCTAGCCTGCCTCTCTGATGAGGCAGGCTAGGAACATCCCACTCAGCCCCAAGATGACCCTGCCCTTAGAAGGGCAGCGCCATCTTGGCTGTCACTTTTCTTTTCTTTTATTCATTTTTATTTATTTTATTTTATTTTATTTTTTTACACTTTTTTTAACTTTTTTTACTCTGCTGGGTGCCTTGATCCCTCGAGGCACCCAGCAGAGCACCTGATCACTCATGTGATCTTTTTGTACTGAGTGCCACGATACCTCGTGGCACTCAGTACTTCCTGCCGCTACCGGAAGTGATCGCTCGGGGGGAGCGATCACTTAGCGGACCGGCGGCAGGTAAGCATATGCAGGGATGCCTCGATGTCGAGGCATCCCTGCAATATACACAGAGCAGCTGGAAGCGATACCGATCGCTTCCAGCGCTCTTTAGAAGTGCCGGGCACCTCTCCGGTGAAACCGGATGTAGATCGCTCCCGGGGAGCGATCACATGGTGCCCCGGCACTTCTCACCGCCATTGCACGGATGCCTGGACTCCCAGGCATCCTGCAATGTGGTTTGAGCTGCTGGAAGCGATCCGATCGCTTCCAGCGCTCTCTCTTAGTGCCGGGCACCTCTCCGGTAAAACCGGATGTAGATCGCTCCCGGGGAGCGATCACATGGTGCCCCGGCACTTCTAACGGCCATTGCACGGATGCCTGGACTGCCAGGCATCCTGCAATGGCGTTTGAGCTGCTGGAAGCGATCCGATCGCTTCCAGCGCTCAAAAAACCCCAGGACGTACCATGTACGTCAGCGGGTCTAAGAGAGACCCGCTGCAATGACGTACATGGTACGTCCGCGGTCGGGAAGGGGTTAAATAGTAACCCCAAGGAGGAAGACACAGATGCGTTCAATTGACGCATGTATTGCCGGATTTCCGGCGTGACGTTGAAACCGTCATTTCCGGTTCTGCCGCTACTTCCGGTCAATCAAGGGAATAGTACCGAATGTCGAGAAAGACAAAACATTCATGAATCAGGCCCCAGATATATGCTATTCCTTCCTCACGTTCAAGGAACACAGAGTTTTCCCATTTTTGTTGATTAATTCATACTAATGCCCGTTCGTATAGAGTATCTCAAAGAACAAAAACCGGATGTTTTTTATTATTCAACTTCCGGCATAATAAACGGCATCATTTCTGGTTGCTGGAGTTTCCGGATATTCTTGGATGGTCACAGGAGTGTATAGGAAAAAATAGGAGGTGTATAGCGCTCTAAAATCCTTAAGTTGGAGACAAAATTCAAATGGGGCAAAGCCCCAATCCAGGCATTCAGGAAACATAATTAGAAATACAAATTGGGCAAACAGCCTTATTGTAGGCTATAACCTCAATTGTTTCAAGGAGCATAATCCATCACTTGAATATGTATTAGAGAAGGGGTATAGGAGATTATTTCTCTCTTCTCCTGTGAAACCCATAAATTCTTTATAAATAAGCATGGCAAATAAAGTTCTCATTAAGAAGCTCAATTTATTAAAGAATTATGGGAACCTAAAGAAAGGTCACTATAGGGCCTCTATGATAAGGTAATTTAAAGCAATGCCCAAATTACTAAGGAATAGACTGTTCTTTAAAGGGGACTCAGAAGGGGGACCAACACATCTTTGGAAAACAAAATAAATTATAATAAATGTGTATTAGGAGAATTTAAAATAACGTACAGCTAAATCATATAAAGGGGGAGAAAGTGAAGCCCTCATTCAGGCCTCCCGGGTATCTCGTTCCCAATTGGTATATCCAATAGGCCTCTCTTTGACGCAATTTTTTATCCAAATCGCCTCCACGTTGTCCCATATGAACATGCTCAATTACCATAAATCTTATATTTTCAGCATTGTTGTGATGTAAGTGGCGAAGATGTCTAGTGATCGGGGTGTCTCGTGGGTACCTAACGGAACGTACATGTTCCAACATTCTCACCTTTAGGGGGCGTATTGTCTTGCCTATGTACTTGCTTCCGCAACCACATACAAGCATATAGACCACTCCTGTTGTATTACAGTTAGCAAATTCTTTTACTGTGTAGGTTACAGTGTTAGCTACATTTGAGAATTCTTTCGATTCTTTAAGTATATATTTACAGCCCTTACATTTGCCACATTTGTAGGTGCCAAAAACCGGTTTAGGCAGCCAGTTAGAATTTGAAGATTTTAAAGTAGAAAAATGGCTATGTATGACATGGTCACCGATGTTAGGGCAACGTCGTGTGGTTATGGAGACATGTTTGGGTAACACTTTACAAAGGTGAGGGTCCTGAGTAAGTAATGGCCAGAAACGTTCACAAATCTGATGAATTTCTTGCCATCCAGTGTCAAAATTACCAATCATTCTAATGCATTTTTCATCATTAGTCTTTTTGTCTTGAAGTGCAAGGTGCCGATCAATCATCAGTGCATTTTGATATGCTTTTTTCAGACAACGTTTGGGGTAGCCTTTTTGTTTAAACATTTCTCTCAGATCGATAGCTTTTAGTTTAAACTCATCGAGGGAAGAGCATGTTCTACGTAGTCGAATATATTGTCCCCTAGGTATCCCACGTTTCAGGGGGAGAGGATGGAAACTTCTCCAGTTCAAGAGGCTATTAGTAGCTGTCTCTTTTCTAAATAGAGTAGTAGCTACATGGCCATCTGGTAATCTTGAGACAGAAAAGTCAAGGAAATTCACGATATATTCTTGGATTTCATAAGTAAATTTAAGGTTTAACTGATTGTTGTTAAGTCTCTCTACAAAATTAACGAAGGTGTCACGACTGCCCCTCCATAGTATAAAGACATCATCTATATAGCGTTTCCATTCTATTATAGATGATTGAAGATCGATCAGGTCGGGACCATTGACGACGAATTGTTCCCACCAACCCAAATGCAGATTTGCATAGGATGGTGCCATAGCTGTCCCCATGGCCTTCCCGGTCACCTGTCTATAGAAAGTTCGATCAAAGATGAAAAAGTTGTGTGTTAATACAAATTGAAGAAGTTGCAAAACAAATTCAGTATGTTTACTGTGTGCTTCACCTCTTGTTTCCAAATAGAATTTGACATGTTTCAGGCCCAATTCATGGGGAATGCAGCTATACAAAGACTCTACGTCTAAACTGCAAAGTAGAGTGTCATTAGAGATGGTACAACTAGACAAAAAATTTAACATTTGTTTGGAATTTCTGATATACGAGGGGAGTTGACATACAAGTTTTTGTAAAATTCTGTCAATATAAATACTCGAGTTTTGGGTAAGGTTCATACATCCGGATACTATAGGACGACCTGGTGGTGGTTGAATTTTTTTATGAATTTTAGGAAGTGCATAAAAGGTAGCAAGCGTTGGGGAGATCGGTTTCATAAAATCGTATTCTTTTAGCCAGAGCTACGAGCATCCATAAGTATCAGAGTAAGTTCAGCTGAAAAACGTATGGTTGGATTACACGTTAGAACACTATAGGTAGGGGGGCGGAGTCTGGACGCCGACCGAGCCGGACGCATGGTGTAGGAGCTCCCACACCTAGCCGTCAAAACAGAGCATAGCAGCAGCACACAGATCAATTTGACCCACCATTTCGATTCCCCCTTACCGGGAGCATGCCGGGAACGACCCGAGGGGGCAAAAAACCGGATCCACCGACCCCTGTAGTGGCGCCAATTTTCCAGCGACACGGCCTGGACGACAGCCAAGATGGCGGCCGGACCCGCGGCGAGGACACAGGCCTGCACTCGGTCCCGGGAGGGTCCCAACCAGCGTCTAGAGCTGATATATCTCAGATTCTGGCCAGGATGGGGGACATGCAAGCGAGTCTGGCGATGGACATTGCTAAAATAGCCACGGAGGTACGTGCTGAAGTGGGGGCCTTGGGCCTACGCATTGGAGAATTGGAGGAAGGCACGGGGGACCTCGTGGCGGCTCACAATGCGCTGGCGCGCACTACTGACACGTTATCTCACCGCATGGACCGTATGGAACTTGCTCTTGAGGATGTCGCCAATAGATCCCGCCGCAACAACATCCGCCTGCGTGGATTGCCCGAGTCTGTACAAACACGGGAGCTACACGAGACGGTGCTGGGCCTTCTCAAACGCTTGGTACCAGAGGTGCCCCCGGCCAGGTTACTCATGGACAGGATTCACAGAGCCCTGAGAGCTCCCCGGGCTGACTCCCAACAGCCTCGTGATGTCATATTCCGCCTTCATTATTACACAGTTAAGGAGGAAGTCATGCGAAAAAGCAGAGACGTGGACCTGGTGTATGAAGATGTGAAGCTCGCTCTGTTTCAGGACCTGGCACCGGAGACCTTGCAGCATCGAAGGGCCTGGCGCCCCATCACAGCCCACCTGGGCCGTCATAACATCCGCTATGCCTGGGGCTTCCCGTTCAAGCTCTTGGCCTTCGCTGGTGGTAAAACCTCCACTCTAACCCTACAGTCAGACCCGCAGCAATTCTTCACCCGCCTGGATTGCCCTCCTTTACCGGACGCGGGTAACCTGCTCTCGTCCCCCTCCCCGGCACCTCAGCTTACATCGCGCTGGGAGAAGGTGCCCTCCCGGATTCGAGAGGAGGGGGACAGGGATCCCGGCTGAGATGATGGGGAAACCTCGGCGGTGATATTGATTTTTCTTTTTTTGTTTACTTGCCCACATGGTATCAGGTGGTTGTTGTGAATGTTCCCCAAGTGCTATATAACCCTGTAATGTTCGGCTGATAATGTTCATGATAATGGTGGGGATACTGTCGTTATTGTAAAGTTTCGTAATGCTGTTTTTAGATTGTTTTTTCATGCTCCGTTTCTTGCTCGGTGACGTCCGTTCTGCGATCCTACTGGTCTTCAACCAGGGTCGCGTCTCCTTTCTGACCATCCCCATGGTCGTTCCGGCACTGGATAAGTCCGGAAGTTTTTTCTCTCCTTTTTTCTTTTTTCTTTATGTGTCTTCTTCTCTTCTCTCATCTTTTCCTCCCCTCCCTCACCTCCCAGTCTTTTACCCCCTTTGTCCCTCTGTCTCCTTTCCCCCCATTGGGGTCCTCAGGGGTGCCGCCCTGTCCTGTGTACCTGATCTGGCCTGCCCGTGGCGTTCCCCTCCACTCCGCCCATGATTCCTGAATGCCATATTTTGTCCCAGAATGTTAAGGGACTAAATTCCCCTACGAAGAGGAGATTGTGCACGTTTTAATTCTCGGAGGACCAATGTCAGATAGCATTCCTGCAGGAAACGCATTTTGCCCGAGCACGCCAGTTCAGTCTCACAGACCGCACCTTCCCACGCTCCTTTTTCGCTTCCAGCACCGGTAAACGCCAGGGGGTTGCGATTTTACTACATAAATCATGCCAGATGACGGTTCAACATGTGGATAGAGATGATGAGGGCAGGTATATCCTAATCCGGGGGACAATTAATAATGTGGCTATCTCTTTGCTGAATGTTTATGCCCCCAACACCCCGGAAGATTCTTTCTGGGCCCATCTTACGACGCTCCTGCAGCTGACGGAAGGTTCCTTTCTGGTCATGGGGGGGACTTTAACGCGGCCCCAGCGCCAGCAATTGACAGGAAATCAAGGGCGTTAGGTGCCAGACTTACGGCGTCTCCTCAGGATGCGATGCTAGCTCGGTTTATACATGACGCGCAGCTGCTCGACATTTGGCGACTCAATCACCCAGGAGACCACGATTTCTCCTTTTATTCTCACCCCCACTCCTCATACTCAAGGATAGACCTGTTCTTGTTGCCAACCAGGACGATCCCATTAACTACCCGCTCGGCGATAGGCTCCATTAGTTGGTCTGACCATGCGCCCGTGTCTGTATGGGTGAAACTGCCGGGAACTCGATCGGGTTGGTCCTGGTGCCTCAACTCTTCCATCTTACAATCGGCTGCAGTGCTGGAAGAAGTGTCTGCCCACCTGGACAGATACTTTGAGGAGAATGACCTAGACGATATTGGTCCTGACTCCTTGTGGCTGGCCCATAAGGCGGTCATACGAGGTCACATGATTCAGATTGGTAGCAGGCTGAAGAGGGAGAGGATGCGTCTGCTGGTGGAACTTCAGGAGAGGCTAGCTGACCGGGAAGCAGCGCACAAGTCCTCTCACTCTCAGGCTGATTTTGATGCCCTGGCAACTGTACGCCGGGAACTCCGGTCAGCCTTACTGACGGATGTGGCCCGGTCCTTAGCCTGGACCAGGCGGACCTTTTATGAATATTCTAACAAGGCACATAGCGCGCAAATTGAGGAACCAAACTAGATCCAAACTGGTGACCTCGGCCCATACGCCCCAGGGTTCGATCACTACTATCCCCAGCGAGGTAAACCAGATTTTTACTGCGTACTTTAAGCAATTATATAACCACTCCCCGGATCACTCCCTCCGAAATCCGGAACATGTGCGGGAGGTGCAGGAATTCCTGGCCACGTGGAAAGGCCCGGAGCTCCCCCCCCTCTTGCTGGAGGGGTTGGGGTCAGAAGTCTCAGAGGCTGAGGTGGCATCAGTGATTAAACAAATTAAACCCCATAAGGCCCCGGGCCCGGACGGGTTTACGGCTTTTTATTATAAAAAATTCTCTCCTCACTTGAGCAAATATCTAGTTAAACTATATAATGGAATTTTGGAGGGACGATCGGTGCCTCCGGATTTCCTCCGATCCGATGTGATTTTGATTCCTAAAGAGGGCAAAGATCCTTCCTTCCCCCACAATAATAGACCGATCTCTTTATTGAATGTTGATTATAAGATATTTACGAAAATCCTGGCCAACAGACTGGGAGCACTCCTCCCCTCCATTATTCACCCGGACCAGGTCGGGTTCATTCCCACGAGGCAGGCATACGAAAATACAAGGAGAAACGTGGTCCTGATCGAGAGAGCTCGCGCAACGGGGACGCCTTCTCTGCTCCTCTCTCTGGACGCGGAGAAGGCGTTCGATAGGGTGGGCTGGCCTTACTTATTTCACCTACTGGAGCAATGGGGATTTCCCACTGGCTTTTGCGCTGCTATCCGGGTCCTGTATAATTCCCCCCTTATGAAAATAATCACCACGGGGGCCTCCCCGGAATCTTTCCCCATAGGTAATGGAACGCGACAGGGTTGCCCCCTGTCACCCATGCTCTTCGCTCTAGCCCTTGAGCCCCTGCTGGATAAATTACGATCCTCCACGTCTATCACGGGTTTACAGATTGGTGGGGAGGAATTCCTGGTGTCAGCATATGCGGACGACCTTCTCCTGACCATCACGGACCCGGTCCATTCTGTGCCCCATTTGCTCTCCCTTCTTCGGGATTTCTCGGATATTTCCGGGTTTAAGATCAATATAGATAAATCTCGCGCGTTGCCGATAGGCATACCGAAACCGGAGGTCGACCAGTTGCGTCTCCTCACGGGATTTCACTTCTCCACCTCTTCTCTCACATATCTGGGAGTGAAGCTGACCAGTGATCCCGCAGCAATGATTAGAGCTAACTATGATGTACTGATCCAACGTCTTATAGCTGATATGGACACTTGGGATGCCTTTAATGTCTCCTGGGTGGGTCGTATTGCTAGCGTAAAAATGAATCTACTCCCCCGAATCCTGTACTTGTTCCAAACCCTCCCGGTGCCTGTCCCTCCGGCCTCGTTGGCGCATCTACAGTCCCATGTGGACCGGTTCATCTGGCATAATAAACGACATAGGGTGGCTAGAAGAGTGTTACATAGACCGAGGGTGGTGGGAGGTTTGGGAGTTCCGAGTTTGTTACAATATTATCATGCTGCCCAACTAGCACAGTTTGTTACCTTTCATGGTACTAAAATGGTGTACGGCTTGAAGGAGAAAAGTTACCAGGAAAGGCTTAATGATCTTAACATGTACAGCTTGGAAAAAAGACGAGACAGAGGAGATATGATAGAAACATTTAAATACGTAAAGGGAATCCACAAGGTAGAGGAAGTGAGTATATTTAAAAGGAAACAAAATAGCAAAACAAGAGGACATAGTCTTAGATTAGAGGGGCAAAGGTTTAAAAGTAACAACAGGAAGCATTATTTTACTGAGAGGGTGGTGGATACATGGAACAGTCTTCCAGTAGAAGTGGTAGAGGCCAAAACAGTAACTGAATTTAAGCAAGCATGGGATAGGCATAAGGCTATCCTAAACAAAAGATAAATCCAGGTAAAGTATCCATGTAATTGGGCAGACTAGATGGGCCGAAAGGTTCTTATCTGCCGACATTTTTCTATGTTTCTATGTTTCTATGCACCACCTGGTACGCACCGTTGGGCGGACTTAGAGTCGCATCTCTTTGCTCCTGACTTGCCGCAATTCTATTTTTGGCTACCCAAAACCTATCGCCCGATCCTTCGCTCCACCTGCACTGCCACCATTAACTCTCTCCAAATTTGGGACACTGTGAACCGTCGCTTCACTTTTGCCAAAGAACATTCAGCTATGATGCCTTTTCTCCGCAACCGAAAGTTTCAACCGGGCCTATGCCCTCGCCCTTTTGCGAATCTGGAGGACTTGGGCCTTCAGAGGATCCACCACCTTTACTCAGCGGGGGCACCGCTTCAGTTTGAGAACATCCGACCGAGAGGTCCGGTGGGACCAGCGGACTTCTTTCGCTACCTGCAGGTCATGGACTATGCGCGGACGCCTGAAGTCCGTACGGCCGCCACGTCTTCCTTGACAGCGTTTGAGGCTCGCTGTAATGACGCTCGCATCACGAAATCAATGATATCCTCGCTTTATGTCTCCCTCTGTTCAGGCTCTCCAATCTGGGGGGACCCAACTTATGTTGCACGCTGGGAGCGAGATGTGGGGGATGCCCTGCCCAGTGAAGAATGGGAGGATATTTGGGACAATGTGGCACACTGCTCCATCAATGTGGCCCATCAGGAACAGGCTTACAAGATGCTGTTTCGCTGGTATGTTACCCCCTCACAGCTTTCTCACATGGACGGGTCTTCCTCTGACTTATGTTGGAGAGGTTGCGGCACTAAGGGCTCGTTCTACCACATGTGGTGGACATGCCCCCTGATCCGACGCTTTTGGCTTCAGATTCATGCTCTCATCCAAGAGGTCCTGCAGTGTGGAGTGGCTCTCGACCCATGGACATTCCTTCTTCACCGCACCCAGGACGCCCTATCGAGACCGGAGAATAAGCTGTTGCATCAAATGGTCTTGGCGGCTAGAAGAGCGGTGGCCCAAGGCTGGAGATCTGTGTCCCTTCCGTCTATGGCACAGGTGTACCTTCGGATTAGAGATAATATGGACATGGATCGTTTATCGGCTCTTGTACATGATACCATGCCCCAACATAGTAAGATTTGGGAACCCTGGTTGGAGTTTGATGTGGGTTAAGAGCTGGACTGTTTGTTTTTCTGGCGGGTTATGATACCTGGGTTATGTACTCCTTTGGGGCGGCACCCTATCCCCTTCCCCCTCCTCCCCTCCCTATGAGGTCTCTTCCTCTCTCTTTTTCCTCCATGTTTGTGTTTCTTTGATCTTTTTCTTATTTCTTCTTTTACCCCCTCTTCGGGGTCCCCCCCCGCGGTCTTTTGGCAGGGGCTCCTCAGGGCTAACCAGTAGCAATCTCTAAAATTGTGTTTTTGTGATAAGATGCCCTTTTTGTCTTTGAAAAATGGAAAATAAAGAATTATAAAAAAAAAAGAACACTATAGGTAGTTGAGTCTTCTAAAATGGTCAATACCATTTTCCTATATTGTTCTATACCAAGAACCACAATGTTTCCCCCCTTATCTGCCTTTTTAATGACTATCTCCTTATCGCCTCCAAGATTTTTTAGGGCTTGAAATTCATTCTTGGTGATATTATGTGGGACAGACGCATTTACAGAATATTCATCTAGTTTTTCGATTTCTTGACAAACTAGCATACAGAAGGTTTCAATGTTGCTATAGTCGCCAATATGGGGTGTGAAGGTACTTTTAGGTCTTAAGTTTGTATAACCGGTATTACCATCCCATAGGCTTCAATGTTAAAAATATTCCCGTTTTAATTCAACATCTAATAAACCGTTTATTATAAAATTCTGCAGTAAAGAGTCTCTTTATTTATCGATTTTTTTTTAGGATATTTTAAGCATTTTTCTGAATTTTTTATTTTTTTTAAAAAGTCCGATTTTTTTTTTTTTTTTAAGTTTACTTATTTTTTCTGTAACAGCCCTTTTTATTATCATTCCCTGGACCTCATATGTAAATTTCAGACATTTTCGCTCAGTAGTTTCTTTGCAAACAGTGTTTCACTTTCACACATTCATACAAACTGTTTTGCTAATTTATTCACTGACTCTTCTGCTGTGTCTAAGGCTGCGATCGGCTCCTGTTTGGATTTTTCTGTGGTTTTTGGCAGGTTAATCCAGATGTTTTTGTGTGTTTTCGGCGTGCATTCGCTGGGTTTTGCGGTTAGTTTTCGTCAGGTTTGCGGCAGCTTTTCCCTGCAATTCGGGGACCCTGTGGTGCTTGCTGAATACATTGCAGGGTCACCGAAATGGGATCGGCAAAACGAACCGAATTGAAGAGAACGAAAAGTCACTGAACGTGCGGTGACTTTTCGAATCTCTTTGTATAACCCTGAGAGTCTTCTTAGAGCGCTCAACTCAATTCCAAAGACTCCGTTTTGCTGATGATTTCAATACCAGTTGTAGGTTGACGGTCATGAACATATCGATATCTTTAAATATTTTGTGCAGAATACTAAGGATTAGGGATGAGCCGAACACCCCCCGAGTTCGGTTCGGGCCCAAACCCAAACTAACCATATGTTCGGGTCCGAACCCGAACCCGAACTCAAACTCCATGCAAGTCAATGGGGCTGAAAATTCGGTTTTTAGAGTGCCCTCCAAGACGGTATATATGCTAGATATTTGCCATAAAAGGTGTATGGGGGTCCGGGTAGTGCCCTGGGGGACAGGAAACAAGGACAAAAAGTTAAAAAAAAAAGTTTTTAAAGGGACAGTGAATTTTCCATGAAATAAGGGTTAAAAATAAAAACCAAAAATTCCTTCAAATATCGTGCCTAGGAGGTCCCCATAACCTGCCCGTGAAGTGGCGGATTTCTAGGATGTATAGAAACACTTAAAAACAAAAAAATGACGTTTCATATGACGGTAAATGCTTTTCCTTTAATCTATCCATAAGCAACTGCTTGGGGCGGCAGTCTGTATGAAAAGAGGAGACATTTTCGGACACGCAGAAAAAGTTTACTGATTTTTTTGGCTAAATTATTGTGAAACTTATGCAGGCTTTGGATGAAAGTAACAATAGGTGCTTCAAAATTGGTCCTTTAGCGTCCCCAACAGTGCCGTCACACCGTAACCCCTCTGAGGATATGAATCTGATACAGGCGTCAGTGGCAGTGCACCCAAATATTGTGCTTTTGGTGCCAGGCCTGCAAGTACTATCATACAGTAACCCCTCTGTGGTATTGTGGAAGAATGCAGAGGTGAACCTTGCGGTCCTATATTAAAAAGATATAATTCTGGTCAAGGCGTCAGTGCACTCAGATATTGTGCCTTTGGTGCCAGGCCAGCAAGTATCATCATACAGTAACCCCTCTGTGGTATTGTGGAAGAATGCAGGGGTGGACCATGTGGTCCTATATTGAAAAGATATGATTCTGGTCAAGGCGTCAGTGCACCCAGATATTGTGCCTTTGGTGCCAGGCCTGCAAGTGCCATCATAATACAGTAACCCCTCTGTGGTATTGTGGAACAGTGCAGGGTTGGACCCTGCGGTTCAAAAAATTAAAATAATAAAATGATATAAATCTGGCACAGGCGTCAGTGCAGCCAAATATTGTGCCTTTCATGGCAGCAAGTGCCTTCACACCGTAACCCTTTTGTGGTATTGTGGAAGAGTTCAGTGCTGGAGGTTTTGTTAATGCAGAAGAGGACATCCCCGATCTATTCCATTACTTCAGCATCAGGGGATTGATAGCTGCTGATCCAGGACTGATTCATTTTTATAAATGTCAGCCGGTCTACAGAGTCGGTGGACAAACGCACTCTTTTGTCTGTGACAAAACCTCCAGCGGCACTGAACGTCCTTTCGGAAAGCACACTAGATGAAGGGCAACCTAGTAGCTGCATAGCATATTGGCTAAATTCTGGCCAGTGATCCAATCTCAACACCCAGTAATCCAGTTGATCATCTGCTGGAAAGGTATCCAGGTCTGCCCTTGCCCCTAGGTAGTCCTGCACCATACGGTGAAGATGCTGGCAATGGGTGCCTACATTTGACGTCCCTGGGCGTCGAGGACTAAAAAAATTAAAAAATGCATCAGTCAAGCGGCCCTGGCCTTCACCACTATTCCTCTGATCATCCGCAGCCTCATAAGCACGTGTGTCAGCACTTGGTAATCTACCAGTGCCTGGAAAGGTGTTACACAAGTGTCGCTTTAGAGCGTCCTCAAGTTTTTTCCTCCTGTGCTCCCTCTGTGTGGGCAGGATGAGTTCTGCAACTTTACCCTTGTATCGTGGATCAAGAAGGGTTGCCAACCAGTAATGATCCCTCTCCTTGATAGCACGAATCCTGGGGTCCTTTACAGGCTTTGTATCATTAGGGAGCCCATGCAGCGTAGGTTGGAGGTGGCATTAGCTTCCGAGTCTTCCTGGTCAATGAGGATGACTGTAGCGTGCACTTCCTCCTCCCAGCCACGCACTAGCCCTTGTGTTTCTGGGCACACGAAACCCTCCCTTGAGGAATCCCCACCTTCAATGCCCCCACTACTTAAATATTCTGCCTCCTCCTCCTCCTGTCTGATCTGAGTAGGACCCGCTGGAATGCTGTCTGCAAAAAGACTGGGGCCTTGAGAGCTAGGGAAGGCCTCCTCTTCCTCCCGCTGCTCTGCCTCTAGAGCCACATCTATAATTCCCCGCAGAGTGTGCTCCAGCAGGAACACTAAAGGAATTGTGTCACTGATGCATGCACTGTCCCTGCTCACCATCCTCGTTGCCTCCTCAAATGGTGACAGAACAGTGCATGCATCCTTGATCATCAGCCATTGCGGGGGGAAAAAAAAACAAGTTGACCTGAATCTGCACTTGTGCCATACTCACACAGGTACTCGTTGATGGCCCTCTGCTGCTTGTGCAGACGCTGCAGCATTGCTAATGTCGAGTTCCACCTGGTGGGCATGTCACAGATCAGACGATTTGTGGGAAGGTGGAATTCGCTTTGAATTTCTGCCAGGCGAACGCTTGCTGGGAATGACCGTCTGAAGTGGCTGCAGACTTTTCTGGCCTGGATGAGAAGCTCTGGCAGCCCTGGGTACTTGGTTAGGAAATGCTGTAACACCAGATTTAGGACGTGTGCTAGGCATGGTACATGCGTCAATTTACCCTTGCGTAGGGCGGAGAGAAGGTTGCTGCCATTATCGCAGACGATCATTCCCAGCTGAAGCTGGCGTGGCGTTAACCATCTCTGCACCTGCCCCTGCAGAGCTGACAGAATTTCTGGCCCGGTGTGGCTCCTGTCCCCTAAACAAACCAGCTCAAGCACAGTATGGCATCTTTTTGCTTGAGCCATTGCGTAGACCCTGTCAGGCGTCGGTTTAACTGCCACTTCGCCAGAGACAGAGAAGGAGGAGGAAGAGGGAGAGGTGGTGGTGGTGGTGGAGCAGACAGACCTCATACAAGCAGCTTTCTGGAGGCGTGGTGGATGAACAAGCTCCAGCACAGAGCCCCATCTTGGATCCCTACCAGCTGCAATCAGAGTTACCCAGTGTGCCGTGAAGGAAACGTAACGACCCTGTCCATGCTTGCTGGACCACATGTCTAAAGTCACATGCACCTTGCTGCTGACTGCCTTTCCCAATGACTCGATAACATTGTCTTCCACGTGCTGGTATAGTGCTGGAATGGCCGTGCGTGAAAAGTAATGGCGTTTTGGAACCTGCCACTGCGGTACAGCACATTCAGCAAATTCATGGAAGGGAGCAGAGTCCACCAGCTGGAAAGGCAGCAGCTGCAATGCAATGCAATGAGTAATTTTGCTAAGCTGGCATTTAGACGCTGTGCTTGGGGATGGTTGGGACTATATTTTTTCTTTCGCTGCAGCAGCTGCGGCAACGTAATCTGACTGCGTAAATCTTCAGCTACTGGGATGATGTCACATTGTGAGGAAGGACCTGGTACATCCATTACTGTAGCATCATCCCTGTCGGTAGAGGTTGAAGGCAATGACATGGCAGGACATACAGTGGGGGTAGACAGAGGAGGAGGAGGACCTACGCAAAGTTTTGCGCCAACGGGATGTGTGGCAGTTGTTCATATGTCGCCTCAAGCACGTGGTACCCAAGTGTTCGGTATCTTTCCCACGCTTAAGCCTCATCTGACATAGATTACAAATAGCAACAATGCGCTCTACTACACATTTCTTAAACAACTCCCAGACAACAGAGTTCCTGCATGTGTTCTTTGAGACAACAGCGCTCTGCACCGGAGCAGCTCTGACATGTGATGCCTTGGACTGGCTAGTGCTACGGTTGGTCACAGAGGATGTTGTGCCTCGTGTTTGCTGTGCCTCCTCCTCCCCCTCTTCCTCACTTAATTCCTCTGTTCGATCAGGCACCCAGGTGGAGTCAGTGACCTCATTATCATTGTCATCATCACCCCCTATCTCCTCGTCACTGGAGCCAACTTAGCAGTATGCTGCAGCTGCTGGGGCAACATGAGTGCCAGTTATTTGTGTGTCATCACTGGCACCCCTTTCTTCTAGGTTGATTATACTCCCTTCCTCAACCTCAGAGATTGAATCAGAGCACTGTACTTGCTGCGCATCCTCAAGCAGCATGTCACACTCATTGTAGTCAAACAATTCAGCTGACTCCTCCGTGTGTGATAGTGAGGCTACGGCAGGAGTAGCTGTGGACATGGAGGCTGCATTAGATGCTTTGGCAGCTGAGGTGGACTGTAAAGCACTAGAAGCCTGGCTGGCAGAGGACTCGGAGGATGAGGATGGCCTGGTTAGCCAATCCACCAAGTCCTCTGTATGTTGCTGCTGCTTAAGACGGCCAGCACCAGTTAGAAAGGACAAGCGTGCCCCTGCAGAGGATGCACCACGTCCACCACGACCAGAGGCACAGCCTCCCGACACAGGGGCTGCTTGCCCTCTTATCTGTGTCTGGGAGCGTCTGCCTGTCCTTTTTGTTCTTTCAGACATGGTGAGTGATATATAGATTAATATATACAGAACTCTGATTCAACTCTGGTATAAAGATTTAAAGAACTCTGGTATAACTCAGTGAGACACCCTGATAGCTGGTAGACAGTGACAAGACACAGATTACAAGTCTCAGACACCTCCTATAAATCAGTGAGACCCCTTGATGGGTGGCAGTGAAACCTCCTATAAATCAGTGAGACCCCTTGATGGGTGGCAGCCAGTGAGAACACACGGATTATAACAATTTCCAAATGTTTTAAAGAAATTAGTGAGCCCCAAAATACTGCGTGGTACTGGCTGTGTGACAAGACACAGATCACCTCAATTCACAAATGTTTTAAAGAAATTAGTGAGCCCCAAAATACTGCGTGGTACTGGCTGTGTGACAAGACACAGATCACCTCAAGTCACAAATGTTTTGTAGAAATTAGTGACACCCAAAATACTGCGTGGTACTGGCTGTGTGACAAGACACAGATCACCTCAATTCACAAATGTTTTAAAGAAATTAGTGACACCCAAAATACTGCGTGGTACTGGTTGTGTGACAAGACACAGATCACCTCAATTCACAAATGTTTTAAATTAATTAGTGAGCCCCAAAATACTGCGTGGTACTGGCTGTGTGACAAGACACAGATCACCTCAATTCACAAATGTTTTAAAGAAATTTGTAACCCCCAAAAAGACTTGCTGGCACAGTGACAAGACACAGAAGATCACCTCAATTCACAAATGTTTTAAAGAAATTTGTAAACCCCAAAACAACTTGCTGGCACAGTGACAAGACACACATCACCTAAATTCCCTGATATTTAGTAGAAATGAGACCCGCCAGACCCCCCCAGTAGCGTGGCAGACCGGCAGTAACAACACACGACTATCTCCTCTGAAATCTCCTCTCAAAATGCGTGCTGTAGCTATGCGTGGAAACGTTATATAGTGTGCTGCGGGACTTAGCTCTGTGAGCCCATGATTGGGCAAGATTTGCCAAATTAGGACTCTGAGCCGTGATTGGCATACTGTTGGACCTGTCTTGCAAAAAGACCTGTGGTCAGGTGCAAGGCTGTAGCCAATTATGAGCTTCAGGCCAGTGGGAAAATGCATTGTGGTCCATTGTGATGCATTGTGGTCGAACATGCGGCGAACACCTGGACATGTTCGGTGTTCACGATCTAATCGAACAGGCTAAGTTCAGGTCGAACTCCGAACCGTCCGAACCGAACAGCTCATCCCTACTAAGGATTACCTAGTGCTGAATGAAGGTGCCAGAATGCAAAGTGCATAAGAGAGCGGAGGGTGACGAGGTGGGCTCAGGTCCCGGAACATGTACAGGACACAGTCCTGAATGCAACATGCTATGTACTCAGATGCCTACTGACTAATAATTTACAAGATATATATTTTATGGTAATCATTTTCAAATAATGCTTTTGGCTTCATACCACGTGAGATACTGGATCCACCAAAATAGGTCCCGAAACACAGTCCATCAAAAACCGAGAGGCCACAGATCCTGTTCTCCCAAGACTTCCACAAATTGAACTGGTTTTGCTGCAATAATCCTTCCTTATGCAAAAACTTTATTCAAAGAGATCTGAATGGCTCCCGAAATGTAACCAAATGCTGAAATTAAGGGTATGGTTACCTTTCTTGGCCATTCGGCTATCCAGAGTGCAGGCAATTCACCAAATCCTGGCAAATTGCCTGCACATTCGGTGCCTGTTTGAGGGCAGTGAAATACCCATAGAAAAACAATGCTTCGGCTATTCAGAGAACACAAACCAGCAGTGAAAAGTTGCCGAATTGCCCTGCCATTCGGTGGTTTCATGCGGCAGGTTTATTCAGGCAAATCCTGGTTTAAATGGCTTCAATGTTAAAAATATTCCTGTTTTAATTCAATATCTAATAAACCGTTTATTATAATATTCTCAGTAAAGAGTCTCTT
Organism: Leptobrachium leishanense; assembly: GCA_009667805.1. Taxonomy (NCBI): domain Eukaryota; kingdom Metazoa; phylum Chordata; class Amphibia; order Anura; family Megophryidae; genus Leptobrachium; species Leptobrachium leishanense. The sequence continues at coordinate 4,285,310 of CM019066.1, read as the reverse complement.
TATTTATAGATTTTTAAGGATATTTTAAGCATTTTTTGGTATTTTTTTTTTTTTTAAATTAAGTTTTTTTTTAAGTTTACTTAATTTTCTGTACCAGCCCTTTTTATTATCATTCCCTGGACCTCATATGTAAATTTCAGACATTTTCGCTCAGTAGTTTCTTTGCAAACAGCGTTTCACTTTTCAATCATTCATGCAAACTGTTTTTCTAATATATTCACCACAGTCGGCTTTTTCCGGTGGCTTTGCTGCGTGTGAACGACTCCTGCTCGGGTTTTTCCGGTGTTTTCAGCAGGTTATTCCAGATGTTTTTGCGGGTTTTCGGGGTGTGCATTCGCCGGGTTTTGCAGTTAGTTTTCGGCAGATTTACGGTGACCTTTCCCTGCAATTCGGGGACCCTGTGGTGCTTGCTGAATACACCTCAGGGTGGCCAAAATGGGATCGCCAAATCGAACCGAATTGAAGAGAACGAAAAGAAACCGAACGTGCGGTGACTTTTCGATTCTCTTTGAATAACCCTGTATGTATTATCCTCCAACCTCCTGGACTCTTCTCTCTCTCAGCTGTCAGTGCACCTGCCAAAGCTATGTTATTCTGCTTTAGAACAAGCACCACTGAGTTATTCAGGGCTTTTGTTATAATTTCCGCAGTGAAGTGTCCACCTTTGTGGCTTTCAATGTAGTGTTTATGGTCCGTCGCATTTTGTAGAGAAGGATTAGATGCACCAGGCAGAAAATCCATTTTCTAAAAAAAATAATAATAACCCCGACGTATTGACTGTCCCGGGATCCGCAGCAGCAAAAGATGGAAAAGATGTTGAGGGCAACCAAGCATGTCAAGATCTTGGGGCTTTTATGAAAATTGTAGAATCTGAGGCCATTTCAGACATGCTCAGTTTGTTCGTCGAGGGGATGTGTGATGTCATCCATTCACTTTACATAGGGAAAGGTGAGAAGTGGTGTCACCATAAAGAGGCAAATACAGTACTTTCCCCTCTAGGGAATACAGAAAGAAAGGTAAAGGTGAAGACTTCACCTATTTTAACCCCTTAAGGACCAAGGGTCTTTAAAGTCAATGCATTTACGACGCAAAAAACGTTACGTTGTTGGTCCTTAAGGGGTTAATTTAAAAAATCTATAAATAATAGCTGCCACCTTCATGACAGTCACAATATATATATTTAAAAAAGTAAACATGTATTAAAAAGTAAATCCCAGAGTATTACCAATAGCTCATCAGCTTTGGGATGTGAAACACAAATACAGCAGTGACTTAGATTTTGATGCCTGGAAAAATAAACTGTGATCCATCATCTGGAAGAGTTTAGAGTCAACTAAGAAGTGAGGCTGCCAGGGATAAAGTGTGTGCTGGATGAGGAAGCCCTGACAGAGTTACTCCTCATCTTTGGTTCATCAAGAGGATTACATTACACTCTGTTGTATTCAATAGCACTTGGATGTTAAACTCCTTTATGATCTGAAATTTCTAATACGATGATTTAGAAGGTTCAGCATCCTTAGCTCTACAAATGTTTTGGAACTACATTTCCCACAAGGCTCAGTCAACCTAATGAGTGGCTGAGCATCATGGGAGATGTAGCTCCAAAACATCTGGAGATCAAGTTCACCGATACATGATTTAGATTATCCTTATAGTCTAACTCACTATCAGGGTTATTCAAAGATCACCGAAAACCTTTCGTTCCCTGCACTTTGGGGAATCAATTTCCCCGGCCCTCTGGCGAATTTAGCATTCTACCGACCGCATGAGAAAATCCGGTGCAAAACTGCCACATCCAATGGAAAAACCGCAGCGAAACTGCTAAAAAAACACCAAACGCATCCGATAAAACCGCCGCAAATCCGCCAAAAAAAACCTGAACGCATCTGAAAAAAGCCAACAATTCGCCAAACCAGCCGCCGGAAAAAAACAACAAGCCTACGAACGGGGTAAAAAAAACATAAAACAAATTAATGTAAACTTTTTAAAATTTTAAACACTGTTTGCAAAAAAAACTACTGAACTAAAATGTCTGGAATTAACATCTAAGGTCCTATGAATAATAATAATAAAAAGTTTGTTACAGAAATAAAACGGTAATTTAAAAAAAAAAAATCGGAAAAAGAAATTTGCCAGAAAAATGCCTTAAAAAACAAAATAAATAAGAGACTTTTTGCTGCAGATTAAAATAATAAACTATTTCATAGATATTCAATAAAAAACGCAATATTTTTAACATCGAATCCTATGGGATTCGCCTGATTAAACCTGCCGAATGAAAACACCGAACAGCAGGGCATTTCACTGACATTTCTCTGCTGTTCAGTGTCTCTGAATAGATTAACCATTGCTTCTTTATGGGGGATTTCACCGCCGTTGAACAAGTACCGTATTTCGCTGTTCGGTGCAATTTTGTGGCCAGATCGGATCTCTTTAAATAACCCCTTATATTCTGGTTTATAAAACGCCTGCATTGTAACTCATATGCTTGATTAGTCTGATGTTGGACTTTCTAGGGAAACATATCGAGTATCGAGTATTCCGGGACCTCCACCATTTCAAAACTTTACCTGTCACCTCTGGAAATAACAAGATATGTGAAGATTGAGAAGAGATGGAATGAAAGCGCATTACAAGGAAGAGAAAATATGCGTTTGGCATAAGGCAAAAAAAGAGATCATGGAATACTCATTGGGGGAAAATGTGGAGCAATGCAGGACTAGAGGGAAGCGGACATTCTAAAAAAGAATTCAGACCTTCACAAACACTGCACCCACATACACACACACAGACACACCAAATAAATACCATTGTGTATAAACACAGATCCATTATTGTTTGTCCAGCTATAGGGTGAACTACCTCCAAAGTCTCTTATTTAACCAGCAGATTGTCCAGTATGATTGAGGACAGCTGTTCAGTGCAATTTCGGGGCGATCAATCTATTCACAAAGCCATCAATTTGCCAAATATTGGCAAATTGACAACGAAATACGGTGCATTTTGATGCAATTTCCCCATTATAAACGACCGATTCGTCTATTCACAAAACGTTGAATTGCACTGAAGATTCTGAGAAATTAGCTTGTTTTTCGTGTTCCAATTCGACAGCTTTAAACAGTCTAATCCAAAAGGTTTCACTGTAATAAATAGAATACCCTTTTTTAATTTTTTTAAAGACGATTTATTCTTTTTACTTTTTGCAAAAACGGTTTCTTATTTTCTTAAAGACCATTTTGTATTTTTTTAAAAGACATTTTTGTATTTTTTATTTTATAAAAGACTTTTCTTATTTTGAAACAGACCTTTTTATTATGTTTTAAAGGACCTTTTTAATAGATGGACACAATATTACTACATTTGTATTGATTTAACCTTCTATTAGGAGAAAAGGAAACTCCCTTTTTTTTCCAGTTCGGCGGTTATCGGTGCAATTCGGCTCTTTTCGTCGACTTCCAATAACTGCTTCAGCAACCTCAATTTCGGCAAAATGCAGTGACCGTTTTGATAAATAGTGAATTCACTGAATTTTCAATGAATTGGAATGTAGAGGGTTACCCTTTTCAAACGCCCTAATATTAGCAGACGAAGCAATATGAGAATATACAGTTGTGTTCAAAATTATTCAACCCCCACTGAAATTGAGTGTTTTGGCCAGTTTGACATTGATTTTGATCATTCAGTCATCTTGTTTACAATTAAATCAAAGAGGCACGTGTAGGTCAGACAAATATAACATAACATTTATAATGAAATAACCACAAATGTCTTTTCTGTGCTCACATCATTATCAGTTTTATTCAACCCCCAAGTGACATTCAATCTTAGTACTTAGTACAACATCCTTTTATAGTTATAACAGCTTTTAAACGTGAAGCATAGCTTGACACAAGTGTCTTGCAGCGATCTACGGGTATCTTCGCCCATTCGTCAGGGGCAAAAGCCTTGAGTTCAGTCACATTCTTAGACTTGCGCACTGCAACTGCTTTCTTTAAGTCCCACCAGAGGTTCTCAATCGGATTTAAGTCAGGTGACTGCGATGGCCACTCCAAAATGTTCCAGCCTTTAATCTGCAACCATGCTCTAGTGGACTTGGAGGTATGCTTGGGATCATTGTCCTGTTGAAAGGTCCGTCTCCCAAGCCTCAGGTTTGTGATGGACTGCATCACATTGTCATCCAATATCTCCTGGTACTGAAGAGAATTCATGGTACCTTGCACATGCTGAAGCTTCCCTGTACCTGCAGAATCAAAACAGCCCCAAAGCATGATTGACCCCCCGCCGCGGCCATGCTTCACAGTAGGCAAGGTGTTCTTTTCTTCATAGGCCTTGTTCTTCCTCCTCCAAACATTGCGTTGATCCATGGGCCCAAACAGTTCTAATTTTGTTTCATCAGTCCACAGAACACTATCCCAAAACTTCTGTGGTTTGTCCACATGACTTTTGGCATACTGCAGTCGACTCTTCTTATTCTTTGGAGACAGCAAGGGGGTGCGCCTGGGAGTTCTGGCATGGAGGCCTTCATTACGCAGTGTGCGCCGTATTGTCTGAGCTGAAACTTCAGTACCCACATCTGACAAATCTTTTCTCAGTTCCTCAGCAGTCACACGGGGACTTTTCTCCACTCTACGCTTCAGGTAGTGCACAGCAGTCGAAGTCAGCATCTTCTTTCTGCCACGACCAGGTAGCGTTTCAACAGTGCCCTTTGCCTTGAATTTGCGAATGATGCTTCCTATGGTCTCTCTTGGTATGTTTAACATCTTTGCAATCGTCTTATAGCCATTGCCCTTCCTGTGACGAGTAATCACCTCTTCTCTTGTGTTCCTGGACCATTCTCTTGACTTCACCATGTTTGTAACCACACCAGTAAATGTCTAGAAGGAGCTGTGTATCAGTCATTTTAAAGCTGCCTAATTGGTGCTTATTATGCTTTATTGCTGCTCCGTGACATCCACAGGTGTTTTCAATACGTGATTGAAAACACTTGAATGAACCTCTGTTCTTCAGAGTGGTAGTCTTTAAGGGGTTGAATAATTGTGTCAATGAAGAATTCACAAAAGAAACATTTACTACTTTATTACAAAACCAATTGATGTCATTTTAGTTGCATATGGTTCTTTAAAAAGTCCTTGTAGGATTTCATTCTGAATACAATTACAAATGTACACTAAATTCCCTAAAACCCTTTGCAGCATTGGGGGTTGAATAATTTTGAACACAACTGTATAGCGACGAAATGGAGCCACAGAAGTGACCCGAAATGGGCCAAAATGCAAAGCACTCAAATTGAACACAATTTAGGTGCTTTGTGAATAGACTCTTAACTCTAGTTTATAACTTAAAATACTTACGGTAACTAGGAAAAAGTATCTTTTATTAATGGTTTTATGTCTCGTGTACAAATTTATTTATTTATTTATAAAGGATTTTACCAGGAAGGATACATTGAGATTTCTCTCGTTTTCAAGTATGTCCCAGACAAATGCTTGAGTAGCAGATGGGCATTTGAGATATAAATCCTTACCCTGACCTACAAAGCTCTCACAAACTCAGCTCCCCACTACCTGTCCTCACTAATCAACAAATACACCCCAGTCCGCTCCTTAAGGTCAAACAGTGACATGCGCCTAGCTTCTGCCCGCATCACCTCTTCCCATGATAGACTGCAGGATTTCTCACGTGCAGCCCCCATCATTTGAAACGCTCTCCCTCGTACTATCAGACTTTCCCGTAGTTTCCCTTCCTTCAAACGCTCCCTTAAGACATTCATTCCTATTCAGGCAAGCCTACCACCCGACTCAATGATGCCACCAGTCCATCACTCTCACCTTGCAGTCCATCACACTCACCTTGCAGTCCATCACTCTCACCTTGCAGTCCATCACACTCACCTTGCAGTCCATCACTCTCACCTCGCAGTCCATCACTCTCACCTCGCAGTCCATCACACTCACCTCGCAGTCCATCACTCTCACCTCGCAGTCCATCACACTCACCTTCCAGTCCATCACACTCACCTTGCAATCCATCACTCTCACCTCGCAGTCCATCACACTCACCTTGCAGTCCATCACTCTCACCTCGCAGTCCATCACTTTCACCTCGCAGTCCATCACACTCACCTTCCAGTCCATCACACTCACCTTGCAATCCATCACTCTCACCTTGCAGTCCATCACACTCACCTTGCAGTCCATTACTCTCACGTTGCAGTCCATCACTCTCACCTTGCAGTCCATCACTCTCACCTTACAGTCCATCATTCCTACCTTGCAGTCCATCACACTCACCTTGCAGCCCATCACTCTCACCTTACAGTCCATCACTCTCACCTTACAGTCCATCATTCCCACCTTGCAGTCCATCACTCTCACCTAGCAGTCCTCTCCTCCTGTTTCCACCCGCAACCCTTCTAGATTTGTAAGTGCCCACGGGAATAGGGCCCTCGTTTCCTCCTGTACAGGTTTATCAAAATGTTGGTCAGTCTCAGTGTATTGTAACCCTGTCAAAATTGTGCCCATTGTTTAGCGCATGTGGAATATGCTGGCGCTATATAAAGAATAATAATAATAAGTTGTTCATAAAGCTTCCTCTGTTGCAAAGCCTTGTGTGACGGTCCTTCTTGCTCTTCTCTCCACTTCAGGGCTGGTGACCCTGGCCCTTGGATTCTTAGCTTGAGTAGTATATTATCCTCACATGTGCTACTCTATATGTCTCACTCTCTAGCACAGGAGTCTCAAACTCTGGCCCCCCTAGATGTTGATGTCCTACAAGTCCCAGAATTCTTTGAATGTAACAGATGGCCATAGAATCAAGGGAGGGGATCCAGAGTTTGAGAAGCCTGCTCTGGCGGTATGACTTGGCCTGTCCTCAGTACAGACCAGCAGCAGCACAGGTTGACAACGTGTGAGTCGAACTGGAACACTAACCCTTCCTCCTATTAAAGAATAGCACTGGAACTTACTGCACTCCCAAGCGTTGCTACCCGTTTCGGCCCCCGCGTCATAGTACGAATTATCGCAAGTACATTTCCTTCCGAAGAGCTCTACAATCTGATAACTGAAAATGCAAGAAAATAAAAAGTATGACATTAAACAAGAAAATGTCAGTGTGAAGGCAAGATAAATAGATCCGAAAATTCCACAGCACTTACTGGTATTTAATGTGCTTCTGTGCCTGATAAAACTTCGTCTTCGGTAGGAAAGTTATTTTTCATTAATTACTTCGTCCTTGTAATGGCGTCTTGGCACTTTTTTCTGAAAGTAATCATAGGACACTGGTACATTCAGTAACATCGATCCTGAAATCGCATCTTACGCTTTGGAAGTGCTCCAGCTATTTGTTCCAAATTAATAAAGCGAGCCTGTCTAATTGATTAAATTAGCCGCTCATGTCGAAATAAGAACATTACTCGACTTCTCTGTCTCTCTTCACTGGCCTAATAAGAAGATTTTAGGGAATCCAAATAAGGGTCAGTATAACCTCCAAATCTAGGGCACCGGTGGAAAATATCATAAACCAGAGGCTAAGAAAGACATAAGTTTATGTGTTACTCATTTTTTTTTCCAAATGATATTCATTGCAAAACTAATAATGATAGTGGATTGGCCAAAACAAATCATCCAGCATTTTGCGTTCCGATCCCAATGTTGTTGAGGAAATGAGGGTGCTCTGCCCCTTATCTTCTCTCCTCGTCTCTCGCTTATAGGACAATATGTGGGTACTTAGATAAAGGGCCAGTACCACTAAAAAACTGAAATGTCCCCATTGTGTTTATTTTATGTTGATGATATTTTACATGTATTTTGTTTTTCTATTGTATGTTTAGATAAGAAAATATTTTACTCTATATGTGTCACTGAGTGCATCTATGGTATGATATTTTGTGTTGTGAACTGCACCCTCAAAGAATATTTACTTTGGCCATAGAATGGAGTCTATTGGTCGATCACTGGCTCAAATCTCATTGTATTGTGTGGGATGTATTCAAAGGACATCGCCATGGGGTAGATTAGAAATCTTTTACGCTCCCTGTCTAGTCTCATTTATCTGCCAGCTCTTATCTCAGGCAGCCTGGAGAACAATAGCCTCCTGTCGCCTTATCTAAAAACATTCCCTCCTCCACCTCATTAATGTTAAATACTGTAGATTAGATAAATCATAGCAGTTAAGTAAAACTTTTGCACAGATTTTGGTAAATTTTGCATCATGGGAAAAATCCTACACAATGGAAATGGGAGATAAAAAAATTCACTTTGTGGGTTATTCAGAGAGTAGCTCTCATGTTCCCCGCACTTCCCTGCACTTTTGGGAATCAAATTTCCCCACCCTGCAGTGAATTCAGCATTCACCGCAGGGTCCCCGAAGTGCAAGGAATCGGTCGCTGAACGCCGCCGCCAACCCACCGCAAACCTGTTACCCGCCGCCGACAACCCGCCGAACGTCCGCCGTAAACACACCGGACAGCCGCCAAACGCAGCCGATGAGCTGCCAAGCACAGCGCCGACCAGCTGCAGGAGAAAGCCGATGGAAGGGTAAAAAAAAAAAAAAAAAACAATACGACTAAAAGTGTCAAATCTGAAATGCTGATTGCAAAGAAAATACTGAACAAAAATGCCTGGAATTTACATATAAGATCCAATGAATGATAATGAAAAGGTCTGTTACAGAAAAAAGAAAAAAACGCTTTTAAAAAAAAACGGAAAAAAGTTTTGCTGAAAAAATCCCGAAAAATGCCTAAAAGTTCCTAAAAAAATCTATAAATAAAGAGACTTTTTACTGCAGAATATTATAATCAACGATTTATTAGATATTGTATTAAAACGGGAATATTTTTAACATTGAAGCCTATGGGATTCTCCTGAATAAACCTGCCGAATATAACCACCGAACAGCACTTCGGCAACTTTTCTCTGCTTTTTGGTGTCTCTGAACAGATTAATCATTGCTTCTCTATGGGGGATTTCACTGCTGCCGAATAGGCACCGTACTTGCTGGCAGTTCACCAAAATTTGGTGAACTGCCTGCTCTCTGAATAGCCGAATGGCCACGAAATGGCACGGCACTGGGAAATTTCGCGGCCAGATCGGCTCTCTCTGTTCTTCTGTCTCCCTTTTATTTTTCCTTTTTTACATGTAATTACTTCAAACAAAGAAAAAAACAGCAGCATGTGTTTTATAAAGAGGTTTTATTTGTAAATAATCTGGTTGCAGTTTACATAAGTGGCAGTGTCCCTTTAAGTGTGTAGAAGTGTTTCATGTTGATAGATAGTGATTAAATTGGCTGTAGGTAAATATATACAATGTGTAACTACAATCATAAAGCCAGGGAAAGAACTGAACTACCCTGAACACACGCAGAAGAGAAAATAGCTCAGTCAGTAAAAAAGGGGGACAAAACATTTTTAGATACATAAACGAGAAAAGAAAAGTAAAACAAGGATTAGTTAGATTAAAAACAAAGGAAGGAAGGTATGTAGAAGAGGATAAAAGTCTCGCTGACTGCCTCAATGAATATTTTTGTTCAGTCTTTGCAGAAGAAAAGGAAGGAAAGGGATCTCAGTTAGGAGGAAACACTAACGAGACAATTACATATCAGTTTACAGAGGAGGTTCTACAGCAGCTGTCTAAAGTAAAGACAAATAAGTCAATGGGGCCTGATGGGATCCACCCTAAATTATTAAAAGAGCTCAGTGATGTAATAGCAAAACCGTTAACAGATTTATTTAACCAATCCTTGTTAACGGGAGTCGTCCCAGAAGACTGGAAATTAGCAAATGTTGTGCCCATTCACAAGAAGGGTAGTAGGGAGGAATCTGGGAACTATAGGCCAGTTAGTCTTACGTCAGTAGTGGGGAAATGAATGGAAACCATGTTAAAGGAAAGGAATGTTGACCATCTAAAAACACATAGATTACAGGATCAGAAACAACATGGGTTTACCTCAGGGAGATCATGCCAAACTAATCTTATTGATTTTTTTGATTGGGTAACAAAAATAATAGACACAGGTGGTGCAGTAGACATTGCTTATTTAGATTTCAGTAAGGCTTTTGATACTGTTCCGCATAGAAGGCTTATCAATAAATTGCAATCATTGAGCTTGGATTCCAATATTGTTGAATGGATTAGGCAGTGGCTGAGTGACAGGCAACAGAGGGTTGTGGTAAATGGAGTTTATTCGGCGCAAGGTCTTGTTACCAGTGGGGTACCTCAGGGGTCAGTACTTGGACCCATTCTATTTAATATTTTTATTAGTGATATTGCAGAAGGTATTAATGGAAAAGTATGTCTTTTTGCTGATGACACAAAGATTTGCAACAGGGTTGACGTTCCTGGAGGGATCAGCCAAATGACAAATGATTTAGGTAAACTAAAAAAATGGTCGGAGCTGTGGCAATTGAGTTTTAACGTGGATAAGTGCAAGATAATGCACCTGGGACGTAAAAACCCAAGGGCTGAATATAGAATATTTGATACAGTCCTAACCTCAACATCTGAGGAAAGGGATTTAGGGGTTATTATTTCAGAGGATCTAAAGGTAAGGAGTCAATGTAATAGAGCAGCAGGAAATGCTAGCAGAATGCTTGGTTGTGTAGGGAGAGGTATTAGCAGTAGGAAAAGGGAAGTGCTCATGCCACTGTACAGAGCACAGGTGAGACCTCACTTGGAGTACTGTGTGCAGTACTGGAGACCGTATCTCCAGAAGGATATAGACATCTTAGAGAGAGTTCAGAGAAGGGCTACTAAAATGGTCTACGGCTTGAAGGAGAAAAGTTACCAGGAAAGGCTTAATGATCTTAACATGTACAGCTTGGAAAAAAGACGAGACAGAGGAGATATGATAGAAACATTTAAATACGTAAAGGGAATCCACAAGGTAGAGGAAGGGAGTATATTTAAAAGGAAACAAAGTAGCAAAACAAGAGGACATAGTCTTAGATTAGAGGGGCAAAGGTTTAAAAGTAATATCAGGAAGCATTATTTTACTGAGAGGGTGGTGGATACATGGAACAGTCTTCCAGTAGAAGTGGAAGAGGCCAAAACAGTAATTGAATTTAAGCAGGCATGGGATAGGCATAAGGCTATCCTAAACAAAAGATAAATCCAGGTAAAGTATCCATGTAATTGGGCAGACTAGATGGGCCGAAAGGTTCTTATCTGCCGACATTTTTCTATGTTTCTATGTTTATGTGTCTCATTATAGCATTTATATAGCGCCAACAGATTCCGTAGTGCTTTGCAATGGGGAAGTACAAACATGAGGCATAATAAATAATGATAAACGAGGAAAAGGCGACCCTGTCTGTAGAATAATTAGAATAATTGTTCTTTTAATACAGTACTTTTATACATATATCGCTGATGTGTCATTCTCTTTGCCATGATGTGTGACTTTTGACATGAAACGGTCTTCTACAACCTTACCTTATACTCAATATAATTCAATTGCCATTTAAAAATAATAATAATAATATCTGTGAGTTTTGACCAATATTCTTTGTTTTAATACATTCGGCCATATCCGGTAACTGAAAATTGATTATGTTTCAGGGAAAAAACAGCTCGTAAAAAGTCAATTCAAGAATTTTTTCGGTCAGCATCATATTGATTATGGCTATAGAGCACGGCTATTTGGAAATCCAATGTCTAAATGAAAGTCTCACTTAAGGGGTTATTCAAAGAGAGCCGAATTTGCCACCGAACAGTGAATTTCTCCGTACGGTGCAATTTCGTGGCAATTCGCCTATTCAGAAAGCATGCAAATCTGCCAAATATTGGCGAATTTCCAGAGAAATACGGTGCAATTCGGCAACCTTCAAGAGAACCTTCATAGAGAAGTAATGGTTAATATATTCAGAGACGGCAAACAGCACCGAAAAGTTGGCGAATTGCACAGATTTTCAGTGCTTTCGTTCAACAGGTTAAATAAAAACGGGGATTTTTTTACATTGAAACCTATGGGATTCACCTGCTTCTTTTTTTATTCAGCTGTTTATTCTTTTCATTTGCAGCAAGAAGTCCTTTTATTAATTTATTTTTAAAAAGAATTTAGACGTTTTCTGGAAACTTTTTGGTGAAATTTTTGATTCAGATTTTTTTTTATTCTGTAACAGGCCTTTTTATTGTTATTCATAGGACCTTATATATTACTTCATGCAAAATTTTTGTTTAAAACGCCTTTTAAAAATTGCTATAAAAATGCCTAAAAAAAAAACGTATTTTTTGTCCAGCATCATACTACAGATCTCGGAAGTCCCTGCAGCCTTTAGTGTAGGAATCGCAAATTGTGCCTCACTTGGGATTTGCGCACTTTATATATGCAAATTCCTTAGCGGTTGCCCAGAACGATCCATCGGAACTGCACGCATGCACAGAACCGATCCATTGTCTGCTCTCTCTAGGGGCCGACTTCCGCTGGTGGTCTGAGAGAGGGTGACATCAGCATTCAGATCACACTGACATCACCAGTGACTGTTCTGCTGACCAGTGGCCAGGAAATTCTGATCCACAGCTGATGGTGATGCTGGTGGGGTGGAGGAAAGTCATGCTTTGGGGGCGGGGAGGACTCTACACAACCTGACTACGTTAAAACATTAAAACACTAAAGTGTTCAGGATGTGTAGAGTGTCCATTTAAGAGATTCCCGAAATCCATTGATTCATGAATCCTAGCTGCTATTAACCAGCCAACCAGCTCTCTACTCACATATATACACATAGGCGTGGGCACAGGGTGTGCCTGGTGTGTCCAGGCACACCCTAATGTTGATTAAAAAGTTCATCTTTGATCCCCACCATTATTATTATTGTTATTATTATTATTATTGTCATCATTTATATAGCACTGACAGATTCCGCAGCGCTTTACAATAACCAAATGAAACAAGACACAGATAAATGGACATAGGTGGAAACACTAGGGGCCACATTACAATCTTGACGCTAAAATCCCAGCGCAAAGTGAAAATGTTTGCGCTAAGCGTTAAAGTTTAGCGCGCGCAAATCACCGTTGGAATTACAATCTACTGTTCCGTCATAAATGCATTGACTTTAAAGACCCTCAGTCCATAAGAGGTTAATGTCAGCGCTTTGGGAATGGTGGGGCCATGGAAGCAGCTTCAATCATGTGTGAGTAGGTGAGCAGATGGATGAGTTGCATCAGTGATGTGGTTCACGAATCTGAAGAGATGGGTTTTGAGGGTTTTCTTGAAGGCCTGAAGGTCAGGGGAGAGTTTGATTGGGCAAGGTAAGTCATTCCACAGGATTGGAGCTGTCCTTGAGAAGTCTTGGAGGCGAGAGTTGGCTGTGCGGGTGTAGGCAGGTGGAGGTCACCCACCGACTGGAGTTGTCTTGACGTGATGTGTTTGCGTAGTAATCGGATGGCAAAATAATCCGGTAGCATTGGCACTAGAATATACCGCCTTTGATATTTTGGCTGTTTCTTATCTAGTTCATGATAAATATTGTGAACATGGACTGTATCACTGCATTAACATTGGTTATTCCCAACTAAAAACAACTGTTCTGTCCAAAATTACCCAAGCATAGATGTGCAATTAATAAATGTTCCATGGGTCCACACCCTAATGAAATGGGCTGCACACGCCATTATAGATCCATTGCACATTTTTATGCATATGTTAAGGGTCTATCCATCGTCTATCTATTGATTTATACCAATCAAAATGTAACACTGTATAAATGCGTATGCTATTTGTATCGTACAAGACAAACATTTTCCTTGTAAAAGTACTTTACTGAGCAATAATAAATTCAACACTAATTGACAATCGAATTCGACATATTCCACGGAAAGGACTTTGGCTCCCTTGATCTTCGAGATGAACAAAAAAAATAAGTATATCAGTTTCATAACAGTTTCCTCAAGAGACCAATATGAAATATCTAGCTAATATAATCCCCAGTAATCCACGCAATGTGGATATTAAAATGGCGATTTATCGGTGTCTTTAAAATTCCGGTTTCATTATCAGGAAGAAACATGAGAAGCCGTAAACCTGCTGAAGACAATAAGGAGGATGGGATGGCAAAATAATCCAGTAGCATTGGCACTAGAATATACTGGCATCAGAACAAGTATTCTTTTCCTGGCCCCTCGAACGAGGCAACAATTAAAGATTGCATTTATAATAATAAAACATATTAGAAAAGGGGGGGGGGTTGTTCCACGACTTGTCATATCTTCGCCGAACAGACTACTTTTGTATGTATTTTTCAAATTAGCAAAATGAAGCACATTAAAATGATTATATGCTATATGAGTTCGGGATTAACCAAGCTTAAAAAATGGGTTGCATCTGCAATGCATTTTTTTTTTTTAAGGAAAAAAGCAACAACAGCGAGTAAATGTACTCGTTCGTGATAACTTGCGTTTTATTGCTTTTTAGCAAATAAAAAAAAGAGTAGTGCTGAAAACGTATGTAGATCGCGGATCTTTTGCAGAAAAAGTATATATATTTGCACACTTTTCCTTATAGAAGAAGAAATTAAAAAGACAATTCTGAAGGAAGATGCATATATTTCTACAAAGTACTTTTTATAATACCTTAGCTCTTCATTTATGGTTCTTCTTGTAAGGGTGATGTCACTAGTGATTAGGGATGAGCTGTTCGGGTTCGGACGGTTCGGGGTTCGACCCGAACTTAGCCTGTTCGAGCAGATCGCGAACCCCGAACATTTCCGGGTGTTCGCCGCATGTTCGACCACAATGCATTTTCCCACTGCCTGAAGCTCGTAATTGGCTACAGCCTTGCACCTGACCACAGGTCTGGTGCAAGACTGGTTGAACACTATGCCAATCACCGCTCAGAGTCCTGATTGGGCAAATTTTGCCCAATCATGGGCTCACAGAGCTAAGTCCCGCAGCACACTATATAAGGTTTCCACACAGCGCTTCTGCACGCATTTCAGAGGAGATTTCAAAGCAGATAGTTGTGTGTGTTGTTACTGCCGGTCTGCCACGCTACTGGGGGGGTCTGGGGGGTCTCATTTCGACCAAATATCAGGGAATTTAGGTGATTTGTGTCTTGTCACTGTGCCAGCAAGTTTTTTTGGGGTTTACAACTTTATTTAAAACATTTGTGTATTGAGGTGATTTTCTGGGTCTTGTCACACTGTGCCAGCAAGTCTTTATGGGTCTCATTTATACCAAATATCAGGGAATTTAGGTGATGTGTGTCTTGTCACTGTGCCAGCAATTTTTTTGGGGTTTACAACTTTATTTAAAACATTTGCTACCCCTGTTAGCGCACCGTTTTTCGCAAGCTTACTGTACTTTTCGAATCCTATACTTATCATGGGTAGGGATGAGCTGTTCGGGTTCGGACGGTTCGGGGTTCGACCCGAACTTAGCCTGTTCGAGCAGATCGCGAACCCCGAACATTTCCGGGTGTTCGCCGCATGTTCGACCACAATGGACCACAATGCATTTTCCCACTGCCTGAAGCTCGTAATTGGCTACAGCCTTGCACCTGACCACAGGTCTGGTGCAAGACTGGTTGAACACTATGCCAATCACCGCTCAGAGTCCTGATTGGGTAAATTTTGCCCAATCATGGGCTCACAGAGCTAAGTCCCGCAGCACACTATATAACGTTTCCACGCAGCGCTTCTGCACGCATTTCAGAGGAGATTTCAAAGAAGATAGTTGTGTGTGTTGTTACTGCCGGTCTGACAAGCTACTGGGGGGGGTCTGGGGGGGTCTTATTTCGACCAAATATCAGGGAATTTAGGTGATGTGTGTCTTGTCACTGTGCCAGCAAGTTTTTTGGGGGTTTACAACTTTATTTAAAACATTTGTGAATTGAGGTGATTTTCTGGGTCTTGTCACTGTGCCAGCAAGTCTTTTTGGGTCTCATTTTTTTACCAAATATCATTGAATTTAGGTGATGTGTGTCTTGTCACTGTGCCAGCAAGTTTTTTTGGGGTTTACAACTTTATTTAAAACATTTGTGAATTGAGGTGATTTTCTGGGTCTTGTCACTGTGCCAGCAAATCTTTTTGGGGCTCAATAATTTCTTTAAAACACTTGTGAATTAAGGTGATCTTCTGTGTCTCGTCACACAGCCAGCAATTTTTTTTGGGACTCACTAATTTCTTTAAAACACTTGGGAATTAAGGTGATCTGTGTCTCGTCATACAAAAAATACCACGCTGTATTTTGGGGCTCACTAATTTCTTTAAAACACTTGGGAATTAAGGTGATCTGTGTCTCGTCATACAAAAAGTACCACGCTGTATTTTGGGGCTCACTAATTTCTTTAAAACACTTGGGAATTAAGGTGATCTGTCTCTTGTCACTGGCTGCCAGCTATCAGTGTGTCTCACTGAGTTATACCAGAGTTATTTAAATCTTTATACCAGAGTTGAATCAGAGTTCTGTATATATTAATCTATATATCACTCACCATGTCTGAAAGAACAAAAAGGACAGGCAGACGCTCCCAGCCACAGATAAGAGGGCAAGCAGCCCCTGTGTCAGGAGGCTGTGTCTCTGGTCGTGGTGGACGTGGTGCATCCTCTGCAGGGGCACGTTTGTCCTTTCTAACTGGTGCTGGCCGTCTTAAGCAGCAGCAACATACAGAGGACTTGGTGGATTGGCTAACCAGGCCATCCTCATCCTCCGAGTCCTCTGCCAGCCAGACTTCTAGTGCTTTACAGTCCACCTCAGCTGCCAAAGCATCTAATGCAGCCTCCATGTCCACAGCTACTCCTGCCGTAGCCTCGCTATCACACACAGAGGAGTCAGTTGAATTGTTTGACTACAATGAGAGTGACATGCTGCTTGAGGATGCGCAGCAAGTACAGTGCTCTGATTCAATCTCTGAGGTTGAGCAAGGGAGTATAATCAACCGAGAGGAAGGAGGTGCCAGTGATGACACCCAAATAACTGGCACTCATGTTGACCCAGCAGCTGCAGCATACTGCCAAGTTGGCTCCAGTGATGAGGAGATAGGGGGTGAAGATGACATTGATGATGATGAGGTCACTGACTCCACCTGGGTGCCAGATCGAACTGAGGAATCAAGTGAGGAGGAGGAGGAGGCATAGCAAACACAAGGCACAACATCCTCTGTGACCAACCGTAGCACTAGCCAGTCCAAGGCATCACATGACAGAGCTGCTCCGGTGCAGAGCGCTGTTGTCTCAAAGAACACATGCAGGAAATCTGCTGTCTGGGAGTTCTTTAAGAACTGTGCATCAGACCCCAGCGTTGCTATTTGTAATCTATGTCAGAGGAGGCTGAAGCGTAGGATAAACACCGGACACTTGGGTACCACGTGCTTGAGGCGACATATGAACAAGTGCCACACATCCCGTTGGGGCAAAACGTTGCGTAGGTCCTCCTCCTCCTCATCTGTCTCTACCCACACTGTATGTCCTGCCATGCAATTGCCTACAACCTCCACCAACAAGGATGATGCTACAGTAATGGATGTACCAGCAGGTCCTTCCTCACAATGTGACATCATCCCAGTAGCTGAAGATTTACGCAGTCAGATTACGTTGCCGCAGCTGCAGCAGCGAAAGAAAAAATATAGTCCCAACCATCCCCAAGCACAGCGTCTAAATGCCAGCTTAGCAAAATTACTCGCATTGCAGCTGCTGCCTTTCCAGCTGGTGGACTCTGCTCTCTTCCGTGAGTTTGCTGAATGCGCTGTACCACTGTAGCAGGTTCCAAAACGCCATTACTTTTCACGCAAGGCCATTCCAGCACTATACCAGCACGTGGAAGACAATGTTATCCAGTCATTGGGAAAGGCAGTCAGCAGCAAGGTGCATGTCACTTTAGACACGTGGTCCAGCAAGCATGGACAGGGTCGTTACATTTCCTTCACGGAACACTGGGTAACTCTGATTGCAGCTGGGAGGGATCCAAGACGGGGCTCTGTGCTGGAGCTTGATCATCCACCACGCCTCCAGAAAGCTGCTTGTATGAGGTCTGTCTGCTCCACCACCACCACCTCTTCCTCCTCCTCCTCCTCCTCTGTCTCTGGCGAAGTGGCAGTTAAACCCACGCCTGACAGGGTCTACGCAATGGCTCAAGCAAAAAGATGCCATACTGTGCTTGAGCTGGTTTGTTTAGGGGACAGGAGCCACACCGGGTCAGAAATTTTGTCAGCTCTGCAGGGGCAGGTGCAGAGATGGTTAACACCATGCCAGCTTGAGCTGGGAATGATCGTCTGCGATAATGGCAGCAACCTTCTCTCCGCCCTACGCAAGGGTAAATTGACGCATGTACCATGCCTAGTACACGTCCTAAATCTGGTGGTACAGCGTTTCCTAACCAAGTACCCAGGGCTGCCAGAGCTTCTCATCCAGGCCAGAAAAGTCTGCAGCCACTTCAGACAGTCATTCCCAGCAAGGGTTCGCCTGGCAGAAATTCAAAGAGAATTCCACCTTCCCACAAACCGTCTGATCTGTGACATGCCCACCAGGTGGAATTCAACATTAGCAATGCTGCAGCGTCTGCACAAGCAGCAGAGGGCCATCAACGAGTACCTGTGTGAGTATGGCACAAGGACAGGTTCAGGTCAACTTGTTTTTTTTTTCCCCCGCAGTGGCTGATGATCAAGGATGCATGCACTGTACTGTCACCATTTGAGGAGGCAATGAGGATGGTGAGCAGGGACAGTGCATGCATCAGTGACACAATTCCTTTAGTGTTCCTGCTGGAGCACACTCTGCGGGGAATTATAGATGTGGCTCTAGAGGCAGAGCAGCGGGAGGAAGAGGAGGCCTTCCCTAGCTCTCAAGGCCCCAGTCTTTCCGCAGACAGCATTCCAGCGGGTCCTACTCAGATCAGACAGGAGGAGGATGAGGAGGAGGAGGACTATTTAAGTAGTGGGGGCATTGAAGATGGGGATTCCTCAAGGCAGGGTTTTGTGTGCCCAGAAACAGAAGGGCTTGTGCGTGGCTGGGAGGAGGAAGTGCACGATACGGTCATCCTCATTGACCAGGAAGACTCGGCAGCTAATGCCACCTCCAACCTACGCTGCATGGGCTCCCTAATGATGCAAAGCCTGTAAAGGACCCCAGGATTCGTGCTATCAAGGAGAGGGATCATTACTGGTTGGCAACCCTTCTTGATCCACGATACAAGGGGAAAGTTGCAGAGCTCATCCTGCCCGCACAGAGGGAGCACAGGGTGACAAAACTTGAGGACGCTCTAAAGCGAAACCTGTGTAACACCTTTCCAGGCACTGTTAGATTACCAAGTGCTACTGCTGACACACGTGCTTCTGAGGCTTCAGGTGATCAGAGGAATAGTGGTGAAGGCCAGGGGCGCTTGACTGATGCATTTTTAAATTTTTTTAGTCCTCGACACCCAGGGACGTCAAATGAAGGCACCCATTGCCAGCGTCTTCACCATATGGTGCAGGACTACCTAGGGGCAAGGGCAGACCTGGATACCATTCCAGCAGATGATCCACTGGCTTACTGGGTGTTGAGTTTGGATAACTGGCCAGAACTTAGCCTATATGCTATGCAGCTACTAGGTTGCCCTTCATCTAGTGTGCTTTCCGAAAGGACGTTCAGTGCCGCTGGAGGTTTTGTCACAGACAAAAGAGTGCGTCTGTCCACCGACTCTGTAGACTGGCTGACATTTATAAAAATGAATCAGTCCTGGATCAGCAGCTATCAATCCCCTGATGCCGAAGTAACGGAATAGATCGGGTATGTCTTCTGCATGCACAAAACCTCCAGCACTGAACTCTTCCACAATACCACAAAAGGGTTACGGTGTGAATGCACTTGCTGCCATGAAAGGCACAATATTTGGCTGCACTGAAGCCTGTGCCAGATTTATATCATTTAATTTTTTGAACAGCAGGGTCCAACCCTGCACTCTTCCACAATACTACAGAGGGGTTACTGTATGATGATACTTGATGGCCTGCCATTAAAGGCACAATATCTGGGTGCACTGACGCCTTAACCAGATGCATATCTTTTCAATATAGGACCACATGGTCCACCCCTGCACTCTTCCACAATACCACAGAGGGGTTACTGTATGATGATACTGGCTGGCCTGGCATTAAAGGCACAATATCTGGGTGCACTGCCATTGATGCCTGTATCAGATTCATATCCTCAGAGGGGTTACAGTGTGACGGCACTGTTGCCGACGCTAAAAGCCCAATTTTAAAGCACCTATTGTTACTTTCATCCAAAGTTACACAATAATTTAGCCCAAAAAAACACTAAACTTTTTCTGCGCGTCCTAAAATGTCTTTTCATACAGGCTGCCGCCCCAAGCAGTTGTTTATGAATAGATTAAAGGAAAAACATTTACCGTCATATGAAACTTAATTTATTTGTTTTTAAGTGTATCTATACATCCTAGAAATCCGCCACTTCACGGGCAGGTTATGGGGACCTCCTAGGCACGATATTTGAAGGAATTTTTCATTTTTATTTTTAACCCTTATTTCATGGAAAACTCACTGTCCCTTTAAAAACGTTTTTTTCAAACTTTTTATCCTTGTTTCCTGTCCCCCAGGGCACTACCCGGACCCCCATACACCTTTTATGGCAAATATGTAGCATATATGCCCTCTTGGAGGGCACTCTAAAATACCGAATTTTCAGCCCCATTGACTTGCATGGGAGTTCGGGTTCGGGTTCGATCCCGAACAAATGGGAAGTTCGGGTTCGGGCTCGAACCGAACTCGGGGGGTGTTCGGCTCATCCCTACTAGTGATCATAAGGTATCATCAACAACAGGGCTCAAAATTTCAAGTCTCAAACAACTAGCCAGGCTTTAAGAGTTACTCGCCACCAGTTACCCCACCTAACCCCTACCCTGCCCCTAAACACACCCTCTTAAATTATCTTATGAAATGACACTGTTAAATATTTTATTCAGAATAAAGTTACAAAAATAAACAATAATGTTAATACCCAGATATAAGACCCCAGATACATGTATACCCCTCCAGATACACGTATACCCAGACATCAGGCCCCAGATTTACTCGCCCTCAGCTAATTTCCACTCGCCAAATGCGAGCAGGTGAGTGGAAATTTTGAGCCCTTGATCAACAATATGATGTGGGATTAGGGATATTTTATTTTTTTATTATTAATAATAATAATTATTATTATTCCAAAGCTTTGGTTAGGAAGGTTCTAGGTCACCAAGTGACCACATCTCCAAATTCTCAAGCAGATGGGATTAAATCAACATTATTTCAAATGTGAGACTTTGCATTTCTGTTAGGATGATGGTGTTCAGGGGTCATGATTTGGCAAATCTACCATTCCACATATATTCTTACAGGGTTATTCAGGGAAACCCGAAATTGCACCGGACAATGAATTTCCCCGTACGGTACAATTTCGTGGTCATTCGTCTCTTCAAAAAGCCGGCGTTTTGCCAAACTACAGTGAAATTCCCATAGAGAAGCAATGGTTAATCTATTCAGAGACACCGATATGCCCTGATGTTCGATGGTTTCGTTCAGCAGGTTTAACCAGACGAAGCCCAAAGGTTTCGATGTTAAAAATATTCCCGTTTTTATCCAATATCGAATAAACTGTTATGCTTTTAATCTGCAGCAAAAGTATCTTTATTTATTTATTTTTAGGATATTTTAGGTGTTTTTTGGCAAAAATATTTTTTCTTAATTTTTTATTTAAATAGTGTTTTGGCTTTTTCTGTAACAGACTTTTTTATTATTATTATTCATAGGACCTTATGTGTTAAGTCCAGACATTTTCATCCAGTAGTTTCAGCATTTGAAATTTTTTGAATTTCAATCGTTTTTGATTTTTTTTTTTTCGCTGGCTTGTTGGCTTTTTCCGACGGCTCGTCGGCGCTGTGGTAGGCGGATCGTCGGCTTTTTTCAGACATATTCGGCAGGTTTTCTGCGACATTTCAGATTGATTAGATATTTCGGATCATATCAGCGGGGTTATCGGAGGATTTTTCGATGTTTATTAAGTGGATTTTCGGTGGATTTTTGGATACGTTCTCTGCACTTCGTGGACCCTGCGATAAATTCAGCATTCACCGCAGGGTCAGGGAATTTGTTCCATGAAGTGTGAGGAACGAGAGATCACCAAAATGAATAACCTCTTTAATTTTTAATTTTTGGACATGGAACAGTCTTCCAGTTGAAGTGGTAGAGGCCAAAACAGTAATTGAATTTAAGCAGGCATGGGATAGGAATAAGGCTATCCTAAACAAAAGAAAAATCCAGGTTAAGTATCCATGTAATTGGGCAGACTAGATGGGCCGAAAGGTTCTTATCGGCCGACATTTTTCTATGTTTCTATGTTTCTATTTTGTCCTATAACATTTTTGTAGTTCCAGTCTGGTTGCAGTCACACACTAAGCACATTTGATCTTCAGTTGCACGAACACTGTAGCAGAATAGCATTTTTCCCTAAACAGTTGGCAGTTCATTAGTCACAGCATCCACAAACCATCTGACAGTTGGCCAAAGTACTGAGCTAAACCAGAAAATAATGAGGTCTGGAAACCACCTGAGATGAAGGAAATATCTCTGGAGCATCACTGGATTTACAAAGCCATTTTCAAAATGTTGTGAAATGTTCCATATTCAATGTTTCAGAATAATCTACAAATATATTTAATATTTACTTTTAAAACACTTTATATTAACCCCTTAAGGACCACTGACATACATAGTACATCCTGGGAACACTCCCCTTAAGGACCAAGGACGTACTATGTACTTCATGGTCCTTAAACCTCCCTACCTCCCTATACTCACCTCCATGGCTGGAGTCCCACACCGGACTGACTTCTTTGAAGTCAGGTTGATGGTTTAATTGGCCCCGTACCTCGCGATGTCCTCATCACCGTGTGCCCCACCCCCATCACCTGCAGTGAAGAAAGTGGAAGAGGGGCTCCTTTGGAGCCTTCTCCCTCCCAAATGGCTGCAGTTAGGGAAAAAAAAAAGATAGGTATCACTGGAGAGGGCAGAGTCTGCCCTTTTCGGCGATGCCTCTCTTTAACCCCTTAGGTGCAGGATCGCAATTTGGCGCCAATCAGTGCCGGATCGCGAATTCGCTTCCGGAAGTGGCTGAATGATACCAAACATGACTAGGTTTGGTGTAAAAATTAAAATATATATTTTTTAAAAAGTGGATTTTTTTTTTTTAAATAGTTTTTGTCTGGGGTATAATAAAATAGGACTTCAAACCACATTAAGGATGGGGTCAGACAAACGCAGTGTTAACGTCCATGTAGCTGCACTTTAGTACGTCCGTGGTAGCAGATAATCATGACCAATGAACGCCCACACACAAAGTACATCCGCACAGAAGTGCGGACACACTACGTACGCGGCAAGCGGATGCAGGTTAGCAAGAACATCGAACCGCTAGAACGGACGTGCAGAGTGCGCCACGTCTGCAACGTCCGCATAGCTTTGTGTGTGAGTGATGGAACGTGGTCAGACGGACTGCATTTATACGTCCAGCATTTTTGATGGACAAAATGTTTTTTCATTTTAATTTATTTTCCCACCTACATCCGTCAAAAATAATGTCAGTCACAACAACGGACTGTGTGGCCACTACTGCGTCTTCCGTCAAAGAGTGCGTCCGTACTGCACGGGCGCACAGTCCGTAGAAAACGCGCTCGTCTGACCCTAGCCTTAAACATGATGAGCATAAATGGTCAAAATGAGCTCAGCACACAGAGGTGAACTGGCTCAGCAGTGAAGGGGTTAAAAAGCAAAAACATGTAAAAATTTAGTATTTCTAATTTCCAGGACAACATTTCTAAACTATTTAAACAGGGTCTTTTTTTGCCGGTTGTAGATTTTGGGGATTAAAGTTTGAAAAGGTGTGGTTTTTTTTCAATTTTTTCATCATATTTCATAATTTTTTTTACAGTAAATTATATGACATGATGGAAATAATGGTATCTTTAGAAAGTCCATTTAATGGCGAGAAAAATGGTATATAATATGTGTGGGTTCCATAAGAGGGAAATTAGACCTAAAACACATACAGCGCAGATAGGTCAAAACACCAATGGGTACTTTTGGACAGACAATGGTAAAACCGCCTGGTCACGATGGGGTTAAAGAATACTTTGTAAATGAGAGTTACTGGAGGCTAAATACGAGAGAATATTATGTAACAGTAAAATTTGCGTAACCAATTTACTGTAAATAATGGAGAATGGACCAAGGAGACATTTACTGCAATACAAGTAGAGGTAACATCACTGCTCTACAGCCATGGAGACACAGGTTTGATCCTGGCCAGAGCACTGCTTCAGTAAGCGTCCTTGGGCAAGACACCTAACGGTACATACTTGCCACCCAGGACATACTTGAAAATGAGAGAAATCTCAATGTATCCTTCCTGGTAAAATCCTTTCTCAGAAAAAATAAAAAATTCTTAATAACGCAATCCCGTTTTATACGCTCACTTTTTCCCTGTGTATTTCTTTTTTTTTACTCTATATTGTCTTTTGTACTTTGTCAGTACCCATGTCTTGCTCATTTCATAAACATTTAGCGTTTGTTAGATTTCTCACACTCCTGGTTTCATGCTTGTGACTTGATTACCGTATTACATCCCAGATGTCATCTATTCTGCATTTGCCATGGATACCTTTCAGTATTCGATGATTGCTACTACAGGTTGACCACACTTATCTGGAATCCTCTGAACCCTGAGCATTCTGGATTCTGTCGGATTCCGGTTAGGATTCCGATTCAGCCGAAAATAGCCCAACAGTATATACAGTATATATCCTTTGGTTTCAAACATAAGACATCAAAGTGACCAGACAAACTATGAAAAACCAAATGGATAACAGAAAGCTGTGAGTAGCTTAATAGTTTGCAGAGCAGTTCCAAATAAGCCTTGCCTGGCTTTTAATGGAGTTACAAAGATTTAAACCATTGGGTTTTTTGTATTTTCTCCAGTAATTTTATCATTTTTGACAAATGTTAATACAAAACCTATGGTACCAGCATGACCTGGCGTCCGGCCAGCCTCTGCACCTGCATAGTGCCAACCAACTTCTTCTCAACACGCCTTTGCTAACAGCTTGCTTTTTCCACTGAGCACTTAAGGCATAAATTTTCAAATATTGTTTTGGAGAGTTTAACGGAGCTAATCGCATATACCTCTAGAGAGGAACACTGGGGCTAGCCCAAAACGAAGAAGGAATGAGGAAAAGATACCAAAAAGATCTAAAGCCACCTGGCTCGCCTGAAGGGCAACGTAAGATTTTTGTTGTTGAGAAGGAGTAGAATGAACATCTGTTTTCTGCTCGAGCCACTCTGAGAGTTCCTGCTGCACCAGTATAGCCTGCGCTATCAATCACGATGAGATAAGCCAGATTTTCCCTGATTTTACTTTCTTCTCTTTCTCTTACAATTATTTTCTGGCTTCTTTAGTTTATGTGATGTACCTGAACTCCCTGCGTCACTTATGCGTCAAGTATAAATTAACAGAACAATGTAACATAGAACTAGAAACAATCTAAGTTTACCAAATGGTAAAAGCTCTAAATGTAAAATGGTTTTTATATTTGTCCAAAAAATATAGACGGATGTGTGAAAAAGATCATATACTCCGGATCATATTATTGCGAGTATAGCACGGCTTCCTGCAATGTTTTGAATTGACTATAGCATTATCTCACTAAAAAGGGATTCATAGTTACACAGCTATCCAATATCTATTTGGGGTGTCCACAGTCAGGGGTCACACAGCTATCCAATATCTATTTGGGGTGTCCACAGTCAGGGGTCACACAGCTATCCAATATCTATTTGGGTGTCTGCAGTCAGGGGTCACACAGCTATCCAATATCTATTTGGGTGTCCACAATTAGGGCGTCACACAGGTATCCAATATATTTTGGGTGTCCACAGTTTGGGGGTTACACAGCTATCCATTATCTATTTTGGGTGTCCACATTCAGGGGTTACACAGCTATCCAATATCTATTTTGGGTGTCCACAGTCAGGGGTTACGCAGCTTTCCAATATCTATTTTGGGTGTCCACAGTTTGGGGGTTACACAGCTATCCAATATCTATTTTGGGTGTCCACAGTCAGGGGTCACACAGCTATTCAATATCTATTTTGGGTCTCCACAGTTTGGGGGTTATACAGCTATCCATTATCTATTTTGGGTGTCCGCAGTCAGGGGTTACACAGTTATCCAATATCTATTTTGAGTGTCCACAGTCAGGGGTTACGCAGCTTTCCAATATCTATTTTGGGTGTCCACAGTTTGGGGGTTACACAGCTATCCAATATCTATTTTGGGTGTCCACAGTTTGGGGGTTACACAGCTATTCATTATCTATTTTGGGTGTGCGCAGTCAGGGGTCACACAGCTATCCAATATCTATTTGGGTGTCTGCAGTCAGGGGTCACACAGCTATCCAATATCTATTTGGGTGTCTGCAGTCAGGGGTCACACAGCTATCCAATATCTATTTGGGTGTCCACAATTAGGGCGTCACACAGGTATCCAATATATTTTGGGTGTCCACAGTTTGGGGGTTACACAGCTATCCATTATTTATTTTGGGTGTCCACATTCAGGGGTTACACAGCTATCCAATATCTATTTTGGGTGTCCACAGTCAGGGGTTACGCAGCTTTCCAATATCTATTTTGGGTGTCCACAGTCAGGGGTTACACAGCTATCCAATATCTATTTTGGGTGTCCACAGTCAGGGGTTACACAGCTATCCAATATCTATTTTGAGTGTCCACAGTCAGGGGTCACACAGCTATCCAATATCTATTTGGGGTGTCCACAGTCAGGGGTCACACAGCTATCCAATATCTATTTTGGGTGTCCACAGTTTGGGGGTTACACAGCTATCCATTATTTATTTTGGGTGTCCGCATTCAGGGGTTACACAGCTATCCGATATCTATTTTGGGTGTCCACAGTTTGGGGGTTACACAGCTATCCATTATCTATTTTGGGTGTGCGCAGTCAGGGGTCACACAGCTATCCAATATCTATCTGGGTGTCTCCAGTCAGGGGTTACACAGCTATCCAATATCTATTTTGGGTGTCCGCATTCAGGGGTTACACAACTATCCATTATCTATTTTGGGTGTCCACAGCTTGGGGGTTACACAGCTATCCAATATCTATTTTGGGTGTCCACAATCAGGGGTCACACAGCTATCCAATATCTATCTGGGTGTCTCCAGTCAGGGGTTACACAGCTATCCAATATCTATTTTGGGTGTCCGCATTCAGGGGTTACACAACTATCCATTATCTATTTTGGGTGTCCACAGTTTGGGGGTACACAGCTTTCCATTATCTATTTTGGGTGTCCACATTCAGGGGTTACACAGGTATCCAATATCTATTTTGGGTGTCCGCAGTCAGGGGTTACACAGCTATCCATTATCTATTTTGGGTGTCCACAGTCAGGGGTCACGGGGTATCTAATATCTATTTTGGGTGTCCACAGTCAGGGGTTATACAGCTATCCAATATCTATTTTGGGTGTCCACATTCAGGGGTCACACATTTATCCACTATATTGTGTGACCATAGTTGGGGGCCAGCGCAGCATTGCCATTCGTCAAATCAGGCTATTGATCTATGGAGCACAATGACCATGGGTTATGGGTCAGCTGGAACAGTATTCTTCAAGAACTGGCTGTGGGTGGTAGGGAAATTTAAATATATCAGTAGCAGAAGAGTGGATGATCAGACTTTAGATTCATGCAGTCACAGTCAACCCCCTACACACTAAATAGTTCGTTTAGGCCAAAGAAGAAATACCTGGAGAAATTGCGAAAGGAAAGTCAGGTTTGTAAGGAGAAACAGGGGAAAAGTGATGGAGGCAGAGACAAGCCATTCTTCAAAGCAGGCTGCAAGACTATGGGCAATAATGATCCAGGGTCATGGGCCTGCTCAGAAAGCAAAGGCCAGAACTAGCTGCTGCCGGAAGGAAAGCAGCTCCTGGAGAAGAGCTCCTGTTCAGAACACTGAAACATGCAGTCACAACCGAACCATCCACACTAGGCAGGAGAGGACATCAAAGAAAAGACATGAGGAAGTGTGAAAGGAAAGTTCAGAGATGTGGGGGGGGGGGTAGTGAAAACAATGGAATATTTCATATTTTATTATCTTATCAGGCACATGAAAAACTTTGAAATGAGAGAGTTTCCAAAGATTTTATAGTCAACCAAGAAAGTGAGACTTTTCCCATTTTTTCGAGGACGAAGCTAGGTCAAACTGAGAACTCTTAATCAAGGATGTGCAAATATTTAAGGTAACATTGCCTAAACCAGTGACTAGCCCCTGGACGGAATCCCTTTACTACCATACCAAGTAAAGAAAAGACCCAGTGGTTTTATGGAAAATCACTTTCCATTACCCAGACTGTAAAAATGTTTGTAGTGCCCATACAAAAGATTTTTAAAGTCAACAATCTCATCTGATAGAGTGCTCTCTCTACTGGCCAAAAAGTTCAACTACATGTATGAATCAGCTTGGGCTCTGTCTGTCTAGTTTTAGAAAAACGCAATTCCAAGCTGATCCGCAGTTTTAGCACACATGACATGTCTGATGAGCTGAAAGCTATGGGGCACATTCTGGAGCAAATCTGAAAATAAATTGCACTTGCAATAAGCAGAATTCCTTTGCATTTTTTTCAGAATATGACCAAATGGAGTTAATCCGATCTCTGGCACCTGCAGGTCCTTTTGCAGATCAAGTGAACCCAACCATGCCAGTTGAGGGGTTAATATACATTAGCTATTGTATGCCTAAAAAGTCTCTGACACCCATAAGGCTTTATTCCATAACTGGTGCTAACGGTAGCGCCTCGTTATGTAAGCGCCAGGATAAGTGTGTTTAACGCATATTACATTCCAGATGCTACCCCCGTTAGCGCACCGTTTTTTGCAAGCTTACTGTACTTTGCGAATCCTATACTTATCATGGGTAGGGATGAGCTGTTCGGGTTCAGACGGTTCGGGGTTCGACCCGAACTTAGCCTGTTCGAGCAGATTGCGAACCCCGAACATTTCCGGGTGTTCGCCGCATGTTCGACCACAATGGAACACAATGCATTTTCCCACTGCCTGAAGCTCGTAATTGGCTACAGCCTTGCACCTGACCACAGGTCTGGTGCAAGACTGGTTGAACACTATGCCAATCACCGCTCAGAGTCCTGATTGGGCAAATTTTGCCCAATCATGGGCTCACAGAGCTAAGTCCCGCTGCACACTATATAAGGTTTCAACGCAGCGCTTCTGCACGCATTTCAGAGGAGATTTCAAAGAAGATAGTTGTGTGTGTTGTTACTGCCGGTCTGCCACGCTACTGGGGGGGGAGTCTGGGGGGTCTCATTTCGACCAAATATCAGGGAATTTAGGTGATGTGTGTCTTGTCACTGTGCCAGCAAGTTTTTTGGGGGTTTACAACTTTATTTAAAACATTTGTGTATTGAGGTGATTTTATGGGTCCTGTCACACTGTGCCAGCAAGTCTTTTTTGGTCTCATTTAAACCAAATATCAGGGAATTTAGGTGATGTGTGTCTTGTCACTGTGCCAGCAAGTTTTTTTGGGGGTTTACAACTTTATTTAAAACATTTGTGAATTGAGGTGATTTTCTGGGTCTTGTCACACTGTGCCAGCAAGTCTTTTTGGGTGTCATTTTTACCAAATATCAGGGAATTTAGGTGATGTGTGTCTTGTCACTGTGCCAGGAATTTTTTTGGGGGTTTACAACTTTCTTTAAAACATTTGTGAATTGAGGTGATCTTCTGGGTCTCGTCACAAAGCCAGCAATTATTTTTGTGGCTCACTAATTTCTTTAAAACACTTGTGAATTAAGGTGATCCGTGTCTCGTCATACAAACAGTACCACGCTGTATTTTGGGGCTCACTAATTTCTTTAAAACACTTGGGAATTAAGGTGAGCTCTGTCTCGTCATACAAACAGTACCACGTTGTATTTTGGGGCTCACTAATTTCTTTAAAACACTTGGGAATTAAGGTGATCTGTGTCTCATCATACATACAGTACCACGCTGTATTTTGGGGCTCACTAATTTATTTAAAACATTTGTGAATTAAAGTGATCTGTCTCTTGTCACTGGCTGCCAGCTATCAGTGTGTCTCACTGAGTTATACCAGAGTTATTTAAATCTTTATACCAGAGTTGAATCAGAGTTCTGTATATATTAATCTATATATCACTAACCATGTCTGAAAGAACAAAAAGGACAGGCAGACGCTCCCAGACACAGATAAGAGGGCAAGCAGCCCCTGTGTCGGGAGGCTGTGTCTTCTGGTCGTGGTGGACGTGGTGCATCCTCTGCAGGGGCACGTTTGTCCTTTCTAACTGGTGCTGGCCGTCTTAAGCAGCAGCAACATACAGAGGACTTGGTGGATTGGCTAACCAGGCCATCCTCATCCTCCGAGTCCTCTGCCAGACAGGCTTCTAGTGCTTTACAGTCCACCTCAGCTGCCAAAGCATCTAATGCAGCCTCCATGTCCACAGCTACTCCTGCCGTAGCCTCGCTATCACACACGGAGGAGTCAACTGAATTGTTTGACTACAATTAGAGTGACATGCTGCTTGAGGATGCGCAGCAAGTACAGTGCTCTGATTCAATCTCTGAGGTTGAAGCAAGGGAGTATAATCAACCTAGAGGAAGGGGGTGCCAGTGATGACACACAAAATAACTGGCACTCATGTTGCCCCAGCAGCTGCAGCATACTGCCAAGTTGGCTCCAGTGACGAGGAGATAGGGGGTGATGATGACAATGATGATGAGGTCACTGACTCCACCTGGGTGCCAGATCGAACAGAGGAATTAAGTGAGGAAGAGGGGGAGGAGGAGGCACAGCAAACACGAGGCACAACATCCTCTGTGACCAACCGTAGCACTAGCCAGTCCAAGGCATCACATGTCAGAGCTGCTCCGGTGCAGAGCGCTGTTGTCTCAAAGAACACATGCAGGAACTCTGCTGTCTGGGAGTTCTTTAAGAACTGTGCAGCAGACCCCACCGTTGCTATTTGTAATCTATGTCAGAGGAGGCTGAAGCGTGGGATAAACACCGGACACTTGGGTACCACGTGCTTGAGGCGACATATGAACAAGTGCCACACATCCCGTTGGGGCAAAACTTTGCGTAGGTCCTCCTCCTCCTCATCTGTCTCTACCCACACTATATGTCCTGCATTCAATTGCCTACAACCTCCACCGACAGGGATGATGCTACAGTAATGGATGTACCAGCAGGTCCTTCCTCAAAATGTGACATCATCCCAGTAGTTGAAGATTTACGCAGTCAGATTACGTTGCCGCAGCTGCTGCAGCGAAAGAAAAAATATAGTCCCAACCATCCCCAAGCACAGCGTCTAAATGCCAGCTTAGCAAAATTACTCGCATTGCAGCTGCTGCCTTTCCAGCTGGTGGACTCTGCTCCCTTCCGTGAATTTGCTGAATGCGCTGTACCACAGTGGCAGGTTCCACAACGCCATTACTTTTCAAGCAAGGCCATTCCAGCACTATACCAGCACGTGGAAGACAATGTTATCCAGTCATTGGGAAAGGCAGTCAGCAGCAAGGTGCATGTCACTTTAGACACGTGGTCCAGCAAGCATGGACAGGGTCGTTACATTTCCTTCACGGCACAATGGGTAACTCTGATTGCAGCTGGGAGGGATCCAAGATGGGGCTCTGTGCTGGAGCTTGTTCATCCACCACGCCTCCAGAAAGCTGCTTGTATGAGGTCTGTCTGCTCCACCACCACCACCTCTTTCTCCTCCTCCTCCTCCTCCTCCTTCTCTGTCTCTGGCGAAGTGGCAGTTAAACCGACGCCTGACAGGGTCTACACAATGGCTCAAGCAAAAAGATGCCATACTGTGCTTGAGCTGGTTTGTTTAGGGGACAGGAGCCACACCGGGTCAGAAATTTTGTCAGCTCTGCAGGGGCAGGTGCAGAGATGGTTAACACCACGCCAGCTTGAGCTGGGAATGATTGTCTGCGATAATGGCAGCAACCTTCTCTCCGCCCTACGCAAGGGTAAATTGATGCATGTACCATGCCTAGCACACATCCTAAATCTGGTGGTACAGCGTTTCCTAACCAAGTACCCAGGGCTGCCAGAGCTTCTCATCCAGGCCAGAAAAGTCTGCAGCCACTTCAGACGGTCATTCCCAGCAAGGTCATCCCTGTAGCAAGACTCCGCTCCGTGTCTTTGTTTTGATCCCAAAGTGGATTTTGTTTCTGGGGGAGCATAAATAAAGGCCCACCAGTCTACCTCATGTTTGACAAGAAGCATGAGCAGGTATGGTTCGCTATGTAGCAGCCTGTGGTTTCATTTTGGTTAGGACTCGCCCTTATAGAGATGGCGTGACGTTGGCGGGCGAGCTAGACTTATAATGGCCATTAATAAGAAACCAAACCTCTAATTGTGTTTAGTTTCACACGGTATAATTGGAGTAAGCGCAGATGACATTTTTTTCTTTGTTATATTCCCAGCAAGCGTTCGCCTGGCAGAAATTCAAAGAGAATTCCACCTTCCCACAAACCGTCTGATCTGTGACATGCCCACTAGGTGGAATTCGACATTAGCAATGCTGCAGCGTCTGCACAAGCAGCAGAGGGACATCAACGAGTACCTGTGTGAGTATGGCACAAGGACAGGTTCAGGTCAACTTGGTTTCCCCCCCCCCCGCAGTGGCTGATGATCAAGGATGCATGCACTGTACTGTCACCATTTGAG
Source organism: Leptobrachium leishanense (assembly GCA_009667805.1). Lineage (NCBI taxonomy): Eukaryota > Metazoa > Chordata > Amphibia > Anura > Megophryidae > Leptobrachium > Leptobrachium leishanense. Next base: position 4,252,552 of record CM019066.1, on the reverse strand, counting down.
GAGGCAACGAGGATGGTGAGCAGGGACAGTGCATGCATCAGTGACACAATTCCTTTAGTGTTCCTGCTGGAGCACACTCTGCGGGGAATTATAGATGTGGCTCTAGAGGCAGAGCAGCGGGAGGAAGAGGAGGCCTTCCCTAGCTCTCAAGGCCCCAGTCTTTTCGCAGACAGCATTCCAGCGGGTCCTACTAAGATCAGACAGGAGGAGGATGAGAAGGAGGAGGACTATTTAAGTAGTAGGGGCATTGAAGGTGTGGATTCCTCAAGGCAGGGTTTTGTGTGCCCAGAAACAGAAGGGCTTGTGCGTGGCTGGGAGGAGGAAGTGCACGATACGGTCATCCTCATTGACCAGGAAGACTCGGCAGCTAATGCCACCTCCAACCTACGCTGCATGGGCTCCCTAATGATGCAAAGCCTGCTAAAGGACCCCAGGATTCGTGCTATCAAGGAGAAGGATCATTACTGGTTGGCAACCCTTCTTGATCCACGATACAAGGGGAAAGTTGCAGAGCTCATCCTGCCCGCACAGAGGGAGCACAGGATGAAAAAACTTGAGGACGCTCTAAAGCGACACTTGTGTAACACCTTTCCAGGCACTGGTAGATTACCAAGTGCTGACACACGTGCTTCTGAGGCTTCGGATGATCAGAGGAATAGTGGTGAAGGCCAGGGCCGCTTGACTGATGCATTTTTTAATTTTTTTAGTCCTCGACGCCCAGGGACGTCAAATGTAGGCACCCATTGCCAGCGTCTTCACCATATGATGCAGGACTACCTAGGGGCAAGGGCAGACCTGGATACCTTTCCAGCAGATGATCCACTGGCTTACCGGGTGTTGAGATTGGATCACTGGCCAGAACTTAGCCAATATGCTATGCAGCTACTAGGTTGCCCTTCATCTAGCGTGCTTTCCGAAAGGACGTTCAGTGCCGCTGGAGGTTTTGTCACAGACAAAAGAGTGCGTCTGTCCACCGACTCTGTAGACCGGCTGATATTTATAAAAATGAATCAGTCCTGGATCAGCAGCTATCAATCCCCTCATGCTGAAGTAATGGAATAGATAGGGGATGTCCTCTTCTGCATTCACAAAACCTCCAGCACTGGACTCTTCCACAATACCACAAAAGGGTTACGGTGTGAAGGCACTTGCTGCCATGAAAGGCACAATATCTGGCTGCACTGACGCCCATTAAAAAAACAAAAAAACTTTTCAATATAGGACCACATGGTCCACCCCTGCACTCTTCCACAATACCACAGAGGGGTTACTGTATGATGATACTTGCTGGCCTGGAACCAAAGGCACAATATCTGAGTGCACTGAGGCCCATTACCAGATCAAAAACTTTTCAATAAAGGACCACATGGTCCACCCCTGCACTCTTCCACAATACTACAGAGGGGTTACTGTATGATGATACTTGCTGGCCTGGCACCAAAGGCACAATATCTGGGTGCACTGACGCCCATTACCAGATCAAAAACTTTTCAATATAGGACCACATGGTCCACCCCTGCACTCTTCCACAATACCACAGAGGGGTTACTGCATGATGATACTTGATGGCCTGGCATTAAAGGCACAATATCTGGGTGCACTGACGCCCATTAACAGATAAAAAACTTTTCAATATATGACCACATGGTCCACCCCTGCACTCTTCCACAATACCAAAGAGGGGTTACTGTATGATGATACTTGATGGCGTGGCATTAAAGGCACAATATCTGGGTGCACTGACGCCCATTACCAGATCAAAAACTTTTCAATATAGGACCACATGGTCCACCCCTGCACTCTTCCACCATACCACAGAGGGGTTACTGTATGATGATACTTGCTGGCCTGGCAGTCTTGCACCAAAGGCAGAATATCTGGGTGCACTGACGCCCATTACCAGATCAAAAACTTTTCAATATAGGACCACATGGTCCACCCCTGCATTCTTCTACAATACCACAGAGGGGTTACTGTATGATGATACTTGATGGCCTGGCATTAAAGGCACAATATCTGGGTGCACTGACGCCCATTACCAGATCAAAAACTTTTCAATATAGGACCACATGGTCCACCCGTGCACTCTTCCACAATACTACAGAGGGGTTACTGTATGATGATACTTGCTGGTCTGGCACCAAAGGCACAATATCTGGGTGCACTGACGCCTTAACCAGATGCATATCTTTTCAATATAGGACCACATGGTCCACCCATGCTCTCTTCCACAATACCACAGAGGGGTTACTGTATGATGATACTTGCTGGCCTGGCACCAAAGGCACAATATCTGGGTGCACTGACGCCCATTACCAGATCAAAAACTTTTCAATATAGGACCACATGGTCCACCCCTGCACTCTTCCACAATACCACAGAGGGGTTACTGCATGATGATACTTGATGGCCTGGCATTAAAGGCACAATATCTGGGTGCACTGACGCCCATTAAGAGATAAAAAACTTTTCAATATATGACCACATGGTCCACCCCTGCACTCTTCCACAATACCAAAGAGGGGTTACTGTATGATGATACTTGATGGCGTGGCATTAAAGGCACAATATCTGGGTGCACTGACGCCCATTAACAGATAAAAAACTTTTCAATATAGGACCACATGGTCCACCCCTGCACTCTTCCACCATACCACAGAGGGGTTACTGTATGATGATACTTGCTGGCCTGGCAGTCTTGCACCAAAGGCAGAATATCTGGGTGCACTGACGCCCATTACCAGATCAAAAACTTTTCAATATAGGACCACATGGTCCACCCCTGCATTCTTCCACAATACCACAGAGGGGTTACTGTATGATGATACTTAATGGCCTGGCATTAAAGGCACAATATCTGGGTGCACTGACGCCCATTAACAGATAAAAAAAAACACTTTTCAATATAGGACCGCATGGTCCACCCCTGCACTCTTCCACAATACCACAGAGGGGTTACTGTATGATAGTACTTGCATGCCTGGCACTAAAGGCACAATATCTGGGTGCACTGCCATTGACGCCTGTATCAGATTCATATCCTCAGAGGGGTTACGGTGTGACGGCACTGTTGCCGACGCTAAAAGCCCAATTTTAAAGCACCTATTGTTACTTTCATCCAAAGCCTGCATAAGTTTCACAATAATTTAGCCCAAAAAAACACTAAACTTTTTCTGCGCGTTCTAAAATGTCTTTTCATACAGGCTGCCGCCCCAAGCAGTTGTTTATGGATAGATTAAAGGAAAAGCATTTACCGTCATATGAAACGTCATTTATTTGTTTTTAAGTGTTTCTATACATCCTAGAAATCCGCCACTTCACAGGCAGGTTATGGGGACCTCCTAGGCACGATATTTGAAGGAATTTTTCGTTTTTATTTTTAACCCTTATTTCATGGAAAACTCACTGTCCCTTTAAAAACGTTTTTTTAAAACTTTTTGTCCTTGTTTCCTGTCCCCCAGGGCACTACCAAGACCCCCATACACCTTTTATGGCAAATATGTAGCATATATGCCCTCTTGGAGGGCACTCTAAAAAAACGAATTTTCAGCCCCATTGACTTGTATGGGGGTTCGGGTTCGGGTTCGGTCCCGAACAAATGGGAAGTTCGGATTCGGGCTCGAACCGAACTCGGGGAGTGTTCGGCTCATCCCTAATCATGGGGAGCGCAAACCTATATGAGCGTTTCGATAAGTAAGGTATTACAAAGTGCTACTGTAGATACTCGAGCATACCGCTAGATTTTGGTGACAAAAAATTACCTTAAAATTGGCGGGGTCACGTTATATTCGAGACACTTGCATCATGTAAAAAAAAAACTAGCCTTGCTCTGGATCCCAAGTCTCACGGGAGTTACGGTGGTCTCGTTGAAGTGAATGCGGGCTCCCTGATGCTTGCAAACACTTCTGGAACTCCCGTATTCGGGAGAGGTGGGATCCATCATGGCCAGAGAGCAAGCTCGGTTTAAGCCAATCATTCACCTCGCTCGTCTCCGCCGGCCATCTAATCACTAGTAAAGAAGCCGGGTGGCCAGCGGCTTTATACTTTGTAACAACTGCAATCATTCTAGAGCAGAGCACCCTGACCTGAGGGGGAGCCTGACTGTGTTAAGAGAACCTGGAAGGATTTTAATTGTTTACTGGTACAGTATAATTTAGTTCCTCGCGTTATATTCCAGTCTTGAGTATTCTCTCATTTCCATAATAAATCTCTACCCATCGCATTATACTCGGGTCGCGCTATACTCGAGTATCTACGGTAGCTCAAATTACCACCAATAGTTAGCACCTTTGTTGCAGATTCATGCTTTCGCAGAATCATGTATCACCCCCTAAACCCCCCCCCCCCAATAAATCCGATACCTCTCATTTTGCAGTGAGGACAGTGGCCCAATCCGCTTCTTCTTCTGGCCGCGAGCAGAGTGAGACCGGAGACAAATAGTTTGCTTGAGTAATCCAGCTGTTAGCGCTGCTTTCCAGGAGAGGTGCTGAGGTAGCGCCTGTACCCGGAATATCACAGTAACATAGGGATGCTACGTGGAAATCCCATTTAGTCCCCATGTTAGCGTGAAATAGGGAATAGTGCCCATAGTTTGCACTTTCCAATGTTTCATCATGAAACGCTACCACCAAAATCTTTGCCTGTCCCCATTTAGTTTATGTATGACATATACACGTGTTTCCCTGTTCTGTTGCTATGAAGGTGCAAAATGAGATAGCCAAGTCAATAATTCAGTTAGTTCCTGCTTTGCCTGTAACTATCAGCCAGGGTAATCAGCGCACATCATTTCCTGGGAAGCAGGTGTTTCCCTTGTCATGGAGAATTATACCCTACTAATTAATGCCATGACACCTGTGGCCTCCGTGACTTATATCATCTTTACTTATACTGAAATCTGTTTCCATTTGAGATTACAGAGAAACGAGGGCTGACTCTCATCTTTGCATATGAAAGGATAATGGACCCTGAAATATTCTATACAACGTTACAACAGCAGCCTTTATTTAACATGATGGTTCGAATGTACTCTTTATAGCGTCCTAGAAAAAGTCATTAACCCCTTCACTACCAAACGATTTTTGTTGAATTTTTTTTCATCATAACATTTATTTGAAACACGGGATGCAAAGTTAGCAATTAACTATATAGTGACAAAAATTTTGTGCAGAGATCGTTGTTCTGTGATAGTTAAAAAAATAATTAAAACAATGTAAATTTGCTCATTTTAAATTTTTCATGCATTCTTTTATCCATTACAGAAATAATGTTGGAATGAAAGATTCTGAAATCTGGATGGTGCGCCTTATCCAGCACAATCTCACACGGGGTCTGCATTATCAACATACAGGCAGGAATGGTCTTTGTGTCAAATACTGTAACTGAGATGAAGATAAATAATAAAAATGGTGAGATCTCCTGCTTATGGGGATTTGTAATGATCATAAAGAGATTATCAGCAATGCAGCTTCAAAAAAATACCAGCACAATATAAAACCATTATCTGTTTGTGACATAATGCCTGTATATGGAAATTACAGTAACTTGTAACTGTACTATACAGGGATCTTCAGTAATCATAACCCCTGAATCTTATCCCCGTACAGCAGTGAGTGACCCCTGAGCTCTGGCTGCTGTAATGCAACAGTAATGTGTTAGAACATTTTGTTACAGTGAGGATTGGAGCTGCTTATTGCAGCATGTTTTATCTCTCTGCAGGGTGCCTGAGAGAAATAAGACAATGGATTTACTTTCTACACAGGGGGCACACTAAAATTGCTTTAAAAAGGTATCAAATGGGGGTTTAATATGATGATTGTTTTTTAATGTATTGCAAGACAAAATCTAGATAACTCGACTTTGAGAGTGAAGGTGTTCATCCGAACCATGATTTTTAACATTTTGCATCCAGGAAACCTTATGAAAACCCATCAATTTGTATATATACACATTTGTTTAGTTATTTAATCCCATGAATGCATGCATAGAAAGCTCAGAATGGCTTGACATGAGCTTTTGTTCAATCCACACAGTTATTGAGGGCCCCCAGTGAATAAGTGCTTCTGTTTGAATTCCTTTAAACATCAGAAAGAAATGACCACGGATTCATGAATCACAGTTGAGGCTCCAAATCCTGAAAAAAGCTTGCATAAACTCCAACCATTTACTATTTGTGTGGAGCATGTCCATGGATCCGGTCTGCAGCCCACCTACGGTCCAGCCTCAGCCCACCTACTGCCAGGGCAGAAAATAGAAAATGGGGTACTTAAGAGAAATAACATAATTATGTAAGAAACAAAAGATCAAGCCTCCTAGAATAAATGAAACATATAAACTATAGGAGGCCATTCACAAACACTGGCGAATACTAACAGTATTGCAGCACCGACAAACCACAGCATTTCACAAACCTAAAATCCAAAGAGCAACAAGAGAAGCTGCCCTGTCAAGTTTCTCCTGCCGCTCTGTGGATTCTAGTTTTGTCAAATGCCAGTGTTTGCCAGTGCTGCAATACTAGTAGTTTTTAGTCCCAGCAGGTCACCCACCGCCTCCCAATACTTTACAATCCTGGGTTTCTTTTTTTTTTTTTTTACATAAAACCTGGTCATGTTTGGTGTCATTGGAAAGGCCATGCTCTGGCCTTTCCAATATTGTCTGACTTGACCATTTATCTTCTAATGTTCTGGGGATACAGGGGTCCAAAAGACCCTTGTATCTCCTCCATTGGGAATTCCCTGCCTGGGCCAGGGGAGGTCCCATTTCTGATGTAGTCGTGCCCATGCACGATGATGTCAGTGGGCGGGGTTAAGTCATCCAAGACTGACATCCAAGATGACATCCAATATGTCAGCTCCCTGCGGGAGAAGTCCGCGATCGGCACAACATCGCCGCTGAGCGGGCTGTTGCTTTTGCAGACTCAAGGGGCAGCTGCCTGGGCTCAGGGCAACTGCCCCTTTTGCCCCACGTTAAAGACATCCCTACCGGTATTTGTAACACCAGCACTTTGTGACTATCCCTTTATATCTACCTATATTCTTCTGTTTTTATGATACGGTAATATAAATCAACCATAATAATTAGTTTAATTTCATTTTAAACTCTAAGATACTGGATCTATTAAATGAATGGCTGGAGCCTTGACATATAACAATAAGAGTGTAACAGTGCCCTAGATACATTTAGATAAATAAACAAATATAGAAAAAAATATGTATACTCGTGATTGTTCGCTTTAAATTGGGATTCGTAATAATGTGGTTTTAACCTCCAAGTAAAATATATTTTAGGTTTTCACGGACAGGACTGAATAAGTATAAGCAGCACATGCCTCCATAAGATTATTGCTTATTAAGCAAGAACATGGCAGGATACTACGTTCCTGTCCTTCAAGAACATCTACCAACCCCGACACAACAGATGGAATATTGAACATGTATCTAACACTTCAAAAATCTGTTCTGCAACGCTTACTTTCCAAACCCACTATGAACAGTGAGGGCACCTTGCGCATCAACAAGGTCACTTAAAAGTGTAATTACGGAGATGCAAAAATGTATGTCACCTGTTAGAGGAAATTCTTAAACTTAACATCATAATCTGTTCAAATAAAACATGGAATCCAGCTATCTGTACAAACTGGTTGGAACAAATGATGACATAACATTTCAAAAACCCTGCACTGTATATTCTCCAATCACAAAGTAACATGGGGAAAAACACATCACTATTTTGAATTAATTACAGTGATATTTATTAAGCATGTAACTTTTTTTATTGTCTCCATTATAAAAAAAAAATCATAATGGATTGCTCACAATGATGTTTGTATACCTTGGGCCCTAGTAAAAAAAAAAACGTTAACTGCGGCTCGCGTATGGAAAAAGCCTACGGCTTGCTATTAACAGAACAGACGCTGATGTAGGCACTGGTTGTTATGTCCGAAAAGGCGACCTCGCTGTCCTGGGATATCTGCAGCAATATGGCATACCTGGGCTGAATGATGGGTGACACTTGATTTCTCTATAACAGTGGTTCCCCAACTTGGTCCTCATGTCCCCGTAACAGTCAAGGTTTTAAGGATTACCTGCAGGATTAAATCCTGCAATCACTGAGCAGCAAATCATATCGCCTGTGTTGTGATTCAGATATCTGGCAAACCTGGCCTGTTAGGGGGACCTGAGGACCAAGGTTGGGAGCCATCGAGCTATGATGTTTTAGAATCTCATAGTTGGCAAGTGCCTGCAACACACGCGAAACCAAGCAAATGACTCAGTCTATAGAGCACAAGACCTTTACAGGGTTGTTCAGAGAAAGGTGAAACTCTGGAGAACCTTTGGAGAAGTGAAAATTCTAGGTCAAAATAGCCGATTTGGAAAGTGAGATAAATGGGAGAATTTTTCTGGTTTGACTATTTTGACCTAGAATTTTCACTTCTCCAAAAGGTTCTCCAGAGTTTCACCTTTCTCTGAATAACCCTGTTAGTCTATGTGTCATGGTATTGGTCCTCATGTAGAATGAATGCGCCATTTTAAGTTATAATTTATAATTTCATCCTATAGAGAAAAGTTTTTGCTTGGAAAATTTTGGACTATACATTTGAGAGCGTCCTTATTTTTGCTCATTTTCACAGGAGATCTGCATTATCAGCATACAGGCAGAAATGGGCTTTGTGTCAAATACAGTAAATGTGATAAAGATACATAAAAAAATGTTCAGATCTCCTGCTTATTGGGATTTGTATTGATCATAATGAGATTATTAGCAATGAAGCTTCCATAAAATAGTAATAGAATCTAAAAATAATATCTGTATGTGCCTGCATATGGAACTTACAGTAACACCTTGTATCTGAATTGTACAGAGATCTTCAGCCATTATAACCCCCTGAATCATATCCCTGTACAGTAGTGAGTGACCCCAGAGCTCTCCCTGTATGCTCTTCCTCGCCCTGGCTGTTGTAATGTAGCAGCAAAGTTTCTGAACTTTTTGTTACAATAGGTGTGAGAGTTGCCCCTTGCAACTTGTTTACAGTAAGATAGACTGAAAAGGAGAGATAAGACAGTGGATTTCCTTTATCCACAGGGGGCGCACCAGTCTTATTTTAAAAAAAAGTATACAAATAGGGTCTTGATATGAAAATGGAAACTTCCAATGTACTACAATGCAAAATAGAGTTAACTCGATTTTAGGAGTAAAAGGATTGATTGGTGTCACAAGGCTTACACGGACCATTTATAACCACATCAATAAGTATATAAATTGTGGTTGAAAAGGTTGTGTGAAAGGAAACATGACAACCCCCATACGATTCTTATTATATGCATGTAATAAAAAAAATTGAAAGACATTTTGAAAATGTTTTCAGTTCTTCTGCTTTTTTTGGTCAGCACTTTTCTATCTCTTGCATAAAGTCTCTGGTGTTTTCATTGTAACTAGGTCTATGGAAAGTGCCACGCTAAGGGAATCCAGCAGGATAGATCAGACTTTGCAAATAGAGATACATCACCCACTATAATTGTAATAAATTGCCAATTTTTGCACGAGGGTACGTGCTGTTGATTCTGTATAATTGCACTAGTAAAATGAACAGAAAGGCACAGCGTCAGCAAAGTTTATCCTGCTTTTAGAACAACCTACATAATAAAGTATCAAAAAACAACAACCGCTCAAGGCAACGGCGTCTTCACGGACGCTAATATTTTTCTTAACAAAATTACACAAAATAAAATGCTGCAAATATCATTTGAAATGGGCATATGTTTCCCTTTAATTATACAATATTTTCCAGTTCTATATGTACTATTCCATCTTACTTATTTTTAATGTTAAGATGACAAACATTTTCCTCTGCTATTATTCATCTGTAGGTTAAGGACTCGACCATATGGTGAATTTAGAATGCACAGCTTAAGGCCAACTTTTCAAAGGATTGAATAAAATTGGATTTAAGATGTTCGGCTTTGCAGTGAGTAGACACTGCCACCTATTTGTAATGACACCCTAGGAATTCTAGTGAGTTACATTATTTTTATTTGCTAGTCATCATATGGACATTACAGGATATGCTTAAAATGTTGCCTAAAATTAATATTATTTGCACATGAAAGAATGTTTCAATAAGGTTACTATTAGAGAGCATTTTGCTAAATTGGTTTTACAATAATGTTTTGTTCTAAAAAAGCACTAAACCCCAATACGCCGTGTAAGAACCTAAAAAAATTAGGCTGATATAAGTTAGCACCGGTCTTTGAAATAGAGCCTGTGGAGACATGGGTTCGATCCCAGCAAGAGCACCTCTCCAGTAAGTGTCCTTGGGCAAAACACCTAACGGCACATACTCGCCACCCAGGACATACTTGAAAACGAGAGAAATCTCAATGTATCCTTCCTGGTAAAATCCTTTCTCAAAAAAATTAATTAATAAATAAATAGATGGGCTCAGGGCTACATGCAGGGATGAACAAGAAGAGTGAAATATAAGACCCAAGGGGCCTTATTGTGAGGCTGGTTCAGGATATGTCCTAGGTAATTTACGGGTTAACCCGAGATGCAATACCAGGTAACCCTTCACCTAGGTTCTTTACCAGTCCTTTATCTGGCTGGGTTGTACAATGGTAAAAGGTGAACCTATAAGGCAGGGACAGCAATAAGGAAGGGAAACACCAGTCCTTGTATTGCTGGCAGTATACGACGGGAGAGGTAGGAAAAGGAAACGGGAAGCACAGAACCAGGCAAAGCCCAGAAGCCAGAGATCCTGCAAAGCAGGTAGAATAGTCAATGGGTAAATCCGAGTCAAGGGGTTAGAGAGGTACACAGGTCGATAGCCAAATCCGGGTCAAACACAGTAAGTCAATAACATAGATCAATATAAAGCAATACTAGGCACTTAAGGGGTCAGATAAACTGGAACCATGAAAGGGCAGTGAGGAATAGGCCAAGGAAGTTTAAATAGGGCGCCCTGCACTGTGATTGGTGGGTCAGATCACATGACGCCTGGGGGAGCCATGGCGGGCATGGTGATGTCACGCGCGTAACGTGCCACCGGTGGCTTAAAGCCACTGAAGCTGGCAGCACGCACACATAGGAGGAGAGCGCACAGGACGAGGGAGCAGCACAACGGAGCGCCGGGAGGTACGAGGAGGACCGGGGGCCAGTATGGAGGTATGCCTAAGTCTGCCCATACAGGCTAGAGGTCTGACATTTATTTTGATGGTGCCGATAATTGTGGTTCCCTAATTGATAAATTGTGCACAAGCTGTAATTTTTTAACGGCTCACTGTTAATAATTCTACTGTGGTCGTACAACTGTATTATCGACACTTGTCAGAATATTTGAGAGCGATCAGTCGATAATGGCAACCATAGTACTCCATGGAGAAACAAGCAAACTTGGAAATGTGAGGTTATGCTGGGACCACAGAAGGACATTGACAACTATTTGCTCCCAATGTTCTCCTGCATACCAGGATTTCTGAGTTGGTGTTGTTTGCAGACTACCATCTTGAACCAAGAAGAACAAGCTACATTGGAATAGCTCTTTCTTCTCTGGCTATTAATGACTTGAGGCATTGGCCTTATGGTTGGGTTTGAAAAGGGCTCAACTTTGAGGCTTCCAAAATCGCTTGGCCGATAAGCCAAAAGCCGGATCCAAGAAGGGAGAGATAACAAATAATGTGCCATTGTGTCGGAGACTAAAGCCACAACAGGGTATTGTGGAAGTGATAGAGATCTTGCCAGAAACTCTAGGAGTAACTTGTGTGTACGGAATGATTTATGAACTTTTGCATCCATTTCCTGATGCAGAATACAATTGTTATAAAGGTAAGCCTTAGTGGATTGTTCCATGTCAGAAATCATAAGAAAGGAAAATGACACTATCAGGGTTATTCAAAGAGATCCGAATTGCTTGAGAAAGGTAACCGAATGCTGAAAATCAGCGTTCGGTTACCTTTCTTGGCCATTCGGCTATCCAGAGAGCAGGCAATTCGCCAAATCCTGGCGAATTGCCTGAACATACGGTGCCTGTTTGATGCCTGTTCGAGGGCAGTGAAATCCCCATGAAAAAGCACTGCTTCGGCTATTCAGAGAACACAAACCAGCATTGAAAGGTTCCCCTAAATGCCCTGCCATTCGGTGGTTTAATTCGGCAAGTTTATTCAGGAGAATCCTATAGGCGTCAATGTTAAAAATATTCCCGTTTTAATTCAATATCTAATAAACCGTTCATTATAAAATTCTGCAGTAAAGAGTCTCTTTATTTATAGATTTTTTAGGATATTTTAAGCATTTTTCTTAATTTATTTTTTTTAAGTTTACTTATTTTCTCTGTAACAGCCCTTTTTATTATCATTCCCTGGACCTCATATGTAAATTTCAGATATTTTCGCTCAGTAGTTTCTTTGCAAACAGCATTTCACTTTTCAATCATTCATGCAAACGGTTTTCCTAATTTATTCACTTCACTCTGCGGTCTCCGCTTTCTCGGCTTTTTCCGGCGGCTTCGCTGTGTGTGATCGGCTCCTGCTCGGGTTTTTCGGCAGGTTAATCCAGATGTTTTTGAGGGTTTTCGGCGTGCATTCGCCGGGTTTTGCGGTTCGTTTTCGTCGGGTTTGCAGTAGCTTTTCCCTGCAATTCGGGTACCCTGTGGTGTTTGCTGAATACACAGCAGGGTCACCGAAATGGGATCGGCAAAAGGAACCGAATTAAAGAGAACGAAAAGTCACCGAACGTGCGGTGACTTTTCGAATCTCTTTGAATTACCTTGTATGACAATAGTGTGACACCATGTCAAAGAGAGTCAATATGTGAGGCAATACCATATTCCAAACAGGAGTAGGTAAATGTTATGGACACATTCATTGTGACACATATATTTAGATATGATGTGGTATTTCACCAACTTAAAGAAAGCTATACAAAATAACTTTGAAAAAGTAAATTTTTGCAGACTTTGCTTATTCCATATAGCGCTGCTGCAATAAGTCCACTACTATGATAAACTACGCCAGAGGGGACGAGTCCCAATCTAAACTATCACAAGGCAGAACTGGTTATGTTACTTTATTGCCGCATGGAATAATCTGCTTCAGGACCTGAACATCTGAGGTGTGTGATGTTAAATAATTAAAATGACAAAGATTGCCTTGATGTTTGATCTATCACCATATTACACTTCGAATGGACTTCAACCTTTCATAGAACACCTTGAGTCAAGGCGGAAGCTCGATAAAGTAATGGGTTATTCTAGTCTGAAAACTCTTCAAGTTACAATATCTATAAAGATTGAGCATTTTGGGAAATACAACACAGAAACATCCAAAGTGCTTTGGTTAACGTCCGCTGTTTAGCATTTCAGTTTAGAAAAAGTACGGTAAGGCCTTCACAGAGAAAGGAAAATTATCCAGACGCATGAAGTGCAGAAGGATGACATATCGCAGAAAACACTTGCATTTCTCAGAAACAAACCCCTCTATAAATAGGAAATGGCGTGAATTTGAAAGAGTACAAAAACAATGGCTTTTGTATTGTCTTGTAACGAATACAGAAAGCGTCTCCGAGTGAAATGGGAGCGATCAAAGAGCTTTATGTGAGAAATTTCAATAGAGTAAACAAATGTCTTCAAGTGTCAAACTCACAAAAGCATGAAATGTATTGTAGACATCCTTCTCTTGCATAAAGGAAAAGTTCAGGACATTTTCTTGCATGCCAAAACAAACTTTTGTTGTTTTAACCCCTTCACTTCCAAGATCGAGTATACTCAAACTTCAAAAGTTTCTGTTTGTGCCCCGATATCAAGTATACTCAATGTGAGCTAATTCTGAAGCAATGCAAAGTAATTTAATTTACTGCAAGCAAAATTACTTCCTGCACCCATTTCCATTCAGATGAATGGTGCCACTATTACTTCTACCTCACAGGCTCATTGCCTCGGGGTCCTCTTAGACTCTGATCTCTCCTTCACTCCTCACATTCAGTTGCTAACCGAATCCTGCTACTTCCACCTAAAAAATATTGCACGCCTCTGTCCCTGTCTTAATCAGGACTCTGCTAAAATGCTCATCCAAGCTCATGTTATCTCCCGCCTTGACTATTGCAACCTCCTTCTCTCTGGCCTTAAGAGATCCCAGATTGACCCTCTGCAGTTTGTTATGAATGCTTGTGCCAGGCTCACCCACCTCACCTTCTGCACCTCTCACGCCTCGTTCTGTTGCCAATCTCTACACTGGATCAATGTTTCCTTTAGAATCCAATTCAAAATATTGGTGCTCCCGTACTCTCTATAACCGCGCTCATGCCTACATCTCCTCCCTTATTAATATGTACATAACATTCCGACCACTTCGCTCTGTCAATGATCTGATACTATCAACTCCACGTACCTGCAACTACAATTCTTGCCTTCATGACCCAGCACTTTGTTGTAATACCTAACTTTTCGAGACACTAAAAAATGATTGTGTCTCCTATACCTAACATGGGGAGCGCAAAGTAAAGTAAGCTTGCCCAAGCTGAGAGGCGCAAAACTTTTCAACCTGACTGTAGTGTCAAGATCAGAATATCAATGCCAGACGTTAACCTGTTGCCGATGCAGGGCGTGCTATGCCGTCCTGCAGCAAGCAGGCTTTAACGCTGCAGGATGGCATAGCACGTCCCATGCATTTGATCCCCCCTCCCGCCGATACTCACCACTCTGTCTGGGGTCCCACGCAGACTGACTTACTTGAAGTATGATCTACGTGTTTATACCCCTCCTGACGCACTGACGTCACCTCAGCAGCCGCAATGGTGTCAGTTTCAGGCATCCCCCGCCAGAGCAGGGAGTGAGCAGAGTGCCAGAAGGGGAGGGGCCCCATCTATCTCCCCATCACCAGGGGGAGGTAGACAGTCAAGACAGGCATCTGGGGGCGAGGCCAGCTCCCGTCCGTCCGGTTCCGGTCCGTCTTTCTCCTTTTGGGGTCCCTTGCTGCCCTTTTTTTCTGAGATTACCTACCTCGGTCCCCAGGGCGGCCGGCCATCAGGGGTGAGTTGTCCGGGGCCTGTTCTGCCCCCCCCCCCACCAGACTAGAGGCTTGTGTTTGCTGGCGGATTCTCTGTAGTGGCACACTGCTGGCAGCCATTTTGAGGCCTACTTCAGGCTCTCTGTGATGCCTCCTTGCAACCACGGTCTGCGGAGGGTTGAGGGGACGGAGGACCCACATCCCCCGGCTGTCTTGGATGGCGGAGTGCCGGAGAGGACTGAGCTATACGCGGTGCGGCGCTCAGATGTCCCACGAGTTTTCCCCTCTCGAGCCTGGAGGTTATGTTATCGGGGATGGGGGACGACAGGTGTCCGCTGACGCGAGGCGCCTGGTGGCGCATTTATTTATTTATTTATAAAGGATTTTACCAGGAAGGATACATTGAGATTTCTCTCGTTTTCAAGTATGTCCTGGGTTCAAGAACATTGAAGTGTTACAGTTACAGAAATACAAAGTAATACAATGCAAGATATTAAAAAACAACACAAATATACAGATTAACAGAAAATAAATATGTAGGAAATATAGTCACTAGGTTACATGTTTACAGGTGCATTCTGTATTGAGGTATGTTAGTAAGGAGCTCGAGTGACTTAAGACTGGGGGAAGATTTGATGGTGTCTGGGAGGTTATTCCATAATTGTGGTGCTCTGTAGGAAAATGAGGATCGAGCCACTGTCTTTTTGTTTTGTGGTATTGCAAGTAAAGTACTGGTCCTGGATCGGAGGTTATAGGATGAGGGAGCTGCTGGGGGAAGCAGTCTATTCAGGTAGGGTGGCAGCTTCGCAGAAATGCTCTTAAACACCAGGCTGGAAAGGTGAAGGGTGCGTCTGGATTCCAGCGATGGCCAGTTTAGCTCTTTTAACATGTCACAATGGTGAGTCATGTAGTTACATTGTAGCGCAAAGCGGCAGAATGAGTTATTCAATGTAGTAAGTTTATGAAGGTGTGTTTGCGGGGCGGCTGCATACACTACATCTCCGTAATCAATAGCCGGCATAAGCATTTGCTGTACAATCTGCTTTCTTACCACGGGACTCAGGCAGGATTTGTTTCTGTACAGGGCACCTAGTTTGGGGTAAAGTTTAGATGAGAGTTTTTCGATGTGGGGGCCAAAGGATAGATTAGGGTCCAACCACATACCTAGATATTTGAGAGAAGTGACTGTTGTCAGCAAGCCATTTGATTTTGTCCCAACACATAGATGGGGATTTTGCAATTTGTGTAGTTTAGGTGCTGTTCCAAAGAGCATCGCTACAGTTTTGTCAGTATTTTAAAAAAGTTTGTTGTTTTTGATCCACTTTTCTACCTCTGTGAATTGTTCTTGCATCATGGAGGTCTTGCGGAGTGGCCGAGCTGCAGCTGCCCTGAAGGAGGAGACCCCCGATGGAGTGAGTGTTAAAGTATAACTTTAACAAACAATAAATCAAATTCCCTAATATAATTACCATATATGAAATTTCAATAGACCGTTTTCTTCCCATATATCAAAATGATGAAGTAAGATGCTTGCGCTACGCTGCGCTACGCTGTGCTCTGATCAGAGGAGACAATAAAACCAACCACACCGGGATATGGCCGTTTTCATGTCTGACTATCTCGTGGTCAGTCAGAGCCGTTTATTATTTCACCATCCAATAGAAACGTTCGTTGTAGAAAAGAGTTTCCTATCCAGCCAACATAGGAATGTGATATAACAGCCCATCAGAGCATACATATTTCTACGTCAGAGTTTAACCAACACGGTTTAACTAACACTTATTACCATATATGGTTTGAGATAAGTTTCGCAGGCATTGCTATTTTTGCCTGAAAAAGAGTTAATACAGGATATCTATTTTAATCAATTCACTGGCCAGCCTCAAGAATAGGGATGAGCCGAACACCCCCGTGTTCGGTTCGCATTCGAACTCGAACAATTTCAAAAGTTCGAGTTCGAACGCGAACATGAACCGAACTCAATGCAAGTCAATGGGACTCAAAAGTTTGGTTTTTAGAGTGCCCTGCAAGAGGGCATATATGCAAGATATTTGCCATGAAAGATGTATGGGGGTCCGGATAGTGCCCTGGGGGACAAGAAACAAGGACAAAAAGTTGTAAAAAAAAGTTTTTAAAGGGACAGTGAGTTTTCCATGAAATAAGGGTTAAAAATAAAAACGAAAAATTCCTTCAAATATCGTGCCTAGGAGGTCCCCATAACCTGCCCGTGAAGTGGCGGATTTCTAGGATGTATAGAAACACTTAAAAACAAAAAAATTACATTTCAAATGACGGTAAACGCTTTTCCTTTAATCTATTCATAAAAAACTGCTTGGGGCGGCAGTCTGTATTAAAAAAGGAGACATTTTAGGACACGCAAAACAAGTTTAGTGATTTTTTGGCTAAATTATGGTGAAACCTATGCAGGCTTTGGATGAAAGTAACAATAGGTGCTTTAAAATTGGGCCTTTAGTATCAGCAACAGTAACCCCTCTGTGGTATTGTGGAAGAGTGCAGGTTTGGACCCTGCGGTCAAATATTAAAATTATATAAATCTGGTAATATAGGCGTCAGTGGCAGTGCACCCAAATATTGTGCCTTTCATGGCAGCAAGTGCCTTCACACTGTAACCCCTTTGTGGTATTGTGGAAGAGTTCAGTGGTGGAGGTTTTGTGAATGCAGAAGAGATTCCCGATCTATTCAGTTATGTCAGCATCAGGGGATTGATAGCTGCTGATCCAGGACTGATTCATTTTTATAAATGTCAGCCAGTCTACAGAGTCGGTGGACAGACGCACTCTTTTGTCTGTGACAAAACCTCCAGCGGCACTGAACGCCCTTTCAGAAAGCACGCTGGATAAGGGCAACCTAGTAGCTGCATAGCATATTGGCTAAGTTCTGGCCAGTGATCCAATCTCAACACCTAGTAAGCCAGTGGATCATCTTCTGGAAAGGTATCCAGGTCTGCTCTTGCCCCTAGGTAGTCCTGCACCATACGGTGAAGACGCTGGCAATGGGTGCCTACATCTGACGTCCCTGGGCGTCGTGGACTAAAAAAATGTAAAAAGGCATCAGTCAAGCGGCCCCGGCCTCCACCACTATTCCTCTGATCATCCGCAGCCTCAGAAGCACCTGTGTCATCACTTGGTAACCTACCAGTGCCTGGAAAGGTGTTACACAAGTGTCGCTTTAGAGCGTCCTCAAGTTTTTTCATCCCGTGCTACCTCTAGGCAGGCAGGATGAGCTCTGCAACTTTACCCTTGTATCGTGGATCAAGAAGGCTTGCCAACCAGTAATGATCTCTCTCCTTGATAGCACGAATCCTGGGGTCCTTTACCAGGCTTTGCAGGATAAGGAAGCCCATGCAGCGTAGGTCGGAGGTGGCATTAGCTTCCGAGTCTTCCTGGTCAATGAGGAGGATGTCCCCATTGTGCACTTCCACCTCCCAGCCTCGCACTAGCCCTTGTGTTTCTGGGCACACAAAACCCTCCCTTGAGGAATCCCCACCTTCAATGCTTCCACTACTTAAATATTCCTCCTCATCCTCCTCCTGTCTGATCTGAGTAGGACCCGCTGGAATGCTGTCTGCGGAAAGACTGGGGCCTTGAGAGCTAGGGAAGGCCTCCTCTTCCTCCCGCTGCTCTTCCTCTAGAGCCACATCTATAATTCCCCGCAGAGTGTTCTCCAGCAGGAACACTAAAGGAATTGAGTCACTGATGCATGCACTGTCCCTGCTCACCATCCTTGTTGCCTCCTCAAATGGTGACAGTACAGTGCATGCATCCTTGATCATCAGACACTGCGGGGGAACAGAAACCAAGCTGACCTGAACCTGTCCTTGTGCCATACCACACAGGTACTCGTTGAGGGCCCTCTGCTGCTTGTGCAGACGCTGCAGCATTGCTAATGTCGAGTTCCACCTGGTGGGCATGTCCCAGATCAGACGGTTTGTGGGAAGGTGGAATTCTCTTTGAATTTCTACCAGGCGAACACTTGCTGGGAATGAATGTCTAAAGTGGTTGCAGACTATTTTGGCCTGGCTGAGAAGCTCTGCCAGCCCTGGGTACCTGGTTAGGAAACGCTGTACCACCAGATTTATGACGTGTGCTAGGCATGGTACATGTGTCAACTTACCCAGGCGTAGGGCGGAGAGAAGGTTGCTGCCATTATCACAGACGACCATTCCCAGCTCAAGCTGGCGTGGTATTAACCATCTCTGCACCTGCCCCTGCAGAGCTGACAGAATTTATGGTCCGGTGTGGCTCCTGTCCCCTAAACAAACCAGCTCAAGCACAGTATGGCATCTTTTTGCTTGAGCCATTGCATAGCCCCTGTCACGCGTCGGTTTAACTGCCACTTCGCCAGAGACACAGAAGGAGGAGGAGGAGGAAGAGGTGGTGGTGGTGGAGCAGACAGACCTCATACAAGCAGCTTTCTGGAGGCGTGGTGGATGAACAAGCTCCAGCACAGAGCCCCGTCTTGGATCCCTACCAGCTGCAATCAGAGTTACCCAGTGTGCCGTGAAGGAAATGTAACGGCCCTGTCCATGCTTGCTGGACCACGTGTCTAAAGTCACATGCACCTTGCTGCTGACTGCCTTTCCCAATGACTCAATAACATTGTCTTCCACGTGCTGGTATAGTGCTGGAATGGCCTTCCGTGAAAATTAATGGCGTTTTGGAATCTGCCACTGTTGTACAACACATTCAGCAAATTCACGGAAGGAAGCAGAGTCCACCAGCTGGAAAGGCAGCAGCTGCAATGCGAGTAATTTTGCTAAGCTGGCATTTAGAAGCTGTACTTGGGGATGGTTGGGACTATATTTTTTCTTACGCTGCAGCAGTTGGGGCAACGTAATCTGACTGCGTAAATCTTCAGCCGATGGGATGCTGTCACATTGTGAGGAAGGACCTGGTACATCCATTACTGTAGCATCATCCCTGTCAGTGGAGGTTGGAGTCAATGACATGGTGTCACGAATCCCCCTGAATACCAAGATAGTGGTCCCTTTACGTAGACCGCTCTCTACCCTTCCGATCCTTGAATGGTCGGCACAACTAGATAGATAATTAACAGACAATAGACAAGCAAGGGGAAATTACCAGACAGAGGTACTGTCACGAATCCCCCTGAATACAAGATAGTGGTCCCTTTACGTAGACCGCTCTCTACCCTTCCGATCCTTGAATGGTCGGCACAACTAGATAGATAATTAACCAGACAATAGACAAGCAAGGGTAAACACCAGACAGAGGTACAGAATAGAATACTCGTTCTCCCTAGGACCTTAGTAATATCAGAGGTAGCCTGATGTGTGCTTAGGGTGCCACATAGACTGACCTCGGTACCAAAGTTAAGAGCAGAACCGTGAGAAGAGTAAATGCCAATACCAAGGGTTATACACAGGGTGGTTCGTTCGCCAATGCCAGGGGTCATACACAGAATGGTTCGTTTGCCAATGCCAGGAGTCATACACAGAATGGTTCGTTTGCCAATGCCAGGAGTCATACACAGAATGGTTCGTTTGCCAATGCCAGGAGTCATACACAGAATGGTTCGTTTGCCAATGCCAGGAGTCATACACAGAATGGTTCGTTTGCCAATGCCAGGAGTCATACACAGAATCGTTCGTTAGCCAGAAGCAAGGTCAGACACAGATATATTAGCCAAAAACACAAGAGCTCTGCGGGAAGTGAATACCACGTCAGGGCACCGGCGAACTAGTGAAGCCGGGTTTTAAACCCGGCGGGTCCGCGTCATAACGCCAGGCTCCGCCCCCCGGCGTCCCACGTGAGCGCACCCGGTGGCGTTATTATTCGGCGCCTGGCCAGCGAGCAGCGAGGAATCTGCTGCCAGGCGCCCCAGAACAGAGCCATCCGTGACAGACCCCCCCTCTACGGGCGGCCACTGGACGACCCCCAGGGGCACGGGGGTGCGCCAAATAGAAGGCCTTCACCAACCGAGGGGCATGGACCTCTGCAGCCGGAATCCAAGAACGATCCTCTGGACCGTAACCCACCCAATCGACCAAGTACTGTAAGGACCCCCTAGACTTTCTGGCATCCAGAATGGCCTCAACCTCGTACTCCTCCTGGCCCTCCACAGAGACAGGAGGAGGTGGAGCACGGACCTTGGTGTACCGGTTACACAACAACGGTTTCAAAAGGCTTACGTGGAACACATTGTGTATCCTGATATGGGGGGGTAACGCCAAAGCATAGGAGACAGGGTTGAGTCGCGCGCAGAATCTTATAGGGGCCGATATATCTAGGTGCCAACTTCATGGAAGGCACTAAGAGCTTGATATTCCGTGAAGAAAGCCAAACCCTGTCCCCAACTTGATACACGGGTGCCTGCCTCCTGTGTCTGTCGGCCTTGGTTTTCTGGATGGCACTACTCTCCTCCAGTGCCCGTTTGACTCTCTCCCAAGTCTCTTTCAATGATGCCAAATGCTCATCCAAAGCAGGAATCGTGGTATCAGGAAACGTAGCGGGGAGCACGGGAGGATCAAAACCATAAACAGTGAAGAAAGGGGAATGTCCTGTGGATTCACTTACTGCACTGTTCAAAGCATACTCTGCCCAAGGTAACAGGTCTGACCAGTTATTTTGTTGTTCTGATATAAAGCACCTGAGATATTTCTCTATATTTTGGTTGGCTCGTTCTGCTGCTCCGTTGGTCTGGGGGTGATAGGCCGAAGAGAAGGATAAGTCTATCCCCACATTCTTACAAAACCCTTTCCAGAATCTGGAGACGAATTGTGTCCCCCTATCAGAGACAATCTCCAGAGGAACACCGTGTATGCGAACCACGTTGGAAATGAATATGGGCACCAGTTCGGCTGCCGAAGGTAGTTTCCGAAGAGGCACATAGTGACCCATCTTGGAGAATCGATCTATGACCGTAAGTATAACTGTATTCCCTCTTGACTCAGGTAAATCTACTATAAAATCCATGGCTACATGCGACCATGGGCGTTCGGGGATCGGCAAAGGCTGGAGTAAACCAATGGGTGCTGTTTGGGACTTTTATGTCTTGTGCACACCTCGCACACAGCTATGTAATCTTTAACGTCTCGGCGCAACGTGGGCCACCAGAGGAGTTTACTGATACTAGCCACTGTTTTGGTGATACCCATATGCCCAGAGGTTTTATTGTCATGATAAACGTTAAGTACTTCCTCTCTTTCGTTCTCAGGTACAAAGAGTTTCGCGGGAGGTTTCCCCCCAGGAGCTGCACCCTGGACGGTCTGCAACCTTTTCACTAGAGGAGACGAGACACTAATTGTGGTAGAGGCTATAATCCTTTCCTGGGGTACAATGGGATGCTGATCTTGGATATTATGTTCATAAGATTCATACTGTCTCGATAAGGCGTCTGCTTTAATGTTTCTGGACCCAGGTCTATAGGTAAGCACGAAATTAAAACTTGAAAGAAACAATGACCATCTCGCTTGTCTGGAATTTAAACGTTTAGCATCTCCAATGTACGTGAGATTCTTATGATCGGTTATGATAACGATGGGGTCCCTAGACCCCTCCAATAAGTATCTCCATTCTGCCAAGGCCGAGATGACTGCTAACAACTCTCTATTTCCAATGTCATAGTTCTTCTCTGCCGGGGACAATTTCCGAGAATAGAAGCCGCATGGATGCAAGGGTTTGTCGGGTGCCTCCCTTTGGGACAAGACTGCACCAAGACCTAGTTCGGAGGCGTCAACTTCTACTTGGAAAGGCAGAGCCGGATCTGGATGTCGGAGAACAGGGGCAGTAGTGAATGCTTGTTTAAGTGCCTCAAAGGCTTGAGTGGCTTGAGGTGTCCATTTCTGATTTCCCACCCCTTTCTTTGTCAAAGCCGTGAGGGGAGCTACCAAGGCTGAAAAGTCTTTAATGAATCTCCGATAGTAGTTAGTAAACCCCAGAAACCTCTGGATGGCTTTAAGCCCTTGGGGTAGAGGCCAGTCAAGAATTGCTGAGAGTTTTTTAGGGTCCATTTGAAAACCCTCAGGGGTTATTATATAACCAAGGAAATGCACTGTTACTATGTCGAATAGACATTTTTCTAGTTTACAATACAATCCAGCCTTCAATAGTTTTGCAACACCTGTTTCACGTGGTGGGCGTGATGAGTTTCCACATCAGGAGAGTATATCAGGATGTCATCCAGATATACTATGACGAATTCTTGCAGAAAATCCCTTAGGGTGTCATTTATGAGGTCCTGAAAAACGGCTGGCGCATTACATAATCCAAAGGGCATCACCAGGTATTCATAATGCCCGCTACGTGTATTAAAAGCCGTTTTCCATTCATCTCCCTTTTTAACCCTAACCAGGTTGTAAGCTCCGCGTAAATCGAGCTTCGTATATATACGGGCCCCTTTTAATCGGTCGAACAATTCTGTTATGAGAGGTATGGGATATGCATTTCTTATAGTTATCCTATTCAAACCTCTATAATCGATGCAAGGTCGCAGATCTCCCTCTTTTTGGAGACAAAAAAGAAACCTGCTCCTGCTGGAGAGGAGGACCGTCTAATGAATCCTCGCTCTAGATTCTCCCTTATGTATTCCTCCATAATGTCGTTTCTTTTTGTGACAAAGGGTATACATGTCCCTAGGAGGCATCGTACCGGGGAGTAAATCAATAGCACAGTCATATGGACGATGTGGTGGTAGGACCTCAGTCCTGGCTTTAGAGAACACCTCCTTTAATGCCAGATAACATTCAGGGACCTCTGTGGATAAAGGAGGGGCTGTGGCAACATTGAGGCTACCAATCACATTGACCCTGCCTAGGCAATTAGACTGACAATTAGGACCCCAACATTTTATGTCTCTCTGGACCCAATCAATAACCGGGTTGTGCTCTGTTAACCATGGAAACCCAAGAACGACAGGACATGAGGGAGATTCAATAATTTGAAATCTTATCGTTTCATGGTGTAAAACTCCTGTTTTCATACATACATCGACAGTGTCGTGAGTGATATGTGGACATGACAGGGGTTTACCATCTATGGCCTCCACCATTAGAGGTTTTTCCTTGAGAACCAGAGGTAAGAGGTTTTTGGCAGCAAAATATTTATCCATGAAATTACCTGAGGCCCCAGAGTCTAAGAACGCCTCAGTCTTGAGGTGAACCCCCTCCCAGGTTAGGGAGATCGGTAACAGAATCCTGGATTTTTTTTCTCACTATCCACAAAGGAGGCATAAAGAGAACCGATAACCTGGGTATTGACTGTTCTTTGACCCGATTTGCCACTCTCCCCCCTGTTAACCCTGGGTCTCTGAGGACATTGAAGGCGGAAATGATCAGCCCCTGCACAATAGAAGCAGAGCCCCTTTTCTCTTCTGTGAGCTCTTTCAGCCTCCGAAATACCCGTTTTTCCTATTTGCATAGGTTCAACGACTGGCATATCTGTTTTTGCGTTCTCCGGGTTACCTGACGTACTGGTGTGTCTGGGTAATAAGGGTAAAGGAGGCAAGACCCTTCTGGGTCTGTCTCTGGGGTGTCTCCTTTCCCTAATTTGATCGTCCATGGCTATGCAAAAGTCAATCAAATGGTCCAGACTTTCTGGTAATTTTAAGGGAGCCAGCTCAAACATAAAAGCCTCGTTCAGGCCTTCGGTAAAGGCTAAGGTTAACACGTCGTTCGGCCAAAGCACCTCTGACGTCAAAGTCTTAAACTCTATGGCATAGTCGGAGACCCTCCTATTACCTTGTTTAATGTGAAACAAGGACCTACCCGCATTGGTAGCCCTTCTAGAGGGATCAAAGGTACGTTTTAACTCAGAGGTAAAACCCTCATAGTCATAGACGATGGGTTTCTTATTTTCCCACAACGGCGTAGCCCATAATAAAGCTTTTTCTGTTAAATGATTAATCAGATAGCCTACTTTGGCTTTATCAGATATACAAGACCCTGGGTTGTTCTCAAACAAGATCTCGAGTTGGGTCAGAAAACCCCGGCATAAGCTTGGTGTACCATCATAGCGTAAGGGTGCCTTCATACTAAGCCTATGTCTCTCAGGAGAGACCGAACTGACTCTAGGCAATACTGGGTCTGGAGGGTTTGTGGTACCAGTATTGGACCGATTTAACAGGGTTTGTAGAGCGAGAGAAATCTGGTCCATCCTATGGTCCTGCTCCTCTTGTCTGGCTGCGATACGTGCCAACTGGTTAGAGAGGTCTGCGGGATCCATTGGCCCTGACGTAATGTCACGAATCCCCCTGAATACCAAGATAGTGGTCCCTTTACGTAGACCGCTCTCTACCCTTCCGATCCTTGAATGGTCGGCACAACTAGATAGATAATTAACCAGACAATAGACAAGCAAGGGTAAATACCAGACAGAGGTACTGTCACGAATCCCCCTGAATACCAAGATAGTGGTCCCTTTACGTAGACCGCTCTCTACCCTTCCGATCCTTGAATGGTCGCACAACTAGATAGATAATTAACCAGACAATAGACAAGCAAGGGTAAACACCAGACAGAGGTACAGAATAGAATACTCGTTCTCCCTAGGACCTTAGTAATATCAGAGGTAGCCTGATGTGTGCTTAGGGTGCCACATAGACTGACCTCGGTACCAAAGTTAAGAGCAGAACCGTGAGAAGAGTAAATGCCAATACCAAGGGTTATACACAGGGTGGTTCGTTCGCCAATGCCAGGGGTCATACACAGAATGGTTCGTTTGCCAATGCCAGGAGTCATACACAGAATGGTTCGTTTGCCAGTGCCAGGAGTCATACACAGAATGGTTCGTTTGCCAATGCCAGGAGTCATACACAGAATGGTTCGTTTGCCAATGCCAGGAGTCATACACAGAATGGTTCGTTTCCCATGCCAGGAGTCATACACAGAATCGTTCGTTAGCCAGAAGCAAGGTCAGACACAGATATATTAGCCAAAAACACAAGAGCTCTGCGGGAAGTGAATACCACGTCAGGGCACCGGCGAACTAGTGAAGCCGGGTTTTAAACCCGGCGGGTCCGCGTCATAACGCCAGGCTCCGCCCCCCGGCGTCCCACGTGAGCGCACCCGGTGGCGTTATTATTCGGCGCCTGGCCAGTGAGCAGCGAGGAATCTGCTGCCAGGCGCCCCAGAACAGAGCCATCCGTGACACATGGCAGGACATATAGTGGAGGTAGAGACAGGTGAGGAGGACCTACATAAAGTTTTGCGCCAACGGGATGCGTGGCAGGTGGTCATATGTCGCCTCCAGCACGTGGTACCCAAGCGTACGGTGTCTTTCCCACGCTTGAGCCTCATCTGACATAGATTACAAATAGCAATGGTGGGGTCTGCTGCTCATTTCTTAAAGAACTCCCAGACAGCAGAGTTCCTGGATGTGTGCTTTGAGACAACAGCGCTCTGCACCTGAGCAGCTCTGACATCTGATGCCTTGGACTGGCTAGTGCTACAGTTGGTCATAGAGTGCCTCGTGTTTGTTGTGCCTTCTCCTCTTCCTCACTTGACTCCTCTGTTCGATCTGGCACCCAGGTGGAGTCAGTGACCTCATCATCATTGTCATCACCCCCTGTTAGGCTTGTGCACCGATTTTTTTTTCGGTTCGATTCGGCTCGATTTTTCGGATGCTTAAACTTTTCGATTCGGCTCGTTTCGACCGATTTCTGTTTCGATTCGGTTCGGCTCGACTCGTTTTTCGGGTACATTTTTTTTCGGAATATCGACCATTTTTCGTATTTTCGTGCCACTTAGCTCGTTTTTTGTATCGACTTTTCGTGATTTCGGAAATTTTCATTTTTCGGCATTGTACATGTTTTCGGAATATCGACCATTTTTCGTATTTTCGTGTCACTTAGCTCGTTTTTTGTATCGACTTCGTGATTTCGGAAATTTTCGTTTTTTCGGAACATCTGTTCTACTCGTTTCAAAGCAATAAATTTCGATTTGACACATTTCAAGTCCATTCGAAAATTCAAAAATATTTCGTTTCGGCTCGGAAAACTTTTTGGATCTGCCGTTTTCGGATCTAAAAATTTTCGGAAAATCATCCGCATCCGAAAACACGAATCGGGAAATTTCGTGAAAATTCCGAAATTCCGAAACCCGAAACGCACATCCCTACCCCCTATCTCCTCGTCAATGGAGCCAACTTGGCAGTATGCTGCAGCTGCTGGGGCAAAATTAGTGCCAGTTATTTGTGTGTCACTGGCACCCCCTTCCTCTAGGTTCATTATACTCCCTTCCTCAACCTCAGAGATTGAATAAGAGCACTGTAGTTGCTGCGCATCCTCAAGCAGCATGTCACTGTCATTGTAGTCAAACAATTCAGCTGAGTCGTCCGTGTGTGATAGTGAGGCTATGGCAGGAGTAGCTGTGGACATGGAGGCTGCATTAGATGCTTTGGCAGCTGAGGTGGACTGTAAACCACTAAAAGCCTGGCTGGCAGAGGACTTGGAGGATGAGGATGGCCTGGTTAGCCAATCCACCAAGTCCTCTGTATGTTGCTGCTGCTTAAGACGGCCAGCACCAGTTAGAAAGGACAAGCGTGCCCCTGCAGAGGATGCACCACGTCCACGATGACCAGAGGCACAGCCTCCCGCCACAGAGGCTGCTTGCCCTCTTATCTGTGTATTCAACTCTGTTATAAAAATTGGAGATATGCACAACTCTGATTCAACTGTGTTATCTAGATTAAAGATTTCCAGAACTCTGGTATAACTCAGTGAGACACCCGGATAGATGGCAGCCAGTGACAAGACACAGATTAAAATTCTCAGGAACCTCCTATAAATCAGTGAGACCCCCTGATGGGTGGCAGTGACAAGACACAAATTACAATTCCCAGAAACCACCTACAAATCAGTGAGACCCCCTGATAGGACCCCCTGATAGCTGGCAACAGTGACAAGACACAGATTACAATTCGCAGAAATCTGCTATAAGTATGTGGGACCCACTGATAGCTGGCAGTGAGAAGACACAGATTACAATTCCCAGAAACCTCCTATAAATCAGTGAGACCCCCTGATGGGTGTCAGCGAGAACACACTGATTACCACAATTCCCAGATATTTTGTAGAAATTACTGACCCCCCAAAATACTTGGTGGCAGTGAGAACACAAAGATTAGAACAATTCCCAGATATTTTGTAGAAATGAGCCCCCCCCAGTAGCTGGTGGCAGACTGGCAGTGAGAACACACACTAACACAACAACAATCTCCTCTCAAACACGTGCTGAAGCGCTGTGTGAAGCCTTATATAGTGTACTGCGGGACTTAGCTCTGTGAGCCCATGATTGAGCCCTGATTGGCATAGTCTTGAACCTGTCTTGCACCTGACCTGTGGTCAGGTGCAAGGCTGTAGTCAATTACAAGCTTCAGGCCAGTGGAAAAGTGCATTGTGGTCCATTGTGGTGCATTGTGGGCGAACACGCGGAAATGTTCGTAGTTTGCAAACATGCGATGTTCGAATCGAACTCCGAACCGATCGAACCGAACAGCTCATCCCTACTCAAGAGGAAACGAAGCTGAACAGACATTGTATTGCGACAAGAAGGGGGACAAGGGGGGGAACCACAGCCCTGTATTAAAGAAGGCTTTTATAAATTTTAATTGAATTACAGGAAGTGAAAAATATCTTTCAGTCAGGAGTGGAGCGGATGGAGGCGGCTGTGTTCCCTTGGAGGATGCTGCTGAGCTGGGTAGAGGTGGTGTTCCGGGTCCCCAGCTGTCACTGCCTGCCCCATTTGAAGCGGAGCTATTGATGCCGCGAGACCCCGGCGTGACCGTTGACTGTGGTCTGCCGGGCTGCGTGCCGTTATCTGGGGAACTGGGGGAGCCGGAGGATCATGACCGGTGCCCGGAAGAAGAGGAGTCGCCCCCTGGATAAGCCTGGAGGTGGATACGGCACGAGACTCTGCTCTTGTCTCCCATATCAGAGCTGCCTGTGGCCTTCCCCCGTGAGGCCACCGTCGGTGACCGTTCTGTCTTGGCTGCTGTTGGGGCAGCGGGTCATGCTCCTTGTTAGTGGATGTCCATGGGATATTTTTTGCTCTCGGTTTTAGTTTTAATTCTTCGCTGGGACTTCCCTGATGTTTCCTCATTTTGATTTTTTTTTTTTCTTCTTCTCTCCCCCTTTTCTTTTTTGAGGTGTTTAATGTCTTCAGCTGACTTTTCTTATGTTATTATTTTACGTGCTGAGTCTTTTGCAAAAATGCCGCTGGTCTGCTGCGACCTTAGAGTGTTTTTATTTTTGATTACTTTTGGATGCGTTTTGAGGATACTATCTTCCCCCTTTATTTTTTTTAATTTAAATTTATTTATTTTATTACTTTTAATTTTTATTTTTGGCGTAACGTGATGTCTCGGGGACCGCGACCCCCCGAGTACCCAGGCCTAGTGCCAATTAACCCCCTTGGTCTCCCACGGTCCTTTGGACCTGTGGAATCTACCAAGGATGGCACAGTTCGGGCCTTTGTCTCTGCTCCTTTGTATTGTTTCTCCTCCCCTGTCCCCTCCCCATCTTCTTTTTTTTTTTATCTTATTTTTATGTTGGAAGCTTTCGGTTGTACTTTTTCCACGCTGTTCTCTCAGATGCTTAGCTGTTGTTTTTGAAGACTTTTTTATGTACATGTTTTGATTTTGCTTCCTTGACGAGACCCCCCCACTTAAAAACCACGGGAAAAGGCCATGGGGGTTAATGGCACCAGACCTGGGCAACCGGGAAAAAGCTGGGTTCCAGCCTATGGCTCTTCCCCTAGGACAACCCAGTGAAGCCAAAACAAAATGGGGGGGTTCAGAAAAGGGAGAGAAGAAAAAGAGAATAAAAAAAAACACAAAAACAAGGGGGGGTGGGGGGGCAACATCCCCGAGTGGGGGGGTCTCATCAAAATTAATTTTTCACGCAAGAATAGTGCATCAACTGGCAAAGCAGGCCTCGTAGGGCCAAATAGGCATCACAAACATGTAAAGGGGGGGGGGGGTTCTCACAGGGAAACATCAGTGTCTCAAGTAGCAGAGGGGGGGGAGGGGGAACACAATCAAAATAAGCCCCGACCGGGAAACTATAGCAAAAGAGTCATCAGTGTCCCGAAATAATGGGGTCATAAAAAAGAAAAGAAAAGAAAGATATGACAAATGGGCATTGTATCTTCGCTAGAGTCAAAAAGTCCTCGGAGACAGCATATAAAACACGAAAAGCAAAACACAGCAAGGGGGGGAGAATCAAAATAAGAGTCATCGGAGTAGAAGGAGATGTTTGCATGAAGAGGGACAGGTCAACTAGAAAATAAAAGATCAGCCTGTGTCGAACGGGGAGGCCGCGTGTGCAGATCCATCATAGCGAGGTTTTACATGGTTGGTGCAGCTTGCATCAAACCACCGGACCAATTCCCCCACATCACGGGGTTCAGCCAGGCGCTTCAGCCCGCAGATAGACCGCCTACCGGAAATCCGTCGCGAGTTCAGCAGGATTGACGCGGGTAGAGGCTGAGGGCACTGCACAGCGTTATCTGTTACCCCAAGTGTCTCCTCCGCATGCATCTCTTCGCTGCCCCACTGCTCCAGGAGCGCTGCCCTGGAAGCAGTACCGCTGCAGCCCATAGAGGCTCCATCCGCCAGATTCACCCCTTCTGAGGCCACACTCCGTCGACCAACCTCTATCGCCGCCACCAGTTGTCGCTCCGTACCGCGTGCACTCGGCTCTCGCGGCACTCCGTCCTCCACCGCAGGAAGATCTTCCACGCGGCCGGCAGGGGAATCACCCCCCAGCACCGCTCCAGCCGAAGTCTCAGGTCGCAGCTCCATCCTCAGCATGGCCATCAGTCGGCGCCATGTGCCCCGCGTAAGCGGGGCCTCATCGCCTCCAGGCAGCTGGTCCAAGTAGGCCTCGAAACCGTCCAGCATGGCTCCCAGGTTCTCGGCGGAAGATGGACGAGTCAGCTGCCACCTGTGCTCGCCCTCCTCCACCTTCTCCACAATAGGGTCAGCCGCCGCAGCCGCAAGATGGGGGCCCTCCATCTCCTCGGCGCACAGCATCCGATCACCCAAATATAAAAAAGCAGGGGCAGGCCGGAGCCCAGACCTCAAAATGGCCGACAACAGGCCGCGCCAGGTGAGGAACAGAAGCCTTTTTCTCAGCTTGTCTCCGGAGGGGAGGGTCAGAACGAGCTCCGGAGTTTGCCACCCGATGGCCAGCCCGACAGGGGTACTCAATAGAGGGAGGCCACAGGTAAATACAGACAAAAATCCCCTTTTTTCAGCCGATTCCTGCGGAGCTCACACAAAGCACGTCTTGTCCCCTGCCCGGCCGGCCAGGCCCCCGGAAATTCTCATTTTTTGTTACAGCATTCTGGCAGGGCATGACGTATTCAAATAATAATGATATATTATGAAGCTGCCGAAAAAAAGGATATATAATTTGTCTGGGTCGTATAATAAAATATGACTTAAAATTGCGTTTAAACATGAGAAAAAACGGTCAAAATGAGCTCAGCACAATACTACTTTTAGAAGTGTTCCGAACTTGTAAAATTGCCCCATCCTTAGGGTGTTAAATTTACTTCTCCTTGTGCTGATAATTCCATATCATTTCACTACATTAGCACCAACTATGGGATAGTGCCCCAAGTTTTTATTCCAGCTTATGATTTCCCAGCTTGCTCGCGCATACCCCTTTTCCTACTTTTTCTATTTTCTTTTACATCCTTTACAATTATTTTCCTTCCGTTGCGTTTCACTACTAATCTATTATATTGTTTTTGTTTTACAAGATGTTTATGTAGCTAAATTATCATCTTTTTGAGGATTTAGCGATAAAAAGTTTCGGCCATAACTAATCTCCTTTCAAGCATGGGACTGCAGGGTTATTACCATTTCACTTGAGTTAATTGCTGATATAGATCTGGTTTGCAATGCCTGTTCCAGGTACCATTATGCCCTCATTGACTCCTCTGTTTCAATCTTGTGTTGTTATACTTTGTATTTGTTTTGTATTAACCTGTGTACAGAGCTGTGATATGATGGTTGTATCAAGATGCCTTTTACTTTCAGCTGTTGTGCATGGCATCTGCTGGCAAAGCAGGCAAGCAGGGGTCACGTCCTAGTGTGAGGGTACTCGCCAAGATTTTTGTCCCCCCATGATTCTATTATTAGAGCAGCTGCAGCTCTTCCTTCTCCTGGCTAATGCAGGAAAATCATTATCCCCATGCATTGCCAATGTGCTCAAGCCCTAAAATGTCCTTAACCCTTTCGCTAGCAATGTGGAGTAAACTAAATTTTGCACTGTAACACAATGAAAAGCACACATTAGCATATCAATACCCAATTTGTATATCATTTTAAGGCATGATATGTGTGCCCCATGTGGAGAAACAAAACCCATTGTCCTATTGCTCTGCTTTTCATCCTATCTTATTGTAAACACGCTATAAAGAGCAGTTCTTACAACCGTTGTAAGGAAAAGCTCAGAAACTTTGCTGCTGCATTACAGCAGCCAGAGAGAGGGCAGAATACAGGGAGAGCTCTGGGGTCACTCACTCCTGTACGGGGATAAGATTCAGTGGTAATGACTGAAAATCCCTGTATAGTGCAGATACAAGGTGTTACTGTAATTTCCATACCCAGGCATTATGACATATACAGATATCATGTTAATATACTATTAATATTTTTCTGAAGCTGCATTTCTAGGAATATCATTATGATCACTGTGACCATTTTTAATTTCTATCTTTGCCACATTTACTGTATTTGACACATAGGCTGCCTGTATGCTGATAATGCAGACCACGTGGGATATTGTATGAGAAAAGGGACACCATCTAGAGCTCAGAACATTTGATCCCAGCAATATCTCTGTAAAGGATAAATGAATATATGAAGAATTAAAAATAAGCAAATTTACATTATTTACAATTTTTATTTCTCACAGAACAACAATCTCTGCGCAAAATTTCTTTCTTAGGCTAGGGTCAGACGAGCGCATTCTGTGCGGCTTGTGTGTCTGTGCACAACGGACGTACTTTCTGACTGACGACAAGGTAGTGGCCACACAGTCCGTTTTTGTGACTGACGTTTTTTTGATGGATGTAGCAGGGAAAATAAATTAATATGAAAAACATATTGTCCGTCAAAAATGCTGGACATCAAAAATGCAGCCCGTCTGACTTCGTTCCATCACTCACTCACAAAGCTATGCGGACTTTGCGGACACAGCGCACTCTGTCCGTCCGTTCTAGCGGATTTACGTTCTTGCCTAACTTGCGTCTGTTTGCAGCGTCCGTTGTGTGTCCGCACTTCTCTATTGATCATAATTGTATGCCACCACGGACGTTAAAATGTGTGGCAACACCGACGTGAAACTGCGCTCGTCTGATCCGAGCCTTACCCGATATTTAATTGTCAACATTGCATCCCGTGTTTCAAATAAATGGTATGATAAAAAGATCTCAGAACACCAATTTCTTCCCAACATTCTTATTTTATTTAATTATGACCTCTGGTAATTATCTCCACACTCCCCCTGCTCCCTTTTGTTTCACTTGCCTTTGTCCCTTAGATTGTAAGCTCACGGGATGTCTGGCTGAGCAATCATATAAAGTGCTGCATTAGCGGGGTAATTATCCTCGGGGCAGGGCTGTCTGTTCCGTATGTTTTATTATTTATTATGTCACCTGTTCGTGCTTCCCCATTGTAAAGCGCAACGGAATCTGGTGGCGTTGTATACAAGTACTTGTAACTGTAACCTTCACATCCCACGTTTGAAATAAATGTTATGATAATATTTTGTATTTTATAAAAAAAAAACTTGGAAGTGAAGGGGTTACATATAGACATTTTTGTAACATTTTATCTGAATAAAAAGATATTGCAGTCATACACTATACCAGCCAAACGTTACCGGAGTTCCCTCAGCCAAAAAAGCAAGGGAACTGCATTCCCATGCTCCACCATTCTAATTGACCCCTGCAGGCCAGTATAAATGCATTAAAGCTTCACTAAATGCCAAACAACTAAAACTAAAAAGTCTTGGCATGACATTCAACAAATAATGATCTTGAAACACTATTCCACAATATTGCCATGTTTACTCTTACATTGTTTCAGAAATTAGGGAATTATTTTTATTTCTCTTGAAATATAAAATACGATTGTTCCTATAGACATTAAAAGGTTAAACCATAGCAGTTGGGCACCTTCTTATCGAACGTAGCAGTCAGCTGTCTCCAAATTGAAAGCCGTGGTAGTAAAAACTGATTTGTATATCACCAGGAGCTGCAAGTGTGCGCGCCTTGTAAATTTAATTAAACAGCAGGTGCAAAATCAGGTCATATGGCTTTGATGTGCCCCATGTGAGAATGACAAGTAGACAATGATTCTAATATGAAAAAATTTACATACATTTGCATCGGGTTGCACAGAACGCTGTATCTTTTCACCTCCCATTGTAAATTATTTCTAGCAGGTTTGTTCCCGTTTGAATGAACCGTTGCTGCTGCATTTAGGCTGATAAACACAATATATTGTTAAAAAATGAACACAAGCCACATAAAAACAAATCCGTCGACTCGGTGCATTAATTAATTTCCGTTTAGCCATTGAGTCCCATAAAAGCCCTTATCTCACCGGTTACAAATATGTTGGGCTCTCTGAATTTTTTAGACCACCGTCGTAATTAGTTTACTTAATCCATGTTTAGAATTTTCTTTGAGACATATGAGCGGGAAAAGAACGATTTGACTATTATCGATGAAAACAACATTTCACTCAATTCATTGTCTTCTGACATGGCTGAGCCATGCCACGTTATCATGGAATTACTGCGGACGAACAGTGAATTTAGTTGGGATTTCTCACAACACTAGATGCAATGGGATGAATCAGCATAGAGGTTGACACATGGACGACAACACAAA
Organism: Leptobrachium leishanense; assembly: GCA_009667805.1. NCBI lineage: Eukaryota > Metazoa > Chordata > Amphibia > Anura > Megophryidae > Leptobrachium > Leptobrachium leishanense. The sequence goes on along the minus strand of CM019066.1, from coordinate 4,217,671 downwards.
CCAGGGTCTGCCAATACCAAAGTTTCAAAGTGCAAAGAAGAAACAAGCAAGCCATGACCATTCTTGGACAGATTTATTAGAGAATAGTAGTGTTTCGTCTCTATACAGTTTTTCTCAGGGCTTGAGAAAGACTTAATAAAGTCGAAAAACATGACTTTTTATGCTCTAGTAAATCTGTCTGAGCTATACCCTTTTTGTGCCTGTTCCTTCTTTTTTCATTGATCTCTCACAACAGGTCTGATTGGCCATTGGGCAAACCAAATGTCTGGAAAGCCATGGTGGTCGTGAGATGTAGTCCGACTAAGGAGATCTTTCTAGCTGGCCTATGTAAGGCTGGTTTGGTCAGAATGGGGAAATCAAATGATTTCCCCAACTAGCCTAGACTAATATGATTGTAAATGATTCAGAGGATGTACGGTAGTAAGTCAGGGGAAAATTCGTAAATATTCTTCTTTAGATATTCCCGTCTAGGAATATCTAAAGAAGAAGATTTACGGATTTTCCCACATTGTGTTATTGCGCGAGGACATTTTCAATACATTTCTAGGACTCCTTTGCTGTGTGGATATAAGGAGTGAATCCACATGGGACTTTGCTGCATTTATTCATCTATGTTATATGTTTTTTGTGTTACATCATTGTTCTGCGCCCACTACTCCTTCATTTTTAGTAAGTATGGGGAGTCGTAGATGCCGCCGTAGAGCCCGTGTCCAAACTGGTGCTGCCACCATACGAACCTGGACAGCAGCCAAATTTCTGTTTTCCTTTCTCCTGTTTCACTTTTTCCTTGATTCCACACCTGTTATTAGCCAGACTCTTCAAAGATACCAGGTGTACTTGCTGCAGACTGAGGCTTCCTATAAAATGAAGTCACGCCCCTCACTCCATGCTTTAACATTGTGGGAGCTATCACCGTCAGTGGTGTATCCTGAAGCTCCTGAGGTACCAGTCCTGCTCCCGCTGTGCTTGTGTTAAGTCATGCCTCTAACCAGCCTCCATTCAAGCCAGTATCCATACCCATCCTCACCTGTCTCGCCTTATGTTCAGCCTTCTTCTTCTTGTCTCGCCTTGTCTTCATCCTTCATTCAGCATTGCCTTATGTCCATCATTCTTCCTGCCTCATCTTGTGTCCAGCCCTCTTCCTACCTCATCTACCTACCTGTGCCTCACTTTCGCCTCGGTCTCCCCTGTGTCTCCTTTACTCTTATATGTATTTCTGTGTTCCATTATTTCCTTTGTATATACCTGCTCCTCCCTCCTTGGTATTGCTCCTTTCATTATTTGCCTGCCTTGTTATTTTACCTAATAAATCCTTATTCCCACTCCAATACCTGGCTGCCCCTTGTATTACTGCATGTTGGGCTCATATCTCTCGTACACCGTGACAGAAGAGCTTGATCCTCTGGTCCCACTGATGACCCATCATGACTTACATACAGCTTTACTCACTGCTCTGTTGGTTGACCTGGCATATTTCGGGGTACAGTCCCAAACGGATTCACAATCATGCATGTACACACATTCCCACACATAACGGATTATCCACTATGCACCTCCATTGCGAAAAACGGCTAAAATAGACAGAAGTGCAGTGCCTAAAAACGCACGTGCTTCTCAAAACTAAAGAGAGTAACCAGTAAAAGGACATGCGTTACTGTGCAGCTTCACGTTTCGCCGTTTAGTTTTTAGTTTTGACACATGCCAGCATTTCTCGGCACTGCAATGCCGGCAAACACCAGAGGTTATTGGATAACCTCCATAGGCTTGGATGTCAAAATCAAGCATTATGTTGAACCACATTCCTATTGGCATTAAAAGGGTATAATGTCACTGTTCAGAGCCCTCAGCATCACAGTAACTATACAGTATGTCACAATATCACAACCTTACTTTAAACTTCTCTTCATGCACCGAATCATGCACATAGAGCACAAAGCAAACTGTATCGGCTCGGTTTTATTTTAAAGGTCTATAAATTTCCTTTCTTGACAAGCCTTAATGATTCAAAGAGATTTAAAGACAATCCTGATGAAGGCTCCTATTCCTTAGTGACAATAAAATCACTAAAGGAGATGTTACACATAACAATACACATAATGTCTCCTATTTTTATCTTTTTGAAGGGACTCGCAATTCCACTCTAGCCGCAGGCTGGGCTTGTGGCTTGAATATTGCAATCCTTGACAAAGTCCATTAGGACGAAATGCGTCGGATTAACAGAGACCCATTGTTTTTTACTTATTTTGACTTTATTGTTTTATTGACCCAATACATTTTATTCCTTATATTTATTTATTAATTTGCAAAGTATTTTACCAGGAAAGATACATTGAGAGTTCTCTCGTTTTCAGGTATGTACCATCCTGAGTACAGCCAACTGTGTGTGGCTATACAGTACCAGTGGAGAACGGTAAAAACCCTAGGGGAACACTTGAAAAAACCCAAAAGGAACATTTGGAAGTGGTTCAGTGGTCATGGGAGCAGAGTCCAGCGGCAGAACAGTGGCAGCTGAGTATATACTGTATGTCTAAAACCACTTAGGAGATCTCTATTAACATACCTCAATACAGAATACTCCTGTAAACATGGAACATAGTGACTAGATTTCCTACATATTTATTTTCAGTGTTAATCTGTATATTTGTATTTTGTTTTTAATATCTTGCATTTTATTACTTTGTATTTCTGTAACAATTCAATGTTCTTGAACCCAGGACAAACTTGAAAATGGGAGAAATCTCAATGTATCCTTCCTGGTAAAATACTTTGCAAATAAATATGTGATGGGCCTATATGAATTTTTAATTCTTTGAGCGAATTTTAAGCAGGGGTACTTTGTTTAGTGTTTGTGCAGTGTAACACTATGAAGATTCTTTGGCCCCTATTACATTCTTCGCACATTGTGTTTTGCGTGTGCAAATGCGCATTTGCGCGAGGGGCAAAACCCTTTGCGCTGAACGTCATATTACAATGTTCACGCAAACAATGCGCGTTAACGTTTAACGCGAGTGACCCTGCGCGAATGAAATTTCGTGCGCACATCCCATACTTAACATTGTGAGCGCAAATGCATTTGTGTGCTGGTACGCGGATGGTATTACAATCTTCGCACAACGTTTTACAAACGACGTTTGCGCGCATTTTTTTAACATCTTTGAAAAGCTGGTGGTAACTGCAAATCGGAACGTTTTGGCTGAAAAAAAATACTGCACAGTATACTTACACATTCTACACATACCCAAACAATAAAATTGTGAATTTGTGCATATTTTTCTTATTGCTGCAGCATGTATACTCAGATTTACTTTGACAGGCGCAAAAACTTAAGTGAGTCAATTAAGGTAAATTGATGTCAATTAAGGTTCTTAATTCTGATTGGCTGAATCTGGTGAAAAAAACATTCCGCACACTGATTTACGTGTGCTACGTTACTGCGCGTGTATTACTCTTCGTTTTGCGCGTCGTTTTTACGAACGTTATTTTTGGACGGATGAGAAAATGAGTTCGGATCGGAATACTCCGTTAAGTTTCGCGCGATAACGCCGGACAATGTGCGCAAACAAATTTCGCGAACGAAATTATGTAATGGGGGCCTTTGTGTTTTATTGTAGTGCACCCTTATTTATAGATTTGCAAAAATCACTTAATTCCCTGTGAAACCCCACGACCCAAAAACTCATACTCGCCTCTCATACTGCAGTGGAGAGGGTGACCGCATTCTCTTGCAGGCAGCAGAGTGAGACTGGGAACAAATATTTCCTATTCTCCCTACGCAATTCCTCCGTAAAACGGAGACGCTAAGGAAAATATGCAGGCACAGGTTTTCTTACTTTATGTCTCAGTTTTACTGACAACTATGGAATAGGGTACAAAGTTTGCAGTAGATACAACATATTCAGGGTGCGATTGAGCACTGCATGTATATATTTATTTATTTTATTTATAAAGGATTTTACCAGGAAGGATACATTGAGATTTCTCTCATTTTCAAGTATGTCCTGGGTTCCCTCCCGTAACCGAGAACACGGGACCTTTATGCGGTTTTATGTGATCGTCTCACTATATGTGGTTTATTTTGCTTACCCAAAATTAGTAATCATATACTAACGCACTCATCTTGCCAAAATAATACTGCAACGGGCTTGCTAATAAACAACAGCTGCAGCGGGCAATCTGGCTCTAGCGCGGAATTAAATTTAAGGTGTATCTGGCACAACTTCCGGCAAAATGTCTTGACCGTCTCTTTCCCACATGTGTAGGATTATGAGAGATATCTGTTGGAATCTGTTTAAAAAGCTGTTAAATTCATACTTGCACCTGGTGCACATATTGAAGGGAGGTTAATCTTCACTTTCAAAGTAGCCACGCATTTTAGAGTCATAGGTTAATTTTTTTTTTCTTTCTATCCAGTATATATGTCCAGAGTGGAAACATTTACTAAATTGTTGAACGACTGCATAAAACGTAAAAAAAATTTTTTTTAAAAAATGTATTTCCCTTTCAGATGAAAGAGCAGATGGATATTTTGGCAGCTCGTGTGGTTTAAAATGACCCTCTGCTTTGAGCTTTGCAGTGGAAGTCTGTCATACAGACTTTCCAACAGAATATTCCACTTCTGCTCTTCACTCTGAAACTTCAGAACAACTTTTTAAACTAGACCTTGAAACTAGTTTATCCACGGAAATCTCCGAAATAGAAAGAAATGACCCATAATTTGTTTTTAAATAATTTAAATTTTGGGAGAAAACTTTTTATTTCTGAACATTTTGTTCCAATATGTTAATTAAAACAGAAAACAACAATTTAATAATTTTATAATAGTCCAAACACAGAGAAGTAAATACAAAGTAAAGGAATTTGTGATTGTAAAAAGTGCAAAATCAGCAATCGATTCGAAATAATGTATAGAGAAAACGAATATTTCAGCTGCATAAAAAAACATAAAAAGTGTGAAATATTCCTTTAAAAATATATATAATTTAGCACGGTAATTCCAAATGGATAAAAAGTAGCTTCCGAGAAAGGACATTCCCCTTGTCGGACCAATATGTTAGATGTATTTTTGTCACATGTGTTATTCTTATTATTATACAGGTTGAGCGCCTGTTATTCCTAATGCTTGGAAGCCCAAACATTCCTGATTTCAGATTCTTCCAGATTGCAAAACTCTGAAGAATCCTACGTTTCAGAGAAAGATCAAGGCGGTGATAGAGCTGCGATCCTCTTCCTGCTGCAGCTGGGAGCTCTTTGAAGTGTTTCTTTGTGGACATGCTGCTCGGAGTTAGTGTGACTCTGGGCAGTATGTCAAACACTGAGCTAAGCGGAGGTCTCAGCGTGTGCCGCAGTCTGCTGCTACTCTCCAGAATGATCTTGGTCTGGAACAACTAAAATCCAGTTGGCTAGCGGTCTGCTGTTACTCTCAGGAATGATCTTGGTCTGGAATGACTAAAATCCAGTTGGCTAGCGGTCTGCTGTTACTCTCAGGAATGATCTTGGTCTGGAATGACTAAAATCCAGTTGGCTTGCGGTCTGCTGCTACTCTCAGGAATGATCTTGGTCTGGAATGACTAAAATCCAGTTGGCTTGCGGTCTGCTGCTACTCTCAGGAATGATCTTGGTCTGGAATGACTAAAATCCAATTGGCTTGCAGTCTGCTGCTACTCTCTGGAATGATCTTGGTCTGGAATGACTAAAATCCAGTTGGCTTGCGGTCTGCTGCTACTCTCAGGAATGATCTTGGTCTGGAATGACTAAAATCCAGTTGGCTCGCGGTCTGCTGTTACTCTCAGGAATGATCTTGGTCTGGAATGACTAAAATCCAGTTGGCTCGCGGTCTGCTGTTACTCTCAGGAATGATCTTGGTCTGGAATGACTAAAATCCAGTTGGCTCGCGGTCTGCTGCTACTCTCAGGAATGATCTTTGTCTGGAATGACTAAAATCCAGATGACTCCAAAAACTAAATTATTTTGTTTTTGGAGTCTTGCAAATTTTAGAATTCCAGATAAGGGGTACTAGACCTGTACATTTAATTCTTTTTGAAGCTTTTCCGATGATTATATAAATTGTATTTTTATTTGTAATTAGCTGTAAAGAGAGTTCTTGGAAATAGGAGAAGCTTGTTATTGACTGTTTAGCTTGATGTTTCCCTGAACAAGCTCTAATCTCATGTGTTGGAGTTTGAACGAACATGCAGAACGCCAGCTATTCTCATTGCGTATCAGAAATTCCGCACGGCTGCATAAATGGATTATGAGGTAGGGGCTGTAGGGTGCATGCTTGCGGGGGTTGAAGAGTCTGATTGCAGGCTTTAGTTGGAGGTAGTGCTGGGCGATATCCTGGATTTTAATCAAAGTCAAGGTCGACTGAGATTTTACTCTTCGAGGACATTGAGGACTCTGCATTTGTCTATTGATGGACAGTCCATCCGTGCATCAGCAGAGCAGAGCTGACAGGTTTCGCATGCGCCTGCTAAAGCTGTTGGCTTTACATTGTCGATGTCTATCACAAACTCTTTTTTTTTTTTTTTTTTTTTTTTTAGAGGTGCAAATTTCCATTTGGATTTCAATCATTCACCGTGTGTAAAATAATTCTTCCACCTTTCAACATAGAAACCTTTGGGGTACTCTGAAAAATCAGAAATGGGAACCTGTTACTCCATTTTCAAAGGAAATGTGCAAATTTAACCAAAATTGAAAAACTAAAAATCTTTCTCTTGTATTTTGGCACATTGCATTTTATGAATAACTAGCTTTTGCCCGCGGCTTCACTCTGGATTTTGGGATTTGTTAAAATTATTTTTAAAAGAAACATGAGTTTTTTCGTTCAAACTGTACAAAATATAATTTACAAGTTGATGACTTAAAATAATAAGTAATGTTTATTGCAGACGTTAGTCAGGGCATATTGGCTACAAGACAAAGTTGTTTCATTCATATGCATCCATGAATTTTGTTTGCGTTGAAAATACAAACCAACAAAAAGACAGACAAAAAAAAAAGTAATTTATTTTGGTTAATTTATCTGGAACATGGAAAATAAACCTATTTGGGTACTTCATTATAAACTACATTAGTGGTTCTTCTTTCAGGTGCTCGGATCAGCAGAGAGATATTTGATAGGGATGTGCGTTTCGGGTTTCGGAATTTTCACGAAATTTCCCGATTCGTGTTTTCGGATCCGGCCGATTTTCCGAAAATTTTTAGATCCGAAAATGGCAGATCCGAAAAGTTTTCCGAGCCGAAACGAAATATTTTCGGAATTTTCGAATGTACTTGAAATGTGTCAAATCGAAATTTATTGCTTTGAAACGAGAACAGACGTTCCGAAAAAACGAAAATTTCCGAAAATACGAAAAGTCGATACAAAAAACGAGCTAAGTGACACGAAAATACGAAAAATGGTCAAAATTCCGAAAAAATGTACACGAAAAATGAGTCGAGCCGAACTGAATCGAAACAGAAATCGGTCGAAACGAGCCGAATCGAAAAGTTTAAAAATCCGAAAAATCGAATCGAACCGAAAAAAAAAAAATCGGTGCACAAGCCTAGTATTTGAGCTCACTCTGGAACAGGCAACATAAAAGTGCCCATGTGAGAAGCAGACTTCTCTTAGGTCAATTCCCGCTACCTTCAAAGTCTGCCACAGAGACTTGTTGGTGGTAATCGCAAAACAAACTTGTAGGGTGAACGCCTTATTGAAACGGATATTCTGAAGGTATAAGAGGTATTCTTGGTATGAACACAAACTCCCCCAACCAGAAGCGGTTAGCGCCATAGCCTTCGATCACATTTCCGTGGAGTGCTTTTATTTGCAATCTGGTGCCATTACAAAGCTTAGGTGGTTTGTGGTTCTGCAATAATATCACAGGTTCTCCCTCGCTGCAGCATTGAGGGTGTGTGTTAGGCCTGGCTGTGAAAAGGAAGCAGAAATGCTGGAGCAGCGAGGGAGTGTGTGGCCTGGCTGTGAGAGGGAAGCAGACATGCTAGAGCAATGAGGGAGTGTGCGAGCCCTGGCTGTGAGAGGAGCTGCATAGAGACTCCATTCTGTGTGAAGTAACAGCATTCCTGTGATCTGCTCATCCAGTGTATCAACTGGATTTTTGGAAAATGGCAAAATGCGTGTTTTTATTTTTCAAGAAGATTCTAAATACCAATTTTCATGTCTGTAACACCTTCTGTTTTTGAGATAGAAGTATCCTGTTTAAAAATATTCACCCCCCTTTTTCATGCCCCAATTGGATCTTTGGAAAATGGTAGAACACGTGTTTGTTTATTTTTCAAGAAGATTGTAAATAACAATTTTCACGCCTGTAACATCTTTGGTTTTTGAAATATAGGTATACTGAAGAGTATTCACATCCCTTATCTGAATTTTTGGAAAATGGTAAAACACATGTTTGGGTTTTTTCGCGTAGATTGTAATTACCAAATTTCACACCCGTAACATCTTTGGTTTTTGAAATATAGGTATACTGATAAAAGTATTCAACCCCCTTTTTGCCGCCCCCCCCCACTCAATTTTTGGAAAAAGGTAAAATATGCGGTTTTTCAAAACGAATCTACATACCAATTTTCACGTCTGTAATATCTTCTGTTTTTGAGATATAGGTATACGGTTTAAAATATTCAACCACCCTTTTTCACCCCCCCACTTGGTGAGTGGTAAAAAACGTGTTTTTGTTTTCAAGATTGTAAATACCAAATTTCACACCTGTAACATCATTGTTTTTTGGCATATAGGTATACTGATAAGAGTATTCACACCCCTTTCCCCTGACCCCCCTTAACCCTTTCGCTGCTGAGGCGTTTCACGCCTCTGCGCTGAGGTCATATTTACCGGTTTTGCTCATCATGTTTAAACGTGTTTTGAAGGCTTATTTTAGTATATGACCCAGACATATTATATATCGTTCTTTCCGTCAGACTCGGCAGATTAATAATATGGCATTATTATATGTATACGTCATGACCTGTCTGTATATTATAACAAAAAATGCAATAAAATATGAATTTTCAATAATTTACAACGTGTAAAGTGTATTTTTTTCACATTTTAACATGCGAGCAATTGCGGTTATATTTTGTATGGGGTGCGCTTGTTAAAAAAATTAGAAATGGGGTCTCGTTGGTCCTTTTTTTTTGGGGGGAAATTACGAGATTTTTAACAAACGCACCGCATACAAAAATCGTTAGTGCAGCATCATTGTTCACATTATAATTGAAATGGGAACAATATTGCTGCATTAACAAACCAAAAAAAAAAAAAACTTGTTTATTTTTTTTTTAGAATTTTTTTTTAAATATTTTTTTATTTTTATTTTTAATTTTTATTTTTTTTAAAAAACTTTTTTCACAGTCATGTTTGGTATCGTTGGAACGGCCATGCTCTGGCCGATCCAACAGTACCAAACTTTAACCCCTAGCTGCCACGGATCGTTGGTCGCAGCTAGGGGTTAACTCCAGGACTGGCGTCATCGTGCTATGCACGATGACGCCAGTCCTCAGGGGGAGTTTCCGGAGGCTTGGCCGACATCCAAGATGTCGGCCAGCTCCGGGAAAGGATCACGAACCGGCGCTTTTCAGCGCCGATTCGTGATCCGGCTCCCCAGGGGTTAATGACAGCCACCGTTTGGAAGGGCAGGCTGTGCCCTTCCAAGCGGTGCCTGTATTAACCCCCTGCTCCCTGGCGATCGGGAGGGAGAGAGGTCCGAAGGACCTCCCCCCTCCCTTTCAGGCGCCTCCTCCGCACATGCGGGGGGGGCGCCTGAATTAGATGTCATTGCGTCGCCGCAATGACATCTAATGTCCCCGCCGGGCTCCCGAGTGCTGGGCTGACATCCAAGATGTCAGCCCGCACCAGGGGGGCGCAGCAATCCGCCGGTATCCGGCAAATTGCTGCCTCCTGTGCTCGGACGCGCTGAGCGCGTCCGTAGCACAGGAGAACCACTTGTCTGGACGCGCTGAACGCGTCCATAGCAGCCAAGTGGTTAAATGGATTTTCAGAAAATAGTAAAAAACACATGTTTGCTATGTGCACAAAGATTGTAAATACCAAATATCACATCTGTAATATCTCCTGTTTTTGAGATATAGGTATCCTGTTTAAAATATTCAACCCCCTTTTCTTCACCTCCCCAACTTGGATTTTTGAAAAACGTTAAAATACTTATTTTATTTTTTGGGACAAATCTAAATACCAATTTTCACGTCTGTAACATCTTCTGTTTTCGAGCTATAGGTATCCTGTTTAAAATATTCAACCCCCTTTGGGGCTGAGTTTCCAGAAATCCTTCCTTAGTGGGTGCCCACATCATAAAAACAGTGTACCTTCAAAATTTCATGTTCCTAGGTTAAACGGTTTCAGCTGGGTGTTGAGTCAGTCAGGACTTTCATCAATTATATATATATATATATATATATATATATATATAAACTATGAGGGTTATTCAGAAAACAACTAAATTTCAGTGCTTTCTCATTCAGTGCACTTTGGCAATTCCAGTTCGCCAACCCTGCGGTCAGGGCCGGATTAACATAGGGGCTGATGGAGCAGCAGCTCTAGACCCATGCCCCAGAAAAAGGATAACTATCAGGGTTATTCAAAGAGAATTGAAAAGTAACCACACATTCGGTGACTTTTCGTTCCCTGCAATTCGGCGGTCCTTTTTCGCTGACCCTGCGGTGTATTCAGCAAGCACCACCCGGCCGACGTACTGCAGGGAAAACCCGCCGCAAACCCAACGGACACTCACCGCAAAACCCGCAGAAACAGATGGATTAACCCCATCGAACACACCCGACTAGCTGCTGATCACAGCAGTTGGAAAAACCTGACACGCAGAAAAATGAGGTGAAAAAAACCAGTACGGTTGAAAGTTTGAAAAGTGAAACGCTGTTTGCAAAAAAACTACTGAACGAAAATGTCTGGAATTTACATATAAGATCCGATGAATGATAATAAAAAGGGCTGTTACAGTAAAAAGAAAAGACGATAAAAAAAAACAAAAAAAACGGGAAGACATTTTTGCCAAATAAATCCCAAACAGATCCTAAAAAAAATCTATAAATAAAGAGACTTTTTACTGCAGAATAAAATATTAAACGGTTTATTAGATATTGAATTACAACGGGAATATTTTTAACATTGAAGCCAATGGGATTCGTCTGAATAATAATGCCAAATGAAACCACCGAATGGCAGGGCATATCGGCAACTTTTCCCTGTTGTTTTGTGTTCTCTGAATAGAGGAAGCATTGTTTCTTTGTGGGGAATTCACTGCCCTCGAACAGGCACCGTATGTGCAGGCAATTTGCCAAGATTTGGCAAACTGCCTGCTCTCTGAATAGCCGAATGGCCAGGAAAGGTAACCGTACGCTTAATTTCAGTGTTCGGTTACCTTTCGGCCACAATTCAGATCTCTTTGAATGACCCCTTATGTCTGCATTGATTCTGCATTTGGACCCCTGTATCTCCAACTCCATAGCAGCAACAGGGTCATGTGAGTTATCACTGGAAAGATCAGAGCAGGTCTTATGTAACAATAAAAATAAAATAAATTATTTATTTTTCCTTTCTAACACCGCAAGATTATTCACTTTACAATTCTAAAGTGAACAATGATGCTGCACTAACTCACCATCTCATTTCTCATGTCACCAACAAGTGTGGAGGTGATGGCACCAGGGCCGGCCCAAGCCACTGTGCTGCTTGGAGCGATGGACGAATTGCTGCCCCCCCATAAAAAAAATGCAATGTGTATGAGCTTATTACAAAGCTCCACAGCAATAAAACTCAGTAATGAGCGGTGTGTATGAGCGTAACAGAGCTCCACAGCAATCAAACTCACTGGCTGCCAGCGGCTGTGACAGGCTGAAAAATAACAACATGCACAGTGAGGGTTATATAGAGATTTGACCTGTCAGTCTGGAAATTGATAGCTGTGTGTGTAATACACAGTGGTCAGGTGTCTCAGTCTGGTAAATGACCCCTCCCCCCAGACTGAGTACCAGGCAGGTCTGACCTCCCTGCTTGGTGCAGGTAAAGGCAGTAGTAGGTGCGACAAGGCCTCTCTCCCTGGAACCCGTCATCACTCCCCAGCTCATCTCCATCCACAGACTCAGCCATGGAGCCCTGACCCTGCAGCATCCCAGATCCTGGCCAGCACCGCATTCCCTGCAGTGACCAGATGTCAAGTCCCTCCCCTAGAAACAGGTCTAGCTCAAAACCTGTTCTCCTGGAAACAACCAACACATTAAACAGAGCCCCCTGGATACACACAGATGGGCACCAATATTATCCACGGGGTCAGACAGGTCCAGAGCACCCCCATATCTCTAATTCAAGATCTGGTGTATCAATCATTGGGCAGATGAAGTGGCCAGTCTCTCCCTAATAAGGGGTGGGCGAGGCCTGCTGAAAGTGGTGGGCACAGCTTGCTAGAGGGGCGGGCGCAGCTGGCTTTCTCCACGAAACACCAGCCTGCTGAAGGGCCGTGCCTTGTTCGGGCCGAGCGCTCTCCATGCCACAGCCTTTGCCAGGGTGGCAAAATGCTGCCCCTGACAAAGGGCTGCCTGGAGCAGCTGCTCCACCCTGCTCCATGGACTGTCCGGCCGTGGATGGCACAATCCGTTATTACAAATTGTTACATCAAGAACCTAAATGCCGCACTGCAGGAGAGAGCTCTGGGGGGGGGGGCTTTGGAACCCTGTGTCACTAATCTTTACACCTCACAAGGTCAAGTGAGGTGTCATTGGACAGGTCAGAGTCTAAACTTGACCATGTAAAATTGATAAAAAAAGAAAAAACTTTTTTTATTTATATATTTTTAGTTCCAAAAGCGATGGCATTGTCCATTTGTCACTTATTTAATGAGCAATACCACTGCCATTACTCACCTTCTCATTTCCCAAGCTGGGAGCAAGTTCAGTATTTTATACATAGTCATATTACTCATAAAACGCTATCCTGCAAAACACAAGGGAAATATAAATATTTTTTTTTAGTTAAAATAGTATATTTTCTCAGAAAACTGCAGTAACGCTAACCGGTTCCCATTTCAATTTTTTTAACAAGAATTCCCTATAGAATATGTAAGAATTTATATTCTTGCAAATATATATAACCACAAAGGTTCGGATGATAAAATTTGAAAAAAATTATTTTACACATTGAAATCTGAATGGAAATTTCTTCACACAGTAACAGCCTGGTTAGATATACACGTATCTGCACTATTAAATAACCTAAAATATGTTTTAATTTCACTAAATTCCAAAAAAAGCCACCAAAATCTTCAGCTCCAGGCCCATAGAGATCTTAATCCGGCCCTGCCTGCGGTGAATTCACTATTCAACACGCGGTGCCCGAAGTTCTACAAACGTGGAGCCGCTGACTGCCAAACAGATCGCCGAATGCCACCAAAGACAACCATTCAGCAATGTTCTATTATAAGGGTTTTTCTGCTGCCTGTTATTTTGTTCCTGCTTCCAGTATTTCTCTCCGTTATTTTCCCTTTGTTTATTTAGTTCAGTTTATTTTTTGGTTTACGATTTCTCTTGTCTGTTTATCCCTTCATTTGCCTTTTTCTTTCCATTTGTTTTGGTTATATTTTTTTATTTTTTTCTCCTGTTATTGTTTTCCCCACCTTGCTCCAGTGTGGTTTATTTTTCTGTTTTGGCTGTGTGATATTATTGTGTACCAACTCCTGGCTTTGTCTGACTATCCGATCTGGTTCTGACTCCAGGCTTTGTCTGACTATCCGATCTGGTCTGACTCCTGGCTTTGTCTGACTATCAGATCTGGTTCTGACTCTTGGCGCTGTCTGACTATCCATTCTGGTTCTGACTCCTGGCTTTGTAAGAATATCAGGTCTATTTACTAAAGCGTGAAACAGGAGAATTGGCAGAAAAGAACGATCTAGACCAAATAGCAGATTTGGAAAGTGAGATAAATGGAAGAATTTTTCTGGTTTGGCTATTTTGACCTGGATTTTTCACTTCTCCAGTCAATTCACCTGAGTTTTGCCTTTAATGAATAGCATATGTTCTGGTTCCTAACTCTGGCTTTTGTTCTTTGACTTCTTCTCTTGATATCCTCCTTTGTACTTCGCTGTGTTTTATTTTATTTACATTCACCCAGCAGTACTGTACCCACCCTTAGTTTAGAGACAGCCATCTAAAGGCTGGTGTTCAATTTAGGGTTTCCTTGTATGATGCTGAGTGCCTGTGTGTTTGGTTCTCCCCTTAATCCTTGCCCTTCGGTAGTATGTCCTTTCTGCTGCTTTCCTTGTGCAGATGTGTGATGCTGCATCTTTTTTTGTTTTTGAGAAAGGATTTTACCAGGAAGGATACATTGAGATTTCTCTCGTTTTCAAGTAGAAACATAGAAACATAGAAAAATGTCGGCAGATAAGAACCTTGCGGCCCATCTAGTCTGCCCAATTACATGGATACTTTACCTGGATTTATCTTTTGTTTAGGATAGCCTTATGCCTATCCCATGTCTGCTTAAATTCAATTACTGTTTTGGCTTCTACCACTTCTACTGGAAGACTGTTCCATGTATCCACCACCAAGTATGTCCTGGGTGGCGAGTATATACCGTTAGGTGTCTTGCCCGAGGACACTTACTGGAGAGGTGCTCCTGGGGATCGAACCCATGTCTCCACCGGCTCTCTCCACGCAGAGCAGTGATGTTACCTCTACACCACCCAGTCTGCCTGTTATGCAGCTAGCAGCACTCCTGCCTTCTGGGCTATCAATCCCTAAAATGGGTACCACGTCAGCTCACGCCGGGTGCCACTGTGACACAGGGTCATTTTATGGCTGCATCAACCAGGGCCAGTAGGCCGTTCCATGGGCCTGGACAGCCTCTGGTCCAGCCAACTGTGGTTTAAGGCTAGGGTCAGACGAGCGTGATTTCTACGGACTGTACGTCCGTGCAGTATGGAAGACGCAGTAGTGGTCACACAGTCCGTTTTTTCACTGAAGTTATTTTTGACAGATGTAGGAGGGAAAAATAAATTAAAATGCAAAACCATTTTGTCCGTGAAAAATGCTGGACGTATAAATGCAGTCCGTCTGACCACGTTCCATCACTCACACACAAAGCTATGCAGACGTTGCGGACGCAGCGCACTTTGTGCGGCCGTTCTAGCGGTTGTACGTTCTTGCCTGCCTTGCGTCCGTGGGCCGCGGCCGTTGTGCGTCCGCAGTTCAGTGCGGACGTACTTCGTGTAACGGGCTCCAATGGGCTTCCTGTCATGCTATCACGGATGTACTTTTAGGCGCAATCACGGACGTGAACACTACGCTCGTCTGACACCAGCCTTAACCATGAAACCTATTTTAACTTCAGCATCAGTAGTGCTGAAAATTCGCTAACAAGGTGAATCCTATAAAACTAAATGTTATATATTTTTTTTTTTTATTTATCCTTTTAAGGAACAAATGTTAAGGTTTTGGCTGTAACCCTCCTGGAAACAATTTCTTGAATATGATTTTCTGAAATCCCTACATCTACACATCTTCTTTCCATCAGAATAATTATACCTAATAAATGTCTAAAAGCGAATTGACTGGAAAAAGTTAAATCCTTGTTCCACTTAACAAGTATTTTGTTGTAAAGAATAGAAATAATGGGAAAAAAATTACATATTCCTTGGAAGACGTTTTAGGAGATTGCATCTAGCAAAATGTCAACACCAAATAAATATGTGAGGTAAACGGAAAATGAGTCTTCACCCATTTCACAGACCTATTTCTGAAATGTTGTAGCGTCTACTTTACCACAGAGAATTTTCTATTCACTCGCTAAACTATAAACGTTAAGAACAACAAATCGACGGTCACAAAATAAGACAAAATGTTTACTAAAAAAACATAAAAGCTGAGCTAATAGGACAAGATACTAGGGAACATTACAATATATGTACAAATTGGTGCACCAAGGCGATGTTATTGGACATTAACCCGTTCACACCCAAAATCTAGTGATCTCGATTTTGCATTAAAACAGGACTCATTAGCATATCAAAAGACCATTTTCACACCTTTTTAAAGCAAGATTAGGGTTTCCCTGTGGAGAAACAAATGCATTTGTTTTAGGTCTCTCCACGCACCCTGGAGAGCCATAATCCATTTGCAAATAGCAGCCCGAAACCTCACTGTAACAAAAGTTCAAATAGATTAACGCTGCCAGGGAGAGCGCATAATACAGGGAGAGCTGTGGGGTCACTCACTGCTGTACAGGGATAATGGACACCATCTAGAGCTCAGAATCTTACATTTCAACAATATTTCTGTAAAGGATAAACGAATACATGAAAAATTTAAAATGAGCAAATTATTTTAAATTTGCTAACTCAAAATAACAATTTCTGAGTAACACTTTTATTTTACCCTATATTTGTTAACGTCACATACCATGTTTCAAGAGAATGTGATAGTGCAGGGGTTAATTACAAATCCTCTTCTTGCCATCCATTGTCTATTACTTCAATGGATGCAATTACACCTTGCATCTGCACTGTACAGGAATTTTCAGCAATTATAACCTCCCGAATCTTCTCACTGTACAGTGAGTGATCTCAGAGCTCTCCCTATATTCTGCCCTCTCACTGGCCGTTGCAATGCAGCAGCAAAGTTTTTGAACTTTTTCTTAAGAGTGAAACTGTCACGATTGGTGCCGGGGGTTCCGAGCCCTGGGTGTGGTTACACAGAGAGGCAGGAGAGTGGGGTTAAACCAGAAATAATAGGTTTATTAAATGAGAAACAGAAGAAAACCAGGAAGGGGACAATGGATAAGTAATAACCGGTAAAGGAGCTGACTGGGTCAGATACAATATACTCAGAACAGGGTACACTGAGCAGATGGGATAGGAAGGGGTGGACAGGACATGACACTGAATAGCACAATAACAGGACTGGACACCGAATAAACACAAAGAGCTGACAGGACAGGCACTGGACTGAACACTGAACACAGAATAACAACAGATAAACTAAAGAACACACTTACTGGATAAACAGAGGATGGAGGACCAGGAGACACAGAGGACAAAAGGAACAACAATAATATCAGACGAGGTATCAGAAGGGCTGTAACATAACAATGGTCAGAACAAGCAGGGGTCTTGGCAGGCAGCGGGCAAAGTCCAGAGCAGATGGTCATACACAGGAGGTCACTCAAAAGGCGGATCTGAAGTAGTGATGGGAGTTGCAGATAGAGTCCAGGAATGGAGATTGCAAGGAATGTCCAGGAAAGGGGTTGCAGAAGGAATTCAGCGATGAGGGGGGGGGGGTCACGACAGGATATAGCAAGGAAGGTGGTCTCCACGGGGTACAGATATGAAGGGTCTCAGACAGGCGAAGTGCATAGCACGCAGGACTGGCACACCATGAGGCTTCCAAGGAAGGACAAAGCAGAAGCATTCACTGAATGGTAAGGCCTGATTATATAGGTGGTCCAGGCCCAGCCCACACCTGTAGCTGGAGAGGTGAGGGGAAACCTGTTCTGGATCCCTGAGTGCCTGGACACCAGTCCAGGCAGCGGTAATTTCTGGAACGGAACCTGATTCTGGAAGGGGAACAGCACCTTACTTGCCCTTCCTCCGGCGTCTTCGGCGCGGACTGTGACAGAAACTAGGACAACTGTTAATTTTCGTTTCTTTTAACATGTAGCACATAAGACAAAACTTAAAAATGTAAATGTTAACCTAAAAAGGTCAACAAGAAGGAGACATTGTCCGAGTAGAGACACCCGTCCCTGTCTATTTTTTCTTTCTATATAAATAGACCACATGCAGAATATATTGACTTTTGATATTAAGAGGATATATAATCCATTTATAAAGAAACCTAACCAACAAATTAAGAGTAAATATGAGTAACTGGAGAAGTTTTCATTTTTATAGTTAAACTTATTTTATAGAAATAGAGGATTCTTTTTTTTTAAGCATTTGTTATCCTTAGCTTTCTGCATCATGTAGACGTGTGGAATAACATGAACGTGTGCATTAACAAACATTCTGCAAACGCGCTTCTTATTTTTATTTTACAAATTCCCAATATGCCTCCAGTTTACTATTTAGCTGGAAATATTTGCGAACCGGACGGCAAAGCTGAAGTGTTTGGAACACTTTTATATAAAAAAAAAAGGAGTGTTTTTAAGTTACTATTTTTGATTTGTTTCCTGCGTTTATTCAAAGCAATGGTTCATCTTGGAGATGTTTTTTCCAAAGTAACGTTCATGAATAAAAATCCAAAATCCATATGATCAAAGTTATACACACAGGCTCTGGCTCCATCTGGTGGAAACTCTCAGATTCACTTATTCAATAACGCGGATATTAGAATAAAAACACAGTGGCAAATTTATTTATTTATAAAAAGGTATTTTACCAGGAAGGATACATTGAGATTTCTCTCGTTTTCAAGTATGTCCTGGGTTCTAGAACATTGAATTTTTACAGTAGGTACAGAAAGAGTAATCAATGCAAAATATTAAAAACAAAACATAAATATGTTATGCTATTCTTCCTTTCCTGTATTCCTCTGCAGCCAGGGCCACATTTGCATCTCAAGAGCGCCCACTTCCAAAAAAAAAAAAAAAAGATAAAAAAATTGGAGAAGATACTTTATAGAATTTTTTTCTTTTGGGAATAAAAAAACTATAATACACATTTTAATTTATTTAATATATATATATATATATATATATTACTTTTACAGTGAAAGGAGTCCACCACGGGGGTGCACCTTGCTCTGTAAAACTTAAAGAAATTTTTTTTGTAAAGAACAGGAAAGAAAAAAAAAATTATCTATACTATAATAGAATAAGCCTAAAAACGTCCGTCGCCAAAAGCCGTCTGCGCATGCGCGACGGACTTTTGAAAGCGGCCGTTAAAACACACAGGTAGCTGCGCGTGCCGGCCGCGTGAAAAAAAAAAAAAACGGCACGAGCCGCGCGCAGCTACCCGTGTTTACACGGCCGCCAGATGCCCCGATCCTCCAGCGCTGACCGTCCTCCGGCTGCCGGCGGGCCTCCAGGCTCAAGGGAGCCCCCGGCTCGGTTTGGGCCTACAGGCCCAGCCGAGCCGGGGACTCGCCTGAGCCTAGAGGTCCGCCGAATAGGCCGCCGGCAGTCGGTCAGCGCTGGAGGTTCGGGGCTGAAGTTCACAAAACATACTCACCTAAATCGGCCCCGATCCTCCAGCGGTGACCGGCTGCCGAGCGGGCTGCTCAGCCGGCCTCTAGGCTCAGGCGAGTCCCCGGCTCGGCTTGGGCCTACAGGCCCAGCCGAGCCGGGGACTCGCCTGAGCCTAGAGACCGGCTGAGCAGCCCGCTCGCAAAACATACTCACCTAAATCCGCCCCGATCCTCCAGCGTGACGGCTGCCGAGCGGGCTGCTCAGCCGGCCTCTAGGCTCAGGCGAGTCCCCGGCTCGGCTTGGGCCTACAGGCCCAGCCGAGCCGGGGACTCGCCTGAGCCTAGAGGCCGGCTGAGCAGCCCGCTCGCAAAACATACTCACCTAAATCCGCCCCGATCCTCCAGCGCTGAGCGGCTGCCGAGCGGGCTGCTCAGCCGGCCTCTAGGCTCAGGCGAGTCCCCGGCTCGGCTGGGCCTGTAGGCCCAAGCCGAGCCGGGGACTCGCCTGAGCCTAGAAGCCGGCTGAGCAGCCCGCTCGGTATCCGCTCAGCGCTGGAGGATCGGGGCCGAAGTTCAAAAAAAACATACATAACTCCATACGTCGTCCCTGAGCTCCAACGGGGACCGGCGGCCTGCTCGGCGGGCCTCCAGGCTCGGGCGAGCCCCCAGCTCGGTTTGGGCCTACAGGCCCAGCCGAGCCGGGGACTCGCCTAAGCCTGGAGGTCCGCCGAGCAGGCCGCCGGTCCCCGCTGGAGCTCAGGGACGAAATACCCATAACACAATCGAAAAATTCGGCCCAGAACTCCAGCGGTGACCTCCTCCGGTCGAGCGGGCTGCTCGACCGGCCTCCAGGCTCAGGCGAGCCCCCGGCTCGGCATGGGCCTACAGGCCCAGACCGAGCCGGGGACTCGCCTGAGTCTAGAGGCCGGCCGAGCAGCCCGCTCGGCCGGAAGAGGTCACCGCGGTACACAAAACATACATAACCCCCTACTGCGTCCCTGAGCTCCAGCGGTGACCGGCTGCCGACCGGCCTCCATGCTCAGGCGAGTAGCCAGCAGTTTGGCCGACTGTTGCAGGCTGCTCGGCCGGCCTCCTAGCATAGGCGAGCCCCCGGCTCAGCTGGGCCCGTAGGCCCAAGGCAAGCCGGGGGCTCGCTTAAGCTAGGAGGCCGGCCGAGCAGCCTGCTACAGCCCCAGCTGGAGTTCCGGGCCTATGTAGGGTGTAAGTTGCCAAAACATACTCACCCACATCGGCCCTTACATCCTCCAGCGATGGCGGTCTCAGCTCACAGCGCCCTCTCTCTCTTTCTCAGTTGGTCGCCGGCATGATGTCACGAAAGCCTTTGACCCGGGGTCAAAGGCTTTCGTGACATCATGCCGGCGACCAACTGAGAAAGAGAGAGAGGGCGCTGTGAGCTGAGACCGCCATCGCTGGAGGATGTAAGGGCCGATGTGGGTGAGTATGTTTTCAACTGGCGCAGGACTCGAGGCCGATGTAGGTGAGTATATGCTCTCAAAACCCACCCTTTATAGCTCGGCCGGTATCCAGGATTAAGGCAAGCCCCGGTTCGGCTTGGGCCTAGAGGCCCAGTCGAGCCGGGGACTCGCCTGAGCCTCCCGGCCCAGGCGAGTCCCCGGCTCGGCTGGACCTCTAGGCCCACGCCAAGCCGGGGGCTTTCCTTAAGCTTGGATACCGGCCGACTTAGAAAGGGTGGGTGTTGAGAGCATATACTCACCTACATTAGCCCGGAGCTCCAGCGGTGGTTGTCACAGGCTGCTCGGGCGGCCTCCAAGCTCAGGCGAGCTCCCGGCTTGCCTTTGGCCTACAGGCCCAGGTGAGCCGGGGGCTCGCCTGAGCTAGGAGGCCGGCCGAGCAGCCTGTGACAGCCACCGCTGGAGCCCCGAGTCAATGTAGGGGGATTGTAGGCTAAACATACTCACCACATGGGCCCTTAGCTTCTCCGGCGATGGCGGTCCCGTTTGCAGCGTCCTCTCTTTCCGCTGGTCGCCGGCATGATGTCACGAGCCCTTTGACCCTGGCATGTTGACCCGGGGTCAAAGGCTTTCGCGACGTCATTTCCGGCGTCCAATGGAGATTGAAGATGCTGGAAGCGGGCTGACCATCGCTGGAGGAGCTAAGGGCCCATGTGGGTGAGTATGTGTACATCGGCCCGTAGCTCAACCGGTGGCAGTCATTCGACTGTTGCAGGCTGGTCGGCCGGCGTCCAGACTCAGGACAGTCCCCGGCTCGGCTGGGCCTGTAGGCCCAAGCCGAGCCGGGGGCTGTCCTGAGTCTGGAGGCCGGCCGACCAGCCCGCTCAGCTGGAGGAGGTCACCGGTCGAGCTCTGGGCTGATTTATGGGCGTAAGTTTTGGGTATTTAGTCCCCGATTCTCCAGCGGTGACCGGCTGCCGAGCGGCCTGCTCGGCCAGGCTCAGGCGAGTCCCCGGCTCGGCTGGGCCTGTAGGCCCAGGCCAAGCCGGGGCCTCGCCTGAGCGTGAAAGCCGGCCGAGCAGGCCGCTCGGCAGCCGGTCACCGCTGGAGCACAGGGACGCATTAGGGGGATATGTATGTTTAGTGTACCACGGCCTCTGATTCCCCAGCGGTGACCTCCTCCGGCCGAGCGGGCTGCTCGGCCGGCCTCTAGACTCAGGCGAGTCCCGGCTCGGCCTGTAGGCCCAAGCCGAGCCGGGGGCTCGCCTGAGCCTGGAGGCCGGCCGAGCAGCCCGACCGGAGGAGGTCCCCGCTGGAGTTCAGGGCCCATGTATCTGAGTATGTTATGGGTATTTCGTCCCTGAGCTCCAGCGGGGACCGGCGGCCTGCTCGGCGGACCTCCAGGCTCAGGCGAGTCCCCGGCTCGGCTGGGCCTGTAGGCCCAAACCGAGCCGGGGGCTCGCCTGAGCCTGGAGGCCCGTCGAGCAGGCCGCCGGGCCCCGCTGGAGCTCAGGGACGACCTATGGGGCTATGTATGTTTTTTTAAACTTCGGCCCCGATCCTCCAGCGCTGAGCGGCTGCCGAGCGGGCTGCTCAGCCGGCCTCTAGGCTCAGGCGATTTTCCGGCTCGGCTGGGCCTGTAGGCCCAAGCCGAGCCGGGGGCCCGCCTGAGGCTGGAGGCCGGCTGAGCAGCCCGCTCGGCAGCCGGTCACCGCTGGAGGATCGGGGCCGATTCAGGGAAGTATTTTTTTTTAACTTTCACCCAGCCAGGTGCGCGCGCATCCCACCGCCGCAAGAACACCAAAAGCGTCTTGCGAGGTAGGATGCGCACGCAGCTGGCTCAACGCGCGCCTCCCGCCAAAACAGTTTGTGGAGTTTGCGCGCGCCTCCCGCCGCTGATCCACCAATGAAAGCGCGCGAAATCACCACAAGAAATCTGAGCCACGGCACGAAGCACAGCACCGAGCGCAGAGCCCAGCCAGGAGCACAGAGCCCAGCACAGCAGAAAATTAAAGAACAAAGCAAAAGAAAATACAGGAGTGTATAAAAAGAGGCACAAATCACTATATACGCCAGTAAACCCAGCACATAGCCAAGCACATAGCCGAGCACAACTGACTAAACCCAGCACATAGCCAAGCACATAGCCTAGCACAACTGAATAAACGCCACAGAGCCAAGCACATAGCCGAGCACAACTGAATAAACGCCGCAGAGCCAAGCACATAGCCAGCACAACTGAATAAACGCCGCAGAGCCAAGCACATAGCCGAGCACAACTGAATAAACGCCACATAGCCGAGCACAACTGAATAAACGCCACAGAGCCAAGCACATAGCCGAGCACAACTTAATAAACGCCGCAGAGCCAAGCACATAGCCGAGCACAACTGAATAAACGCCGCAGAGCCAAGCACATAGCCGAGCACAACTGAATAAACGCCGCAGAGCCAAGCACATAGCCGAGCACAACTGAATAAACGCCACAGAGCCAACCACAATAAACGCCACAGAGCTGAGCACAATAAACGCCACAGAGCTGAGTACAGCACAATAAACGCCACAGAGCTGAGCACAGCACAATAGCCACCACAGAGCCGAGCACAATAAACGCCACAGAGTTGAGTACATCACAATAAACGCCACAGAGCCAAGCACAATAGCCGCCACAGAGCCAAGCACTATAAACGCCACAGAGCCAAGCACAATAAATGCCACCGAGCTGAGCACAGCACAATATCCCGTACAGAGCGCAGCACATTAAACGTCACTGATCCACGCACGGTGCCAAGCACACCGGAATAAACAACTGCAAAACCCATCAGAATAAACTCGGCAGAGCACAAGACTGATGCATGTTTTACTAAAAATGTTGTGTTTAAAGAAATTTATTCGAAATAGTCACTAAAGATATTTAACGTTACTTGATGCTTCTGTGTTTTCCTTTCGACAAACATTCATACACACCACACTTTTCAATAGACTGCCCTCTGGGCAGGCTTTACATCTAGTATATATATATATATATATATATATATTGGTTTAGTTTTACAGAGCAAGGCTCTTCCCGGTGGAGGGCACCTCCAAGCACATTCCTAACTTTTATTCTCAGTTTTTGTTAAAAAATTGCATATTTTTTATCGCTAAACACCGGATTTTGCGGTTTTGTTTTTCACCGCTAATTATGTCTTATATACTGTATGTTGTTCTTACCTTTGCATCCCAAAGCTGATCCGACAATAAAATATAGGTTTAAAAAATTGCATATTTTCTTAGAAAAATACAGTAACAGGTTCTTCATTTCTGTTTATCTTTTATAAACTTTAAACGTCTGGCTGTTAAAATGTGGAAAAAATATTTTACACCATGCAGGTGATTGAACGCTGAATGGAAATTTACATTTTCACTGTTTGTTACAGTGTAGCGCTCACTCCCGGAGGAGCCGCTGAATTTAACCTGGGGTTAGTCTCTCCGCACTAGGGAATAAATATACACCAGCACTGTTGTGGATTTTATAGATTATATACTTTACTGTTCTCAATAAAGCGGCATATATAATGTAAGCACGGTATATAGAAAACAGGATTTCGTAATGCGAGAAACGCGCAGCGGTAAAAGAAAAGTTTAACCCCTTCGTTTCTGGAGTGTAAGTCCCGTGAGGGTAATGTCCCAAGAAAAGGTGTGTGCGTGTGTGAGCTCAGGTACCCAGGTACTATATTCGACTGGCCAGTGAATGGATTTAGCAAAATCTTCGACTAGTCACGTTGGGGCCCTGTAGATTTAAACAGTACTGCATCATGCTTTGTTAAACTTTGACTGTGGGCTGGAAGGCCTCTCACCCATCCGCCAGACAATCTGTTCCGCTGCCCGATCAAGGATGTCTCTCCGCTGGACTTTTCTGGAACTCTGTGCCACCGGATCTGCTTCTCCTGCTTGCCCGATTTCTGCAACAAGATCTACGGCCTATCGCCTGCACTCCCAGTGGATCATCGCGGTCTCCTTACTCGGGGTCCAAACCGGAACTCTGTGTCTGTGGAAAACCTCTCAGCGGTGGATTACTAGGTCTCTGGCAAGTCACTGTATCGATCCCCAGCGTCGGTAAGGCAGCGCCTGCTCTCCGGCCTGGTCACAATCGTTCACAGTCTCACGTGCGTCTTACTCTGTTCACCGCTCGGCTCACACTGGCCTCCCTCAGACGAGGTTGCGGATGTCCTCTCCTCTTTCCCCCACCCACTTCCTGTCTCCGCTGCAAAGCATGATGGAAAACGTAGTCCCATTGTGTCCAGTATACTTTACATTGCGCTTGTCTCCCTCTGGCGGCCAAACCCGAGCAATACAGCAACAGAGTTTTTAAACAGCGCTACAACAGCATTCTCGCATATACACATTGTAATGATAGATATTAAATCTGAGTCCGCTGAAAAAAAATGATATATAATATCTCTGGGTCCTATAATAAAACATGACTTATGAATATGATGATCAAAAGTGGTGAAAATGAGCGCAGCATGTGAAGGTGAACTGGCTCATTAGCGAAGGGGTTAAATTGTAGGTGTACTTTTACTCTTTTACTTACTTTCCCGTCTATGTTAACTAGACTTGTGCACCGATTTTTTTTTTTCGGTTCGGTTCGTTCGGATTTTGTAAAATTTATTTTCGGCTCGTTTCAGCCGATTTTCGTTTCGGTTCAATTTTCGTATCGACTTTTTTTGTGTGATTTCTGAAATTTTCGTGTTTTTTGGAACGTCTGTTCTCCTCGTTCCAAAGTGTCTATTCGTTTTAACGTAAACTAATGGTTTTTCGAATCCGATATTTCTGTCGATACGATAATTCTGTCGAAACGATAATTCTGCCATTGAGATTTCTCATGTTTTACAAGAAGGATACATTGAGATTTCTCTGGTTTTACAAGAAAGATACATTGAGATTTCTCTGGTTTTACAAGAAGGATACATTGAGATTTCTCTGGTTTCCCGGGAAGGATACATTGAGATTTCTCTGGTTTTCCAGGAAGGATACATTGAGATGGGAATGATACAAAGAAAATTACAGAATCAGCGATATAACCAAAAAATACGTTGTCCGAAATTACTGAAATGGAACCGAAATCAGGAATGGAGCCAAAATCACGAATGGAACAAAAATGATTTTCGATTTTACACATTTCTAGTCCATTCGAAAACTCCGAAAAGTTTTCGTTTCGGCTCGGAAATTTGTTCGGATCTGCCGTTTTCGGATCTGAAAATTTTTTGAAAATCGTCCGAATCCGAATGCACGAATCGGGAAATTTCGTGAAAATTCCGAAACGCACATCCCTAATGTTAACGTCTATGTTAACGGAATCCTCCTTAGATAAGAAATCTCAAACCAGACTATGCCGTGCCTTTTATTAGTTCTTTTATGGGGTCTCGGGATTTGTTGGAGCACTTTTGGCATCGTGACAACTGGCAACGCTCACAACATGCATGCTTTTTCATAGTACAATCCTAAAGGAAAGCACCTGTGTGTTGACAGCATGTGGAAAGAAGAAAGGAACCACCAATACAGGATATCACCGATCACTGTATGAAACAGGCAATGAGTTAATAACTGCACCTGTGTTTTTCCAGCCAGCCTTCCTGCAGGGAAAGGGATGAAGGTTCGTTAGAATTAAACCATCCCTGCATTTATTGTAAATTATACGTGGTGAAATTTAAACAGCATTTTAAATGCAAGACCCTCGAAAGACTTAAATATAAAAAGGAATGTGTCGGTGATACTTTGTGCAAAGTAATTGATTCCCGATTTGCATGACTGAAACTCTAAAAGCCCTACTTGGCTTCCTTAGTTAGTTCTGTACGTGATTCCTCCTCTTAATTCTAATTGATAGAATGTCGTTAGGGGCTTTAAATTGCAGTTCTTGGGAGATTTCCTTCACCTGATAATCGGGCCCAGTCTTCGGAGAGGTAATTATCCAGACTGAATGGATACAGGTGTAGAGAATCCTGCTCCACGGCTCATCCCGTGCGACACCAAGAACGTTAATAATTACAGTGTTCCCATGTCTCAAAATGACTTACCCATGTATGAAAATCCCCCTAAATATGATGCATCTCAATAGTACATCCACACATCCAGCTCTGACCGTACAGTGTATTAGGCTGTGGCCACATGTGCGCAGAAACAACCAATGTTCTTTTCGCATTGGATGCCCATGTGGCCACATGTTTGTGCGAACGCCCAACTCTCACCATCAGGACTTCTCTTGAGCTGCCCCCATTCTAAGGAACTTCCTCCCCCGCAACATTAGACTCTCCCCGTCTCTCCAGTCTTCCAAGACGTCTCTAAAAACGCAATACTTTAGAGAAGCTCACTCCATGATCCTCCACTGCACACTTCTTGCTCCTCTTCCCATTCAGCCCTCCTGCAACCTACTACTTCACTTACCCTATACATCCTCACCTACTGTGTCACCCCTCTCCTCTGAGATTGTAGGCTCTCGAGCAGGGTCCGTGTGTGTAACGTGTATGTATATTTGTTATTCTGTTTCTCCCATTGTACAGTGCTAAGGAATTTCTTAGCGCTTTATAAAAACTTAGAGCTGTACCTGTAACTCCTATGGAGATTCGCACTTTGTGAAACTGTTTGAAGTCCATCGTAGAGGCTCGACAGGGAGGGAAAATTCACGTCTCTTGTAACGTGCTATAAAAGTTGGCACAATGAATAAAGAGGTTTGTGAGGGTCCTGAGCCGAGCAACGACACTAGTGACCTGCTCTACGGTGGGGCCCGCTCAGGTCTCACAAGGTTTTAGCTCGATTGTGCCATTACAGGGACAACTGCTCCATATGCAAATCAACCGCAATCATCCAGAAAGGGCGGCCAGTACTGAAATGCCAAGGACGTCATCCCTGCACGAGAGGTGCAGCAACCCCCGACGAGCGTTTTGGCCTTGTTAGGCCTCGTCAGGAGGGTGTAGCTGACACGCCTCTAGGCACCTTGAGCAAGGGGTCTATGTCTGGATTACCCTGTTTACTTAGGGCCCTATTACATTCTTCGCGCAAACGTTAACGCGTACGCAAAAACGCATTAACACGAGGGGCAAAACCCTTTGCGCAGAACGTCGTATTACAATGTCCGCACAAAAAATGCGCGTTAACGTCTACCGCGGGTGAACCTGCGCGAACCCTGTGTGAGCATAATGTACTGCGTGCGTCCTATACTTAACATTGTGAGCAAATGCGTTTGTGTGCTGTTGCGCGCATTGTTTTACAATCTTAGCGCAAAATTTAATGCGCAGCGTTTGCGCGCATAATTTTAACATCTTTGAAAAGCTGGTGGTAAAGGCAAATTGTAACAACCTGACCATACCAAACTGCGGATTCACAACAGAGAACGTCGATGCGCACGTTTATTTTACTAGATCCGTCAAAAATGACGGCCACTACCTTGTCTTCCGTCAAAACATACAAATATTGTGCGCAGTCCACACAAAAATGACGGACTCGCGTCAAAACGTACGAATGTTGTGCACAGTCCACACAAAAATGACGGACTCGCATTAAAAATTACATTGCGCTGATTTCTGCATGCAATTTTTTATTTTGCGCGCATTTTTGCACGTCGGTTTTCCGAGCGCAATTTCCCAACGGATGAAAAAATGCACGAGGAATGTAATTCCAGCGGTGATTTTCGTGCGTTAACGTTTAACACTTCGCACAAAAAAAACACGCGTTTAGCATGCCCTTTTGCGTTAAGAATGTAATAGGACCCTTACAGTGAGAAAAAAAGGTTTGTGAGGATCCTGAGAATGAGCAACAGCACCATTGGCCTGCTCTACAGTGGGGCCTGCAAGGTTTTAGCTTGATTGTGCCATTACAGTGACAAATGCTCCATATGCAAATCAAACGCTATCACCCAGAAAGGCTGGCCAGTACTGAATGCCAAGGATGTAAAAGTGTGCATATTATATTGTGTGGTCCTCCCAGTCAAGCCACTGAAATGCTTCAGCGGACGCTGGAAGGTGGATCACAACAGACGAACTTAGTGCACCCACATGGCCCCAGCCTTAAAGGGATATTCTTTATACAGTTGCAAGAAAAAGTATGTGAACCCTTTGGGATTACGTGGAGTTTTGCATGAATTGGTAAAAAATGTGCTCTGTTCTTCATCTAAGTCACAACAATTTGAAAAACACAGTCTGCTTAAAATAATACAACACAAACATTATATATTTTCATGTTTTTATTGAACAGAACATGTAAACATTCACAGTGCAGGGTGGAAAAAGTATGTGAACCCCTAGCCTAATGACTTCTCCAAGAGCTTGGCCAGGAGTGAGCCAACCTTGAGTCCAATCAGTGTGATATTATTGGATGTGTTGCTGAAAGCTGTCCTGCCCTTTAAAAACACACACCAGTTTTGGGTTTACTGGTTTCAAGAAGCACTGCCTGAGGTGAACTATGCCTCGCAGAAAAGAACTCTCAGAAGACCTACGATCAAGAATTGTTGACTTGTATGAAGCTGGAAAGGGTTACAAAAGTATCTCCAAAAGCCTTGATGTTCATGTGTCCATGGTAAGACAGACTATCTACAAATGGAGAAAGTTCAGCACTGTTTCTACTCTCCCTAGGCGTGGTCCCTAGGCGTGGTCATCCTGTAAAGATGACTGCAAGAGCACAGTGCAGAATGCTTAATGAGGTAAAGAAGAATCCTAGAGTGTCAGCTAAAGACTTACAGAAATCTCTGGCACATGCTAACATTTTTGTTGACACATCTACAATAAGGAAAACATTAAACAAGAATGGAGTACATGGGAGGACACCACGGAGGAAGCCATTGCTGTCCAAAAAGAATATTGCAGTACGTTTGAAGTTTTGCAAAAGAGCACCTGGATGTTCCACAGTCCACAGTACTACTGGCAAAATATTCTGTGGACAGATGAAACCAAAACTGAGTTGTTTGGAAAAAACACACAACACTATGTGTGGAGAAAAAAAAGGCACAGCACACCAACATCAAAACCTCATCCCCACTGTAAAACATGGAGGAGGGCGCATCATGGTTTGGGGCTACTTTGCTGCCTCAGGGCCTGGACGGATTGCGGTCATTGGTGGAAAAATGAATTTGAGTTTATCAAGACATTTTGCAGGAAACAGTAAGACCATCTGTCCACCAACTGAAGCTCCGCAGAGGATGGGTGATGCAACAGGACAATGACCCAAAGCATACAAGTAATTCAACAAAAGAATGGCTTCAACAAAACAAAATACGCCTTCTGGAGTGGCCCAGTCAGAGTCCTGACCTCAACCCGATTTAAGGTCATGCCACAGCATTTCAGCGAGTGATTCACACCATACATCCCAAGAATATTGCTACACTGAAACAGTTTTGTGAAGAGGAGTGGTCCAAAATTACTCCAGATCGTTGTACAGGTCTGATCTGCAACTACAGGAAACGTTTGGTTGAGGTTATTGCTGCCAAAGGAGGGTCAACCAGTTATTAAGTAGGGATGAGCGGTTCGGGTTCGGACGGTTCGGGGTTCGACCCGAACTTGGCCTGTTCGATGAGATCACGAACACCGAACATTTCCAGGTGTTCGCCGCATGTTCGACCACAATGGACTACAATGCAATTTCCCACTGGCCTGAAGCTCGTAATCGGCTACAGCCTTGCACCTGACCACAGGTCTGGTGCAAGGCTGGTTCAACACTATGCCAATCACCGCTCAGAGTCTTGATTGGGCAAATTTTGCCCAATCATGGGCTCACAGAGCGAAGTCCCGCAGCACACTATATAACATTTCCACGCGCCGATTCTGCACGCATTTCAGAGGAGATTTCAAAGGAGATAGTTGTTTCTTGTTACTACCGGTCTGCCACGCTACTGGGGGGGGTCTGGGGGTCTCATTTCTACCAAATATCAGGGAATTTAGGTGATGTGTGTCTTGTCACTGTGCCAGCAAGTATTTTTGGGGTTTACAACTTTCTTTAAAACATTTGTGAATTGAGGTGATCTTCTGGGTCTTGTCACTGTGCCAGCAAGTCTTTTTGGGTCTCATTTCTACCAAATATCAGGGAATTTATGTGATGTGTGTCTTGTCACTGTGCCAGCAAATCTTTTTGGGGCTCACTAATTTCTTTAAAACATTTGTGAATTGAGGTGATCTGTGTCTTGTCACATAGCCAGTACCACGCAGTATTTTGGGGCTCACTAATTTCTTTAAAACATTTGAGAATTGAGGTGATCTGTCTCTTGTCACTGGCTGCCAGCTATCAGTGTGTCTCACTGAGTTATACCAGAGTTATTTAAATCTTTATACCAGAGTTGAATCAGAGTTCTGTATATATTAATCTATATATCACTCACCATGTCTGAAAGAACAAAAAGGACAGGCAGACACTCCCAGACACAGATAAGAGGGCAAGCAGCCCCTGTGTCGGGAGGCTGTGCCTCTGGTTGTGGTGGACATGGTGCATCCTCTGCAGGGGCACGCTTGTCCTTTCTAACTGGTGCTGGCCGTCTTAAGCAGCAGCAACATACAGAGGACTTGGTGGATTGGCTAACCAGGCCATCCTCATCCTCCGAGTCCTCTGCCAGCCAGGCTTCTAGTGCTTTACAGTCCACCTCAGCTGCCAAAGCATCTAATGCAGCCTCCATGTCCACAGCTACTCCTGCCGTAGCCTCGCTATCACACACGGAGGAGTCAGCTGAATTGTTTGACTACAATGAGTGACATGCTGCTTAAGGATGCGCAGCAAGTACAGTGCTCTGATTCAATCTCTGAGGTTGAGGAAGGGAGTATAATCAACCTAGAGGAAGGGGGTGCCAGTGATGACACACAAATAACTGGCACTCATGTTGCTCCAGTGACGAGGAGATAGGGGGTGATGTTGATGACAATGATGATGAGGTCACTGACTCCACCTGGGTGCCAGATCGAACAGAGGAATTAAGTGAGGAAGAGGGGGAGGAGGAGGCACAGCAAACACGAGGCACAACATCCTCTGTGACCAAGCGTAGCACTAGCCAGTCCAAGGCATCACATGTCAGAGCTGCTCCGGTGCAGAGTGCTGTTGTCTCAAAGAACACATGCAAGAACTCTGTTGTCTGGGAGTTCTTTAAGAAATGTGCAGTAGAGCACAGCATTGCTATTTGTAATCTATGTCAGATGAGGCTTAAGCGTGGGAAAGATACTGGACACTTAGGTACCACGTGCTTGAGGCGACATATGAATAAGTGCCACACATCCCGTTGGCGCAAAATTTTGCGTAGGTCCTCCTCCTCCTCATCTGTCTCTACCCCCACTGTATGTCCTGCCATGTCATTGCCTACAACCTCCACTGACAGGGATGATGCTACAGTAATGGATGTACCAGCAGGTCCTTCCTCACAATGTGACATCATCCCAGTAGCTGAAGATTTACGCAGTCAGATTACGTTGCCGCAGCTGCTGCAGCGAAGGAAAAAATATAGTCCCAAGCACAGCGTCTAAATGCCAGCTTAGCAAAATTACTCGCATTGCAGCTGCTGCCTTTCCAGCTGGTGGACTCTGCTCCCTTCTGTGAATTTGCTGAATGTGCTGTACCACAGTAGCAGGTTCCAAACCGCCATAACTTTTCACGCAAGGCCATTCCAGCACTATACCAGCACGTGGAAGACAATGTTATCGAGTCATTGGCAAAGGCAGTCAGCAGCAAGGTGCATGTGACTTTAGACACGTGGTCCAGCAAGCATGGACAGGGTCGTTACATTTCCTTCACAGCACACTGGGTAACTCTGATTGCAGCTGGGAGGGATCCAAGACGGGGCTCTGTGCTGGAGCTTGTTCATCCACCACGCCTCCAGAAAGCTGCTTGTATGAGGTCTGTCTGCTCCACCACCACCACCTCTTCCTCCTCCTCCTCCTTCTGTGTCTCTGGCGAAGTGGCAGTTTAACCGACGCCTGACAGGGTCTACGCAATGGCTCAAGCAAAAAGATGTCATACTGTGCTTGAGCTGGTTTGTTTAGGGGACAGGGGCCACACTGGGTCAGAAATTTTGTCAGCTCTGCAGGGGCAGGTGCAGAGATGGTTAACACCACGCCAGCTTGAGCTGGGAATGATCATCTGCGATAATGGCAGCAACCTTCTCTCTGCCCTACGCAAGGGTAAATTGACGCATGTACCATGCCTAGCACACGTCCTAAATCTGGTGGTACAGCGTTTCCTAACCAAGTACCCAGGGCTGCCAGAGCTTCTCATCCAGGCCAGAAAAGTCTGCAGCCACTTCAGACGGTCATTCCCAGCAAGTGTGCGCCTGGCAGAAATTCAAAGAGAGATCCACCTTCCCACAAACCGTCTGATCTGTGACATGCCCACCAGGTGGAACTCGACATTAGCAATGCTGCAGCGTCTGCACAAGCAGCAGAGGGCCATTAACGAGTACCTGTGTGAGTATGGCACAAGGACAGGTTCAGGTCAACTTGTTTCCCCCCCCCGCAGTGGCTGATGATCAAGGATGTATGCACTGTACTGTCACCATTTGAGGAGGCAACGAGGATGGTGAGCAGGGACAGTGCATGCATCAGTGACACAATTCCTTTAGTGTTCCTGCTGGAGCACACTCTGCAGGGAATTATAGATGTGGCTCTAGAGGCAGAGCAGCGGGAGGAAGAGGAGGCCTTCCCTAGCTCTCAAGGCCCCAGTCTTTCCGCAGACAGCATTCCAGCGGGTCCTACTCAGATCAGACAGGAGGAGGATGAGGAGGAGGAGGAGGAATATTTAAGTAGTGGGGGCATTGAAGGTGGGGATTCCTCAAGGGAGGGTTTTGTGTGCCCAGAAACACAAGGGCTAGTGCGTGGCTGGGAGGAGGAAGTGCACGATACGGTCATCCTCATTGACCAGGAAGACTCGGAAGCTAATGCCACCTCCAACCTACGCTGCATGGGCTCCCTAATGATGCAAAGCCTGCTAAAGGACCCCAGGATTCGGGCTATCAAGGAGAGGGATCATTACTGATTGGCAACCCTTCTTGATCCACGATATAAGGGTAAAGTTGCAGAGCTCATCCTGCCCGCACAGAGGGAGCACAGGATGAAAAAACTTGAGGACGCTCTAAAGCGACACTTGTGTAACACCTTTCCAGGCACTGGTAGATTACCAAGTGCTGACACACGTGCTTCTGAGGCTGCGCGTGATCAGAGGAATAGTGGTGAAGGCCAGGGTCGCTTGACTGATGCTTTTTAAAAAAAATTTAGTCCTCGACACCCAGGGACGTCAAATGTAGGCACCCATTGCCAGCATCTTCACCATATGGTGCAGGACTACCTAGGGGCAAGGGCAGACCTGGATACCTTTCCAGCAGATGACACACTGGCTTACTGGGTGTTGAGATTGGATCACTGGCCAGAACTTAGCCAATATGCTATGCAGCTACTAGGTTGCCCTTCATCTAGCGTGCTTTCCGAAAGGACGTTCAGTGCCGCTGGAAGTTTTGTCACAGACAAAAGAGTGCGTCTGTCCACCGACTCTGTAGACCGGCTGACATTTATAAAAATGAATCAGTCCTGGATCAGCAGCTATCAATCCCCTGATGCCGAAGTAACGGAATAGATCGGGTATGTCTTCTGCATGCACAAAGCCTCCAGCACTGAACTCTTCCACAATACCACAAAAGGGTTATGGTGTGAATGCACTTGCTGCCATGAAAGGCACAATATTTGGCTGCACTGACACCTGTGCCAGATTTATATCATTTTAATTTTTTGAACAGCAGGGTCCAACCCTGCACTCTTCCACAATACCACAGAGGGGTAACTGTATGATGATACTTGCTGGCCTGGCACCAAAGGCACAATATTTGGGTGCACTGACGCCCATTACCAGATCAAAAACTTTTTAATATAGGACCGCAAGGTCCACCCCTGCATTCTTCCGCAATACCACAGAGGGGTTACTGTATGATGATACTTGCTGGCCTGGCATTAAAGGCACAATATCTGGGTGCACTGACGCCCATTACCAGATCAAAAACTTTTTAATATAGGACCGCAAGGTCCACCCCTGCATTCTTCCGCAATACCACAGAGGGGTTACTGTATGATGATACTTGCTGGCCTGGCAGTCTTGCACCAAAGGCAGAATATCTGGGTGCACTGACGCCTTGACCAGAATCAGATCTTTTCAATATAGGACCACATGGTCCACCCCTGCACTCTTCCACAATACCACAGAGGGGTTACTGTATGATGATACTTGCTGGCCTGGCATTAAAGGCACAATATCTGGGTGCACTGACGCCTTGACCAGAATCATATCTTTTCAATATAGGACCACATGGTCCACCCCTGCATTCTTCCACAATACCACAGAGGGGTTACTGTATGAAAGTACTTGCAGGCCTGGCACCAAAAGCACAATATTTGGGTGCACTGCCACTGACGCCTGTATCAGATTCATATCCTCAGAGGGGTTACGGTGTGACGGCACTGTTGGGGACGCTAAAGGACCAATTTTAAAGCACCTATTGTTACTTTCATCCAAAGCCTGCATATATTTCACAATAATTTAGCCCAAAAAAATCAGTTAACTTTTTCTGCGTGTACGAAAATGTCTCCTCTTTTCATACAGACTGCCGCCCAAGCAGTTGTTTATGGATAGATTAAAGGAAAAGCATTTACCGTCATATGAAACGTCATTTTTTTGTTTTTAAGTGTTTCTATACATCCTAGAAATCCGCCACTTCATGGGCAGGTTATGGGGACCTCCTAGGCATGATATTTGAAGGAATTTTTGGTTTTTATTTTTAACCCTTATTTCATGGAAAACTCACTGTCCCTTTAAAAACGTTTTTTTTTTTAACTTTTTGTTCTTGTTTCCTGTCCCCCAGGGCACTAACCGGACCCCCATACACCTTTTATAGCAAATATGTAGCATATATGCCCTCTTGGAGGGCACTCTAAAAACCGAATTTTCAGCCCCATTGACTTGCATTGGGTTCGAGTTCGGGTTCGGAACCGAACTTGGGGAGTGTTCGGCTCATCCCTATTATTAAGTCCAAAGGTTCACATACTTTTTCCACCCTGCACTGTGAATGTTTACATGTTCTGTTAAATAAAAACATGAAAACATAT
Organism: Leptobrachium leishanense; assembly: GCA_009667805.1. Lineage (NCBI taxonomy): Eukaryota > Metazoa > Chordata > Amphibia > Anura > Megophryidae > Leptobrachium > Leptobrachium leishanense. Next base: position 4,182,003 of record CM019066.1, on the reverse strand, counting down.
ACAGGATTATTGAAAGAGAATCGAAAAGTCACCGCACGTTTGGTGACTTTTCGTTCTCTTCAATTCGGTGCAAATCGGCTTTCCCATTTCGGCTACCCTGCGGTGTATTCAGCAAGCACCACAGGGCTGTCGAAGTGCAGGGAAAAGATGCCGAAAACCCGTAAAAACATCTGGATTAACCCGTCGAAGACGCTGGTAAAACCCGAGCAGGAGCCGATCACACGCAGCGAAGACCCCGGAAAAAGATGACACCGCAAAGAGTGAAGTGAATAAATTAGGAAAACAGTTTGCTTGAATGATTGAAAAGTGAAACGCTGTTTGCAAAGAAACTACTGAGAGAAAATGTCTGAAATTTACATATAAGATCCAATGAATGATAATAAAAAGGGCTGTTACATAAAAAATAAATATATATCTCAATAAACCACTTGGCAGCTCAAAAGAGAACCGGCAAATGGCACTGGAGGAGTGGCTACAGAAAAATTTATCTTTATTAGAACGAATATAGACACTCTCAGATGCAAGGAAAAATCAATTAAAAAACATAAATATGACAGCAGACAAAGCAGGGTGTACTGGAATGTACTGGATGGGTCCCCCATCTCTCTTTTTTCTGGTAAGTTACATAAAAAATAAGTAAAGTTAAAAAAATAAATAAAAAAAATAGTACTTTTAAAATTTCCTACAAAAATCTATAAATAAAGAGACTCTTTACTGCAGAATTTTATAATGAACGGTTTATTAGATATTGAATATTTTTAACATTGAAGCCTATGGGATTCTCCTGAATAATCCTGTCGAATGAAACCACCGAATGACAGGGCATTTCGGCAACCTTTCACTGCTGGTTTGTGTTCTCTGAATAGCCGAAGCAGTGCTTTTTTATGGGGATTTCACTGCCCTCGACCAGGCACCGAATGTGCAGGCAATTCGCCAGGATTTGGCGAATTGCCTGCTCTCTGGATAGCCGAATGGCCAAGAAAGGTAACCGAACGCTGATTTTCAGCGTTCGGTTACCTTTCTCCAGCCATTTGGATCTCTTTGAATAACCCTGATAATGTTTGTGTTGTATCATTTTAAGCAGACTGTGTTTTTCAAATTGTTGTGACTTAGATGAAGATCAGAGCACATTTTATGACCAATTTATGCAAAACTCCACGTAATCCCAAAGGGTTCACATACTTTTTCTTGCAACTGTATCCTAAATACAGTCTATCTACTCTCAACTGCATCAAGATTCTCAAATTCCATAATAGAAGATGTATGTGTTTTTAAATAAAAATAGTGCAGTCGATGAACTTTATCCCATTCTACAGGAGATTCTTCGATCCGTCTCGTCATTGGATCTCAATCATGCTCTGTACTTAATAGAAAAATGGATTAGATAATGTTTTGGCTTTATAGCTGAACTTTCTCCCGTCTTCAATCTTCATACTGTAACCTGATATCAATTATCTTTCTCTCTTCCACCCTACACAACACACAGCAGAAACTCCCAGAAATGAGAAAGACAAGTAGTCTGGGACAGACATAGTGGAGTGTGTCCCATCTAGGGTTGTCACATCAGCCATTTTTTCCTGGATGCATACAATTTATTTATACAACCCTGGAGCATGTAGAATTCATATGCTACAAGAAATCAAGATGGAATACCTCCTATGGAGGATTGCGCTTTGCTGCCGCCGAATGCGCGTTTCGGCGGAGAGACTTTCAGTACGTCCGCTGTAACGTATGCAATTCGTGCGCACTCTACAGCGTGTGGCTGGCCCCATCGAAGCATCACAACGCTGTGACGGACGCGAGGAGGCACGTCAGTACGGGCGCACGTAGTGCGTTCGTCTGACCCCGGCCTCAGTTGGAATCTCTGAAAACACAGAGAAGCCCATCAGCGCACTCCACATTTGCCCAACTGTGCTTTTCTTGCGCCATCTTCCCGCAGAGCCCCCATGCACCCCACTACTTCATATACTCAGCTATTACCTTACATAGATACATGTGTCCATCGGGTTCAGCCTATGTGTGTCACACCTCTCCTCTTGGATTGTAAGCGCTTGAGCAGGGTCCTCTCTCCTACTGTTCTGTGTGTGTAACATGTATGTATATTTGTTATACTGTGTCAATGTACAGCCCTACAGAACTTGTAGGTGCTTTATAAATACTCGGAACTGTAACTGAATTGGGCCCTATATATCTAAGGGTAAATGCAAGAATCAAGCCGAGCAGGAAAACATGGGAACACCGTTCCTCCATTATTTTTGCAGGGGGTATGGAGTTCCCTTTTAGTCCACAAACTGAATAGCTTTAAATTGAACATTTCTAAATGGCAAGAAATATGATTTTTATTATAGCCGTCATAAAGATAAGCGGGGTTTAATAAAATCATTATAATTTGATATACCAAATTGGAGTTATGGCTGGATAAGTGCGACGTGTCAATGGTAATTGGGTCAGAAATCCTGGTGAGTTTCCATAATATTTTTATTTACTTTTTTTGGATAAAAAGCAGCCCCTCCCACCCCAAAAAATGTACATTTGTTTATAGCTTTCATAGTTCTGTAACTTAAAGTAAACGCGTGTAAATATCTTCGGTAACATAGCTGTTGCCCCAGGTTTATCAGTTGCTTCTGGGCTTCAATACTCGAGTGAAATATCAACTGACACCACAAAAATGATCACGCTACACCACATATTGCATCACTGAAATGGTCTATTGAAATGACAGAACAGAGAATAGTAACCAGAAAGTTAAAATATATAAAAGACAGCATTACAAGGCATCGACAGCTTCTTTGTGCATCACAGTGTTAGGTTCACAATGGTGTACATAAAAAAAGTTTAAATCAAATTGAAAATTGTAGTTTGACTTGAGCCTCCCCGTGTACACAGCATCACCAGGTACATATCAAATCCAGAAAGAAGTAGACATGTGCACAGCACAAAATTTCGTTTTGGACTAATGGATTTGTCCTAAAATGTAATTTATTTAGTTACTAAAGAAATTATTTTTCAGTTCTTTAGTATGAAAACAAATTTCATTCATCCAAAAACCAGCAGATACAATTAATATTGTAGTGGTGGCTCCTCAGAGGGCTGAGATCGGCTGCTTGTTTCAGTATCTCTCGCTCTCAGCACAATGTGTCAACTGTTACAGTAACTGACTGCTGCTCATCACAGCGCTCAGAGTTTCAGTAAACCTAGTAAATAATATTTTTATATGTAAGAGGATATAACAATATTATTTCCTTGTTTTACTGAAACTGAGCGTAGAGATGAGCAGCAGTCAGTTACTGTAATAGCTGAGCCTGATACATTGTACTGAGAGATAATGTAACAAGCAGCCGATCTCAGTGCTCACAGCCACTGGATTTAGAGGGCTCAAAGAAAAAAATGCTCCTCTCTGTATAATGTATAGAACATTCTCCTGAATTAATTAATGTCACTCTGTATAGAACATCCTCCTCAATTTATACCCTTGTCTGTATATATTAATGCAGTAGGGTGTTATATACAGAGAGGGACACCCTCCTGCATTAATTAATGCCCCTCTCTGTATAGAACATCCTACTGCATTGGCATGTCAATGGTGCAGAACTTCAGAATGCAATGGTTATCCAAGCACAGGAGATGGAACTTTTACTTAAGATTATAAAAGCAGGGGAGAGGGAAAATATTAATGTAAATCTATCTAAAAGCTCAGAGAAGAGATGACTTGCGCAATTTTTTTTTATAAAATAAAGCACTTTAAATCCTGAGAAAACATTCAAATAAATCACACTGACGGCTCATAATGACAGAGTACCTGGGAGAGCTGGATACTAAATGTATCAGATGTAAAAAAACCTTTATAACAAGCAGCACTGGGAGAGAGGAACTTCACACAAAACGTCTATTATAGAGGAAAGGGGGATAGTGATCCTGGATAATATACAATGTATCGGACCTAAGCCCCTATTATGCAGAGCGGGAGGGGAGATAACACACGTTTTATAAAGTCCCTCTCTTCTTCCAGCGCTGCTGGTTATTAAGGGGTTTTAAATGTCCAGCCCTCCCTGTTATACTCTGTCATTAGTTTTCAGTGTGATTTATTTGAATGTTTTCCCTCTCCAGCTGCTTTTGTCTTGTCTGTGTCATAGACATTACCATTTATGTGATCTGAGCCTGTTTTGTTGTGTAAATATAAATCTAAAAAGATCCAGATTGAGATTGAAATGAGGTTATTTGCACAGTAACTTGACGGCTTAGGCCGGGGTTAGACAAGCGCGTTGCGTGCACCCATACGGACGTGCCTCCCAGTGTCTGTCGCAACATTGTGACGCGTCGACAGGGCCGGCCACATGCTGTTGCACGCAAATTGTGCGCCCTATATTTATTTATAAAGAATTTTACCAGGAAGGATACATTGAGATTTCTCTCGTTTTCAAGTATGTCCTGGGTTCAAGAACTATAGCAGGTGTGCTGCGTCCGTTCAGAAAGCCTCCCTGTCTAAACGCTATGACGCGGCTGCAAAGCGTGATTCTCCACAGGAGGATCGAGCCTTGCAGTGCTGAGCGGAGCACACTAACTGCGCTCAGCGAGGCGGCCAGATGGGCGTCGAGTGGAAGGAACGTCCACTCTCACAGAAGTTCCTCCCGCTCTGAAAAATGCTCGTCTGACCCCAGCTTTAACCATCCTAACTTTAGGACTTTATTTGAAATCCTAATCTTTTCCTTTTATTCAATCTTATCATTAAATTGTTGCATAAAGAGTTGGACTTTGCTTTTTTTGTACCATGCCCATAATCTTATGTTTGTAAATTATTGTTGTAGTAAAAATAAAAACATAACCAAAACAATGCAGTTTCTCCTTGCAATTCCTTTAGTGATATAGGTTTTCAAAGCTGTAAACTTTCCATAAGACGCACTAAACACAAGTAATGGGATTTACAAAATGAGATTTTCTTCTTGGTTTGGTGCGTGGATAAAGATATGGTTTGCATATCTCACAACATGAAAAATAAAGATAAATTCTAATCAAAAATATATCCTACCATTTCATTTGCAGAACAAAAAAAAAATGATATTACTTGCGTTTATATTGAAGGAATCAGTAAACCATAACAATAGATATATTAAATTGACAGGAAATTTTTTGTAACACATACATGGGGAGTAATTCCCTGATAAATGGGTCCAGCTTATGTTGCACTTTATTATTATGAAACAAATTTAACCAACCAGACAAAATAAAGTTACTTTGATGATAAAGTGATAGACATACAAACAGAATCCTGATACAAAGGAAAATCATTTGGTTTAAGAAGAAATCGACAGATTGTAAAGGATAGTATATTTTTTTTCTTGGTTACAAAATGAGTTAGAAAGGCACGCGACAGAAAGAAAGGTGCATACTGTACAAATAATGTTAATTTTTTTAAACCCCTTTCACTACTAAAAATGTGAATTGACAATTTTATACTGTAATACAATTCAACAAACTTTACTGCTGCATTAAAGCAGCCAGGGAGAGTGCAGAATACAGGGAGAGCTCAAGAGTGACTCGCTGCTTTACAGGGATATGATTCATGGTGTTATAATTGCTGAAAATTCCTGTATAGTACAGATACAAAGTGTTACTGTAATTTCCATATACAGGCATTATGCCACATATACTGTAGATATTCTATTGGTATTTTTTTGGAACCTGCATTGCTAATAATCTTATTACGATCACTACAAACCCCCATAAAGGAAGAAGTCTGACCATTATTAGCGATTTGACAAAAAGGCCATTCCTGCCTGTATGCCAATAATGTAGACCTCGTACAAAACTGGTCCAGCGATAAAGGGACACCATCTAAATTTTAGAACCTTCCATCCCAGCAGTGTTCTTGTAAAGAATATATACATTTTTCTTTATTTTAAGAAACTCGCAACTTGACATTGTTATTCCGAGACTGTTCAAACAATCTTTACCACATTTTAACTTACCCCTCCATGTTTACAATAAATGTTCTATTACGTTTTAACAAAATAACGCTTGGTACTGAAAGGGTTAATCCTATAAAGCTATTTGATACATTAGTTTCAATGTATTTGTTAATTATTTTAAGTTCTGTTTAAAAAGGTGCAATAACGAGTTCACATTCAACCCCCCCCCCCCCAGAATTTTCCTATTCTTTCATTGGTCAGCAGTTGCAGGAACACATGTGTTTTACCCGTGAACGCATTTTTGTAAGATTATTTTTTTCAAAGCAACCGTTTGAAAATGGGAATGTTCTTATAAAAGGTTACATGAAAATACAATTCTCATAGAGGCTTGTTTCCAAGGCCACATACACAAAGTCAACCCCCAACAGGGATTACTCAAAGTTTTGTCATACGTTGTCTGATGAACGCTCAACCTTACGCAGGCTACTTCCTATGCAACCAGAGCAAGTCACAGGATTGGTCCTTTAAAATGTGCATACGTGCAAAAAAAGAAAAAATGTCCAAAAATGGAATTAAAAAAGGAATGTAACAAAAAAGTAGATAATATTGATATAGAAATGAAAAAAATATTTAAAATAAAGCATCCCACCTATTTTATCAGCACATGGTGGTGTTTTTTTTTAACTTTTTATCCCCATGAAGCTTTTATAAAGGAATGCAGTACATATATATAAAGTTTGATTCCTGTGAAAGACAATTCATAATGGGACAAATCTGCAAAAGGGAAAAACAGGATAGAATAGGTTATTCTCCAGATAAGATCCATAAATCATTACCCAAAATAAAAGGGAAACAAAAACAAAAAAACACGAATACAGCCAAACACGTCGAAGGTAAAGGAATCAAACACTCTTTAGGTAATAAAAATGAATAAATTAAATAAAAAAAATAAATGAAAATCAATGTAACATGTTTATGACCCATTTTGTAGAAGCTTTCAGTTGCAAACTCGACACATTTCCTTGAAAATGTCAACTTTTAGAAAAATTTTTTAGCTCTAGCAGGTTCACTTTTTTTTTTTAATTAAATGTGTCGAGCTGGTATTGTGCATTCCGTGCAGATTTTTTATAAATTTGCTTTATGCATTCTTACGGATTAAAGAGCGGATCATTCATATTCTCTTGGCAATGAAGTTCTATATTTTCGGTTTTGTGCTAGCCAAGAATATTTTGGGGCAATAATTTAAGGATCCCATCCGGAGAGTCGATACGTACACATCCATGGAGAAGATTCAGACAGCTTAACTCTATGTGAAAAAATTAAGGAACTTGCATATAATTAATTATTTTACTTTTCGAGAGAGACTCCATCTAATAATATGCTATAAGGCAGCTAATATAAATATATATATATATATATATATAAATACACACACACACGGTGTCCATAAAGTCTCTTTACAATTTCAAACATTTATTACAAAGGCAATCGATGAGATCTCTTCATCAGATTTGTTCTATGCACTCAGTGGTTATCAAGGATTTTATCACATTGCATTCGTGTATTTCAGGTACCCTGTTGATGAATGAGGTACTGTTAAATGAACCCCGTACAAAATGGCGACTCCTCAAGAGAAGACAGTGTTTATGACGGTTTATTGAAACAAAACCAGATCTGCAGACTCAGCGAAACTTCAGAACTAAGTATGGAAGAGATCCATCGTCACGTCCATCAATTCGTGTATGGCACAAGAAATTTATGGAGACAGGGACAGTGAACAATAAAGGGAAGAGTGGACGACCAAGAACATCTGAGGAAAACATTGATCGTGTAAGAAAAACCTTTGATCGTTCTCCCAGAGAGTCTATCTGTACTGCTGCCAGACAGAGCTACCATGTTCAACAGTGCACAGACCGGTGGATTGGAAGGGGTGGCCCAAATCCCTGGCTACCTCGTTCACTAGATGTCCCTCCCCTCCACTTCTTCCTATGGGGTTATGTTAAAGATATAGTGTATGGAACAAAGGTACAGGACATCACTAATCTAAAGCAGAGGATCACTGATGCCACCATTGATGAGAGTATGCTACAGCCAACATGGCAAGAAATAGAGTACCGCCTCGATGTGCTTCATGCAACTAATGGAGCCCATATAGAGGTGTATTAAATGAGGCAAAAAACCTTAAATATATATGTCTCATTTTGTAATGATTTTCACTTATCTGTCTTTTCATTTGCCTTTGTAATTAAGTTTTGAAATTGTAAAAGAGACTTTATGGACACCCTGTATATTGTTGTCTGGAGTATTTTTTTTTTTTTTTTAATTCACAGACTATTTTAATTCTAGAATAAAACAATATAGTATGGAAGTTCTCTAGACACAAATGATAAACACATCATAGCGCGGTACATTAAACACTTTGAAACCAAAATCTGGCCCACTCTCAGAGGGGCCAGATTTTGGTTTCAATGTTTTTATTGTATCATTTGTGTTTAGAGAACTTCCATACTATATTGTTTTATCCTGTGTTCTATTTTACCGTCAAGTGGGGGAGACGTTCCATGTGTAGTAAACTAGATACGTATACAATCTTTACGACACCTAAGTGTTTTTGCCGATCTTTTTTGTTTATATTTTGAGCATTTTTTTATTCTGACACAATTCATAGAATTCATAACCTATATGTGTTCTATCAGAGATATGCTTAGAATTATATATATATATATATATATTCATATTCTCAAAAAACAGGTATTCTGCAACACAATCAGGGTTATTCAAAGAGATTCGAAAAGTCACCGCAAGTTCGGTGTCTTTTCGTTCTCTTCAATTCGGTTCCTTTTGCCGATCTGATTTCAGTGACCCTGCGGTGTATTCAGCAAACACCACAGGGTCCCCGAATTGCAGGGAAAAGCTGCCGCAAACCCGACGAAAACTCACGCCGAAAACCCTCAAAACATCTGGATTAACCTGCCGAAAACCAAGCCCGAGCAGGAGCCGAACACAGCCGAAGTAGCTGAGAACGCAGACAAGGGAGGTGAATAAATTAGCAAAATCTGTGTGAATCTGTGAAAATGAAACGCTGTTTGCAAAGAAACTACTGAGCGAAAATGTCTGAAATTTGCATATGAGGTCCAATGAATGATAATAAAGAGGGCTGTTACAGAAAAAATAAGTAAACTTTAAAAAAAAAAAGGAAAAAGAAAAATGCTTAAAATATCCCAAAAATCTATAAATAAAGATAATTTTATAATGAACGGTTTATTAGATATTGAATTAAAACGGGAATATTTTTAACATTGAAGCCTATGGGATTCTCCTGAATTAACTTGCCGCATGAAACCACCGAATGGCAGGGCATTAGGGGAACCTTTCACTGCTGGTTTGTGTTCTCTGAATAGCCGAAGCATTGCTTCTCTATGGGGTTTTCACTGCCCTCGAACAGGCACCGAACAGGCACCGTATGTTCAGGCAATTCGCCAGGATTTGGCGAATTGCCTGCTCTCTGGATAGCCGAATGGCCAAGAAAGGTAACCGAACGCTGATTTTCAGCGTTCGGTTACCTTTCTCAAGCAATTCAGAGCTCTTTGTATGACCCTGAAAGTCTTGTTCAGTAAAAAAAGTGTTATATCTTTTATTGCATCAAGTAAATCGATGTTTCAATACAAAAACAGTACTTTCATCAGGACAACAACCAGGTTGTTGTCCTGATGAAAGTACTGTTTTTGTATTGAAACATCGATTTACTAGATGCAATAAAAGATAGAACACTTTTTTTTTTCTGAACAAGACTTTGTGTTGCGGAATACCTGTTTTTGATACTTGGATCTATACCCATTCCAGCACCAAAGCAGTTTGTCCTGATACAGGTTGTGCAAGGATCGTGTTTTTCATTTATATATATATATAATATATATATATATATATAAAATCACACACACACAGAGAGCCAGCACTCCAGGGTTTTGGAACACTGGAGGACAAAAGAAAAAAAAATGTTTCAGCTGACCTGTGGAGCTTTCACCGGGACATTTTGTCCTGATGAAATCTTCAATGGTGACCTGAAACGATTTTTAATATTTTTTTTCTAATCCGTGTTAAATAATATATATTTTTTAAATGTTCCAAAGCCCTGGCTCTCTATGTGTGTGTGTTTATAGAATTATATATTTATTTTTTCATCGTGGGGATTATATATATTATCTTGCACGTTCTCGAAACTGCAAAAGAAAAAATAATTCACAGGAAATGTAGGCAAGCCCTAGTACTTTTACACGCAGCATCTGCTGATGGATGTAATTAGAGGATACTTTGCCGAAGCATTATTGACCTTTTAAAACATATCACTAACACCTTACCTTTGATTTGTGCTTCCTACATAAAAATCTAATTTTAGTAGCAATTATTCTACGTACATATTTTTGTTAGAAATCCTCCTATAAAAACAACCAGCCTGCTTTCACTTTCAATATTATCTGTGCTATTAACAAAGCAGTCACATAAAAAAGGGAAAATTCTTTCTCCCCTTAAAACCAAAAGCACCTTTAAAATTCAATAATAAAAATAAATGTTCCTATGCATTCTATGTACCTCCCTCACGTACCACTAGATGGCAGTGTATTTAAATGAATCATTGATATAGTACTAGAATTACTTTCTAAAGTTACTACTGAACAATGTAAGTAGGAAAGATATTACATCATCTGATCACTTAAATATTTTTCCAAAACATGATGGGGGGGGGGGGTTAGAATTACTCAGGAATGTTATGAAAATTGTACGAAATAAAAAAACAAAACACCAGCATGTTTTACATAAGTATTTTCGACACAACTTCTTTGCTTTCCGTTTCCCAGCAAAGATTTGTCTCATCTCCAAGGATTCCCGTTGGTCACATTCGCCGCGATCCCGGAAAGATATCAGCCACTGCACGAACGACACGGCTTACGAAGAATAAAAGAAAAGAAGAAATGGCACCGTATGTGTCTCTGAAAGCTGGATGAGGCAATGTATGGCCACTATAAAACACGTGATGTAGCTCAGCAGTATTTATTGAAGGTGCAGTAACTCGTACGATAATCGTAGGAGTTAAGTTGGCAAAGGGTCGTCGTCCTCCTTACTGTATTTAACTTTGCAGCACAAGATGAAGGGGGTTGCCATCAAAAGGAAAGGGGACGCTACTAGAAGCAATAACCCGAATCCTGCAAATATACCCACGACCTGCAAATGGAAAAAGAGAAATATAAACATTTACTACGGAGTTTAGAGGCCATTTCCAATCAGGCAACTATCCCCATTAAAACCAAACAATACAATAATGATTTGGATAATTGACATTCTCAGGGAAGAAAAAAAAGTTCTTAACCCAGACACGTTATATCTGATCCCAAAAAAAATAAACGATGAAGAATTTTTTTTTAATATTTATAATTGTAGAAGACATTTACACGTCCCAGCAATTCAGAGAACTGCTTTACAGAGCTCATGTGCTACATTCCCCATATGCAGCAAGGAACTCTGGGAAGGACATGCAAATTAAGTCAACAATTCCCCACTTTTTTGCATCCTGAGTCGGTTTTAACACCGTACCCTCCTTGCCAGTGTCATGCCATACTAGATGGCTTTTTTTTTTTTGCTTTTTTCCAGCAAAGGTCAGGTTATGCAACGAGTCACAGCCACTCCTGGACAGCTGTTTCGGGCTTATTATGCCCTCATCAGCAGGAGGTAGACTGTGACTCGTTGCTATTTGATGCATAACCCGTAGGGCAAAAATATAGATATATATATTAGTAACAGGGTGTGACAGTCTATTATTATTCATGAGAGGAGAGCAGACTGATATAACCTGAGGGTAATTTTCGCTTACATCAAGCATTACTTGTGGATTGTCTCATTCTTAATAAACCCTTCAGTATCAGGATAGATAAAGGGACTGTGAACAGGGTTATTTTGGTTGGAACTGGTCGTTCTGGATTTTCACATTATTATTTTGTTTTGGGTATGGTTTGAAATGTTTTTAGATTCTTAGTGCTCAATTAAGTTGTTTTAAAAAAAATTTTTGGTTGTTTTTTTTATACAACTGTGTTTGCATTTTCTTTTTGATAGACTCCAACTGTCCCGTTTTATATACGGAGCTATGGCATTGTGATTATGTTGGCTTGACAATGCCAGTATCCTAATCTACAAGGAAGATAATCAGGTGCACCATCCCATTACCACTGGGCAGCACAGGAATCTAGCAGACAGCAACATAGTATAGAAAAGTTCTGTTACCCTCAAACCCCTATTCGGCACCATTCACACTGTGCAATTTTATCGCGCAGATTTTGTCACGATGTTGCATCAAAATCCGCGCGACGTCGCAATTTGTAGCTTCGCCAATGGAGCTGTTCACATCTTGCCGCGCCGCGGTAGCATGTCGCTGATACATGACCCTTGATTTGCGATTTGCATTGGTGGTGCTTTGCAAAATCGCGACAGTCACGATTTTCAAATCGCAGTGTGAACGGGGCCCTAATCCTACTTAGGCCGGGGTCAGACAAGCAGTAGTAAGAGCGGAAGCAACGTCTGTGAGAGTGGTTGTTCCTTCCACTCGACACCTGTCTGGCCACCTCACAGAGCACAATTAGTGTGCTCAGCACTGCAAGGTGCGATCCTCCTATGGAGGACCCTGCTTTGCAGTCCCGTCAACAAGTGTCCTAGCGTTTTGGCAGGGAGGCTTGCTGCACAGACGCAGCACGGCCTCTGTTGCGCGCGCAACAGCGTGTGGCCGGCCCCGTCGCAGCATCGCACCGCTGCGACAGATGCCGGAAGGCTCGTCAGTACGGGCGCACGTAGTGCGCTCGTCTGACTCCAGCCTTAATGGCAAACAACAGGAAGATAATGGTTTGTACTTTCCCAAGGATATAACACATTCCATTCTAAGAGACACTTTATATGGGTCCGTTTCTCCTTTACACCACATTTTATTGTGTATTGTGTGTGTTTTTCCCCACATACTATTGTTTTTCCAGACGGCTTCACATGGTTATGACCCACCTGTGATTTGCCTTGATGAGGCCGATGGGTTGAATACAAAAAAAAAAGCTTTCTTTTAGGAGTAATAGGGATGCGGGCACAAGTAGTAACCTTTCTTGTATGTAACATCCAAATCTATGAAACATTTCACTGCGATCAACGTCAAGAAATTTTAGCTCCTCGGAATTTTTTGTGTAATTCTAAAAAACCTCGTATTTTACATTTATTTAATTTTTTGCAGCCTTGTTTCATGCATTCCTATAGGCTAAAAAGCATTTCATTCATACGCACAGTTGCAGATTTTCTATTTTTATGTTGTTTTGAATGGTTTTTGTTATTTTGTTATGTTAGGGGAGTGGTAATTTAGGGTTAAGTAATGATTTTGTTTAAACTGGGAAGCCGACAATGTATTTCTAGTTCACTGGTGTATTTTGGCCTAGGCCAACAAGGCCTAGGCCTAGGGCGGCACTCTCCAGGGGGCGGCGGCCCGCCGGGTGGCCCCACCCCTAAAAAAAGTTTTTTTTTACTTTTGCAAACTATTTTACCAGGAAGGAAACATTGAGATGTCACTAATTTTCAAGTATGTCCTGGGTAGGCAACACCTAGGCTTTCACTTTCCAGGGGGCAACAAAAAACCTCACCACTAATTGGGTTACTCACAGAGCACCGAAATGACGCCAACATTTTGGTGTTCTGTAGTTCCCTGCACTTTGGGGAATAAAATTTCCCCACCCTGCAGTGAATTCACCATTCACCGCAGGGTCCCCAAAGTGCATGGAGTCGGCCGCTGTATGCTGCCACCGCAAACCCATGGCCTGCTGTTTTCAAAAGAACTACTGAACGAAAATGTCTGGAAGTTACATATGAGATCCTATGATTGATAATAAAAAGTTCTGTTACAGAAAAAGAAGAACCGATATTAAAAAAAGGGGGGGGGGGATTTTGCCCAAAAAATTCTGAAAAATTACTAAAATGGTACTAAAAAAAAATTCTATAAATAAAGACTTTTTACTGCAGATCAAAATAATAAGTGGTTTATTAGATATTGCATAAAAACGGGAATATTTTTAACATTGAAACCTATGGGGTTCGCCTGAATACCTGAACCTGCTGATTGAAACCACCGAACATCAGGGTATTTCACTGACATTTCTCTGCTGTTTGGTGTTCTCTGAATAGATTAACCATTACTTCTCTATGGGGATTTGCACTGCCTTCAAACAGCACCGTACTTGCTGGCAGTTCGCCAAACTTGTGTGTGAGCATATCACAGAGCAGGTGAGTGAGGGAGTGGCGGAGGGCGGGCCGCCCCAGGTACCAGTGATTATTGGGGTGTCATTAGGGGGTACTAGGAGGTGCCACTGTCACTGTGTGTCAGCTTTGAGCTGTGTTCACAAACAACGAGCAGCGGAGCATGGCGTTTGCATACGGAATAAAATAATAGAATAAAAATCCCCCTCTCCTCCCTCCATAGCTGCTCCTCCCCTGCCCCGCAGCAGCTCTAGGAGGGGGATGTGATTTGTGTCCAGAGAGAGAAGATGACAGTAAACGGCAGGTAAAGGGGGGGTATCAGCAGAATATGAAGCCCTGTCTGCTTACTGCTGTTTAAAGTGGACCTTTCCTTAACCAGCACTGCAGTGATAGAAGTTTGTCAATGAGCTGCCTGGCTCCTGGTGAGGCTGCGTGCGTGCAGGTCACACTCGGTCCGGCCAGTCAGGTGGTACTGAGCCTCAGTACCACCTGACTGGCTGAACCACGTGACATGCACGCAGCTGCCCACCCTTTCGTTAACATGGACTGTCACTCTATCCTGGACTGAACACCCACCAGGAAGGGAATCAAAGCCACGGTGCACCCTCTGGCAGTGGCACCCCACTGCTGACAAGATGGCTCCACGCACAGGCACAGCCGCGATCCTAACATGGCCTGGAGGGACCTCCTGCTAAGTCTGTACACAGTCCCTGCTGACTCTGCACAGAGCCCTACCGCGGACGGAGGCCGGTAAATGTAGAATAAATAATTGCTGTGTGCTCATATACACTCGGTTTGCTGGGAGTTTAATTGCAGTGGATTCTGATGCACTCAAACACACCACACATTGCATTGCTGGGAGTTTTATTGCCGTGGATTCTGATACGCTGACACACACCACACATTGCATTGCTGGGAGTTTAATTGCTGTGGATTCTAATACACTCATACACACTGCACATTGCATTGCTGGAATTTTTATTGCTGTGGATTCTGATACGCTGACACACACCAAACCTTGCATTGCTGGGAGTTTTATTGCTGTGGATTCTGTGATACACACTGCACATTACTGTGAGTTTTATTGCTGTGCAGTTCTGTGATATGCTCATACACAGTGCACATTTCTGTGGGTTTTATTGCTGTGCAGCTCTGTGATACGCTCATATGCAGTGCACGTTTCTGTGGATTTTATTGTTCAACCAATTAGAGCGGCTGTGATCCTGTATACCTGACATGCGCGGCTGTTTTTTGTAAAAATGCTTGAATTTAAACATTTCATAATTTTATTTATCTCAATAGATACATTTGAAATGGTATAGAAAATATACAAGTAGGCACTTGGTATCCACTTTTAATATAAAGAGAGGAAAAGGCGGAGCTCTAAGAGGAAAAGGTGGAGCTTAAAGAGGAAGGGTGGGGATTAACCAGGAAGAGGTGTGGCCTTGACAGGAAGGGGAGCCTCAAATTTAAATTAGGGGGTGCACGAGTTTAGTCAGGCCTAGGGCACAAAACCTAAATACACCACTGTTCTAGTTTCTAGAATCAGCAAGGAGTGTGTCGTTGGGATGTCACTGGGAGAAAGGGCTCATTTGTCTAGATCACACAGAAGTTAAGATACGCAAGCAAACTAACAAAGTTCCTGTAATAAAAAAAAAAGGTTTGCTAACCTGTGTTCTGTGCCATATGACTGACGCTCTGGAATGGCCCAATTTATTTCGGCAAGGTCCTTTATCGTAGTGTATTAGCAGGAAATCATCCTGTTTAAAAAAGACAACATACCTTGATATGGGTCAGTTTCCCAAGAGGCTAGTGGAAAGATGGGCAAGTAGTGCAGCAGTGTATGACGTCTGTAATGATCGAGTCTCAGCATAGAAAAAGAGTTACAGAAAAAAAAGGCCCAAAAAGTTTTCTAAATTTTTACAAACATTAGAAGAAACTGATCAGAGAAACATGATTACAGACCCTCCTGTGATCTCACGTAGAGATCTTGTCCAGAAGACTTTTATACTCTTCATGCAGAGGAATACGATGTAGCTAAACCAAATAAAGACAGAATGATATTCCGAAGCGCACCTATGACTTTGAGTGCTATATTTTCTATACAGCCAATTCAGTTGATTATAGATCTAAAAACCTGTGATTCAGTGTGTCAAAATATTAGTAGATTTAGCCAAAGATGTGTCCGGTAGAGTGGGGTACCGCAATAGTAATCGTATAGGGAATAAAAGGAAACCAATTTTTATTAAACGATTACAAAACCAAACCAGCAGGAAATGCTAGCAGAATGCTTGGTTGTGTAGGGGAGAGGTATTAGCAGTAGGAAAAGAGAAGTGCTCATGCCACTGTACAGAGCACTGGTGAGACCTCACTTGGAGTACTGTGTGCAGTACTGGAGACCGTATCTCCAGAAGGATATAGACATCTTAGAGAGAGTTCAGAGAAGGGCTACTAAAATGGTGTACGGCTTGAAGGAGAAAAGTTACCAGGAAAGGCTTAATGATCTTAACATGTACAGCTTGGAAAAAAGACGAGACAGAGGAGATATGATAGAAACATTTAAATACGTAAAGGGAATCCACAAGGTAGAGGAAGGGAGTATATTTAAAAAGAAACAAAGTAGCAAAACAAGAGGACATAGTCTTAGATTAGAGGGGCAAAGGTTTAAAAGTAATATCAGGAAGCATTATTTTACTGAGAGGGTGGTGGATACATGGAACAGTCTTCCAGTTGAAGTGGTAGAGGCCAAAACAGTAATTGAATTTAAGCAGGCATGGGATAGGAATAAGGCTATCCTAAACAAAAGATAAATCCAGGTAAAGTATCCATGTAATTGGGCAGACTAGATGGGCCGAAAGGTTCTTATCTGCCGACATTTTTCTATGTTTCTATGTTTCTAAACCAACATAATAAATTGACACAACTCGCTCTCGCCTTGCAGTCCATCGCGCTCACCTTGCAGTCCATCGCGCTCGCCTTGAAGTCCATCTCTCTCGCCAGGCAGCACAAAATTTATCATGCTGCCTGCGTCAGCATTCAAATTCACCCTCCCTTAATTTCCACTCGCCAAATGCTAGCAGGCGAGTGGAAATTTTGAGGCCTGACTTATTGTACAGACGTTTGGGTGTATTTTAACACTATGAACATCAGGTTTTTACATCTAGAATCTACTGCAGTGGTTCCCAACCGTGGTCCTCAGTACCCCCAACAGATCAGGTTTGCCAGATATCTGAAGCACAGCACAGGTGATATGATTTGCTGCTCATTGATTGCAGGATTCAGTCTGCATTTCCGCAAGGTGATCCTTAAAACGTGGCCTGTTGGGGGTACTTGAGGACCGTGGTTAGGAACTACTGATCTAGTGCAATGGCTAATGGCTATATAGAAAATCATAGCACTCAGAGGCGCGTTTTGGAATATCATTCTGTCTTTGTATTTACCGTGTTTGAGGTTTTTAAACACTTCTATTCCAATTTATAGCAGCACCAGCAATACTTTGAGAAGGTCCTTTGACAAAAAGTAACAATAGATCACTAGTGCTGCCTTCAGGGTACCACCAGTCACTTATACCAAATGAAGGCATAAGGAATTCTAATGAAAAAGAGATTGTATTGTGTTTTGGCCCCACCTAGTGGTTCCTTTTGTAAAGAGAGTACAATGCCTTCTATTGTATATGATTGTTGGGGATTTGGATTTCTCCTATACGTCCGTAGCTGCTTAGAAACCAGTATATAATTTTGTAACCAATCTTAGTTTGTGCAAAACAGCTGGATAATTAAGATGTGCAAATAGCAAGATGATTTTGGCTTGTACCAATCAGTGAAATAGCAAAATCAATACTGATGTTACTTGAAAATCAATGTGTTATATTAATAAAATATTAATAAATTATGTAAAGCATACTTGCTTTAATTGGTGCAAAACAGCAAAATAATTATGATATGTGCAAATAGCAGGATGATTTTTGTTTGTGCAAAATAGCAGAATAATTCTATTAAGTGCAGATGTGCAAATTGGCAAGATACGAATAAATCAGTAAATTTATGCATTTTAAATAATGTGCAAATATAAATCACGTACACATAACTCTGTAAAATAAAATGAAATATATATGAAAAATAAAATGATTATGACCTATACATGAAGAAAAGAGTGTAGTGACTCCAAATAATTTATGCAAATTCACTGGTCAGTGCAACAAAGGGACAATAAACATGAAAAATGATCATATGAAGTAGTCACATGCGGTAATTATATTATATTTCATAGGTGAAAAATAAGGGTTATTATTATCTCGTGCAGGAGTAATACACACGGGACTGTAAGTCCCTAAACAATTGCAAACAGAATGCAGCAGCTTATCTCTGTCCAGGTAGAGTAGTATATCCCAGTCCACTCAAATGATCAAGGTATGGATAAAGAATTGGACAGTCCAGCGCTTCCTTCTGTCAGTATCAATGGTCTTTACCGGAAAAAACAATGATCCACAGTGCCTCAAAGACCATGAATAAAGCAGAATATAGGGTAGTATGTTCTAAAAACATGAAAAATTAAAAAAAGAAGAAAACACACTCACATGGGCTGGTGTCTTAATTCAGACACCGGATGTAAAAGGCGGCTGGCGGCTTATATGGTAACGCCAGATTTCCCCAAACGGTCGCTGGAGGTCCTGCAGCCTTGCTTGTACAGCAGAAGTTGTGTGATCCTCTGTGCTGAATGGACTCCTCAGTAGAAGGCTGTATCCTCAAGCTAGGTTATTGCATGTACCTTACCATGGGCTGTGATAGAGGCAGGAAAACATTCACAAATAATTTTAAAAAGGTTTATTCCTCTAAAATATAGTAAGTACAATAAAACAAAAGAAAGGGTGATACACTAAAACGCGTTTCGCGGGCTCAGCCGCTTCATCAGTTAACTATATCACAGCCCATGGGTAAGGTACATGCAATAACCTAGCTTGAGGATACAGCCTTCTACTGAGGAGTCCATTCAGCACAGAGGATCACAACAACTCCTGCTGTACAAGCAAGGCTCCAGGACCTCCAGCGACCGTTTGGGGAAATCTGGCATTCCCATATGTGGCATGGTAGCTTTAAACGCACATGTAAAGTTATGGTAGGGTACTGAGCGGTGAGTATCACCTCCAGCCAGCAGATGGCGTGAGCCTTGTTGGGAGTGGAGGGTCCTGTACCAGGAAGTGTTAGGCTCTGTGGTTAATCTCACTGGTGCATGAGGAGACTGTAAACACCTCATGCTATTACAAGAGTTTAAAGCATTGTTTTTTACTTCAGGCACACAGGTTAATAAAAGGTCTGTAACTGAAGAACAGCGTGTGCGTTTCTTGATTGCAAACGTGCAACATATTTTGGCGAGCCAGCCAGGAGAATTTTTTCAGGATAAAGTGGCAGAATTAACTTCTCAACAAGAACCTAGAATCACTGTAGAATCTGCAGAAGAGGATTTGCAAGTTTCAAAACGGAGCTGGAGCAACTGCAAGAGAAAGCAAGTGCTGCTTTAAAACAGTTGCAGCGGGAACAGTTAGTGGAAGCATGCAGATTCTTGAAATGCTATAAGGCTGGGTTCACACCTGGGCGTAGCGCTGCGTTGTGCAATGCGCACGTTGCAGCACGTTCGCGGCTATGATATGGCCGCGAACGCGCTGCTGTATGCCCGAAAAGAAGCTCCCGGACTTCTTTTTGCGTCGGCCGTTTTAAAGCGTGTTCCTGCACGCTTTAAAACGCTTAGGTGTGACATGCCCACATAGGAAATCATGGGATTTCATTGTTTAAGCGTTTTACACCGCGCAGGAGCGCGCTGTAAAACGCTTAGGTGTGAAGGGGGCCTAAGGCAGATGATGAAACCGAAAAGATCAAAAGCAAGCAAGCTTTAATCCGTTTAGCAGAGAAAACACTGGATGAGATTGAGGAAAATCAGGAGGAAGAAGAGGCAATCCAGTATTTCAACGACCTATTACTCTTCAAGGTGAAGATAGTGGTAGTAAGGAGACAGAACAGGAGTTCATTCAATTAAAAGAAATGAAAGAGCAGTACCTCCAAATGCAAAAGGCACAGGAAGAGTCCAGGAGAACCCTTGAGGAGGAAATAAAGAAGCTGAGTGCCAGGTTAAAGAGAACAGATACAGGATCAGAGAGTGCAAAACAGCAACCGGCATCTGGAAAAATACCTGAAGTCACCATTAGGAGGAAATTCCGGATCTGCGGGCAGATTGGTGACGGAGGCCAAAAAGATAAACTGTCATTCACCAATCTGATGCACCAAATTAATGCTGGGCTCCGAAAAGGACACCAGGAGACAGAAATCATTGAGGCAGTAATTAAAGCGATCAGCCCTGGATTAAATTTGAGGGATATGCTGGAGATAAAAAGTGACCTGACTCTTCCCAATTTAAAATCCCTTTTATAAGAATACTTCAAAGTAGAGGATACATCAGATCTCTTTCAGAAATTGATGAATATTTTCCAGGGAGAAAAAGAATCTGCTCAGAACTTCTTGTTTCTTGCTATTGAATTGAAGGACAGACTGCTATTTGGCTTTGCATCAAAAGAAAAGGGGTCAGACAACCAGTACAATCCAGATTTGGTGCAAAGGAAGTTTCTGAGGTCAGTGGGCACAGGACTGCTAAGTGACCACATTAAATTTCAAATAAAACCCTACCTGGATGACCTGACTATTTCTGATGAGGTGCTCATTGAAAGAGTAAATGAAGCTGCAAGTCTGGAGTTGGAAAGGCAGTTCAGGTTTAAGAAAAATGTAACTGCCAAAACAACAAGAATGAATGAACTACAGACAGAGTGGAAAGACAGCGTTAAAATAGACTATCAGAATGCAGAGGGAACTTTAACACCAACACAACGGGTAACCAGCGCGGGTCCTCCTCAGTCTGAAAAAGGGAAAAAGGCCCAAGCTACAGGACAGCTTACAGAAGCAGGTATCCAGGAGTTGAGAGAGCTGAAAACAGAAATGGCAGAAACGAAGAAGATGTGGTTAGCCTCCATTACCGCTGAAACTAAACAGGGGTATCAGAGACAGCCGGAGACAGAGAGAGGTATGCAAAAGAAAGGCTGCAGAGATTGCCAGGAAAAGGGAGAAGACAACTGCAAGCATTGCTTTAGGTGTGGCAACACCTAGGACATATTTCCAAAGGATGTCGAGCTTCCCGACAGTTTCTGGGAAACGGGAACGGGCTGCTGTAGGGGGACCAACAGCAACCCACCAATCAAGGTCCCTACAGTTTCAAGATTGTTCCCAAGAACACTAATCGTTATGCAGTGCAGAAATACACAATGTACCGAAGTGGGCCAACCCAAACTTTTGTAAAGTCAGTTATCTACCCCACAACATAGTGCTAAATTGTTAAAGTTAATTGGAAAGCGATGTTTAGTGCAGTGTATACTGGACAATATTCCCACAACAGCACTCTGGGATACTGGATCCCAAGCCAGTTTAATAAATGAAGACTGGAGAAGCAAGTACCTCCCACATACGATGGTAAGACCAATCGAAGAGCTACTAGGATATGCTACGCTTACTGGGATGGCAGCTAATCAAACCATAATACCCTTTATTGGCTGGATAGAAGTGGAGTTCAGATTGAACACCGAGACGGGCTCCAGTCCCAGTTGTCAAGTGCCTATACTTGTGTCCAGTGATCCCCAGGTAACAGAAGACCCTATAATTGGCTACAATGTAATTGAGGAAGTTATTAAAGGACAAGATGAACAACAAAAGGCAGTCCCTGAAGTTAATACAACCAGTATGGTGAGCGAAGTTTTCTGTATTGACCCGAGAGAAGCCAAGGCACTCATTCAAGTAATACTCTCATGTCAGTCGGACTGTGAGGGGAGTGTAGTTAAGACCGGGAAACGAAGAATGGTCCTTCCCCCAGGACAAGTCACAACGGTGCGATGCTGTACACATCTGGGAAAGAGAGGAAAAGAGACTGATGTTGTTTGTTCCTGAAGAAAAGCCACTATGGCCCAAAAGGTTACAGATCAATGAAGTGTTGGTGACCATAAGGAAAGGCAATTCATTCCGAATACCAGTCGCAGTGATCAACACTACCAATTCCAATATCACACTGGAACCACGAACCACCCTGGGACATGTCCAGCCTGTGAAAGTGGTGTACCCAGCAGCAGTGCAGCCTGTGGAGATTTATCCAAGAGTACCGGACCAGAATGTGATAAGCCTACAAGGACAGGGTAACCTCTCCAGAAACTCCGTGACTTTGGAACAGCAGCTTGATGCACAGATGCAGAACCACAGTAAAGCATGGGACCCACTAATAGCATTGAACCATCTAAATCAGGAGCAGCAAGCAGTGGCGAAGAGGATGCTCAGAGAAGAAGGTCATGCTTTTTCTCGAGATGATAATGACGTGGGCTGTATTCCATCATTAAAAGAAGCATATCTCTCTGAAAGATCAAACTCCTGTGCAGAAGACTTATCATTCAGTCCCAAAGCCATTGCATAAAGAAGTCAAGGAGTACCTGCAGGACCTTTTAAATCGAGGATGGGTCACAAAATCGAGATCCCCATACTCCTCACCAATCGTCTACGTGAGAAAGAAGGACGGCAGCATGCGACTCTGCTGCGACTACAGAGAGCTGAACCAGAAGTCAATACCCAATTGACATCCCATTCCCAGGATCCAGAACATGTTGGACAGTTTAAGTGGGAGCTCCTGGTTTTCGGTATTAGACCAGGGAAAAGCCTTCCACCAAGGGTACCTTGATGAGGAAAGTCGTCCCCGTACAGCTTTCATTACCCCTTGGTGCTTGTATGAGTGGGTACGCATTCCATTTGGTTTAAGTTCAGCTCCAGCGGAATTTCAAAGAAGTATGGAAGACTGTCTGGACTTCGAGATGACATATTCAGCCCTATTTAGAGGATAACCTGGTACACAGCAATTATTTTGAGGACCATGTCCAACATATACAGACTGTCCTGCGTCAGTATCAGCAACATGGCAGCAAACACACCGCAAAGAAGTGTGAACGGTTCAAGCGAAAAGTGAGATTCTTGGGCAAGATGGTGTCAAAAGACGGCTATACAATGGACCCAGCAGAGGTGGCCCCAGTTCAGGCCCTTAAAGAAAAGGTAGCCAGCAACAATAGGAAAGCTCAGGAAAGTATTGGGATTCCTCTACTATTAAAGGTCCTATGTCCAGAACTTTTCTTGCATTGCCAAGCCACTGTATGAGTTGCTATCAGTTCCATTGTCGAGTGATAAAATCAGTAGATCTGCTACGAGGGGGCAAAGGTCCCCCTAACAAAAAGAAAGTGTCAGGGGCAAGAAAAGAGGGCCAACTGCCAAGTAGAACCCCTATCACCTGGACAGACCAACATCAGGAAGTACTGACCCAGTTAGTGGACTGCTTGTCTAATCCGCCAGTGTTAGATTACCCAGACTTCAATCAACCCTTTGTGTTGCACTGTGATGCCTGCCAAGAAGGACTGGGAGCTGTACTCTACCAGCGGAGGGATGGAAAACTGAAGGTCATTGCATATGGGTCCAGGACACTTACACCACCAGAAAAAAGGTATCACATGCATTCAGGTAAATTGGAATTACTGGCATTAAAGTGGGCTATATGTGAGAGTTTCAGGGATTATTTAGATCATGCACCTTCATTTGTTGTATACACGGATAACAACCCACTCACGTATGTCCTGACCTCTGCCAGGCTGAATGCAACAGGGCAGAGGTGGATCACAGAGTTGGCCGACTTCAACTTCACTATCAAATATCGCCCTGGCAAGTCTAATGCAGATGCAGACTGCCTATCGAGAATGCCGCTAGACATTGATGGACTTATACTGCAGTGCACTGAAGAGGTCAGTGAGGAGGTTATCAGGTCATCTACACAAGCAATTCTCATGCAACAAATGGAAGCAACGCCGTACTTCAAATCAGTAGCCTTAGAGGCTATGGAAAAACAAGGGGAGAGATCAACTACTGGAATCGATCCAGCCAAACCCAAGAAGAGAAATAAGAGAAGCACAGCAAAGAGATGCAGTAATTGGAAAAATACTTGACTACAAAGCCAGAAATCACAGACCCAGTGCAAAAGCCAGTTAAGCAGAAGATAGTGACGTAAAAGCCTTGCTGAGAGAATGGACAAAGCTTCACATAGCGCAAAACGGCACCTTGCACAGGAAAACCAAGTCCAGGTACCAGCTAGTGCTTCCAAAAAGGTACCGGCCACTAGTCTATAGAGAACTCCCACAGGAGATGGGGCATCTCGGCGTGGAAAGAACACTGAATTTGATCAGAGAGCGGTTCTATTGGCACAAGATGCAACAGGATGTGGAGCACTTTGTGACACAGGAGTGTGAATGTCTCAAAAAGAAGAAGCCAAACAGACCTACCCGAGCACCCTTGTCAACCATTAAGACTACTTATCCGTTTGAACTAGTTTCTGTGGACTTCCTCCATCTTGAAACATGTAAAGGAGGATATGAGTATATCTTAGTTGTATGGATCATTATACAAGATTTGCACAGGCGTACGCTACAACGAACAAATCAGCAAAAACTGTTGCCGACAAGCTGTTCAATGAGTTTGCCCTCAAATTCGGCTTTCCAGAGAGAATTCACCACAACATGGGGAGAGAATTTGAAAATCAGCTATTGTCCAGACTAAAAGACTACTGTGGAATCAAAGGTTCACACACTACCCCATATCACCCGCAGGGCAATGGACAGGTAGAAAGATTTAATAGAACTTTGCTCTCTATGCTAAGAACACTGACCGAAGATCAGAAAACTGATTGGAAGAGCTCTCTGGCGAAGGTAATCCATGCTTACAATTACACTTGCAGTGATGCCACAGGCTATTCACCGTTTTTCTTATTGTTTGGGAGGTATCCCAGATTACCAATTGATCTCCTGTTTGGTGTAAGAAGGGACAGCAATAAGGGCTCCTATAAAGACTACGTCGACAATTAGAGGAAGCGGATGGCTGAAGCCTATGGAATAGCATCTCGGTCTGCAGCAAAGACGGCAGCAAGAGGAAAGTAACAGTACGACAAAAAGATCTATGGCACAGAGTTACAACAGGGCAGCCGAGTATTGGTAAGAAATGTGGGTGAGAAAGGAGGCCCAGGGAAGATACGCTCCTACTGGGAAGATAGAGTGTAGGTCGTTAAAAAGAAAGGGGAAGATATCCCAGTTTTTGAAGTGAAACCAGAAATGGAGTTGGTAGAACAAAAGTGATGCACCAGAATTTGCTTTTACCATGTGACCATCTTCCAGTTGCGCAACCTCCACAAAAACCACAAAAATTTAGACGTAACAAAGAAATCCAAAGTTAGAACAAGAAGACTCAATGTTCCACAGACACAAGAAGACACAGACAGCGCGTGGGATTCTGATGGAGAACTTCAGAGATTTCATTACAGTGGGCCATTACCAGAACAGCAAGTGAATTCTTTGCTGAATCCAACAGCTGAGGTATTCCATCCACAGGGAACAGAAGACAGTGTCGACGAATCACAAGGGAAGAGCAAGTATTGCCAACAAATGCAGAAGACATAGAAAAATCGTCAATGGAAAGTGTAGAGGAAGATCCTCAAATGACACCTGTGGACATCACAAGGGACAATACACTGGAGGATGAAGACCAGGATGAGATGAGCGAAACGCGACTCTACCCTAAAAGAGAGAGAAGACAGCCGAAAACACTGACCTATGAAACACTTGGTCAACCCAGCATTGTGCAGAGAAGCCTAAACGCACATAAGATCAGTATGGACTATTACTGGAGACCATGGTGAATAATATAATAGACTGTTGCCAGAGGCTATAAAAATACTCTTGCATTGGGAAAATGGTTGGGTAACGTTTTGTGTGAAAGTGAAGGCCGATAATTGTGGAATGTCGGGACGACATTTATTTGGTGGGGGAGAGTGTGGCATGGTAGCTTTAAACGCACATGTAAAGTTATGGTAGGGTTTGATGGGGTATCACCATCTCCCCATCAAACCAAGTTCGCTGTCTTGGAGTTACACTTGACTCTGCTCTTTCCTTCATCCCCACATTCAGTCTCTTTCCTCCTCCTGCCGCTACCAATTGCGTAATAGTTCCAGAATTCGGCCATTTCTTACCGCTGTCGCCACAAAACAACTCATACACACCCTGGTAATCTCCCGACTTGACTATTGCAATAATTATCTGGCCTCCCTCTCTCCCACCTCTCCCCCCTACAATCAATCCTGAACGTCTCTGCCAGGCTAATCCACCTCACCTGCCGCTCTGTCTCTGCCACTCCCCTCTGCGAGTCCCTTCACTGGCTCCCCATCCACTGCAGAATTAAGTTCAAAATCCTTATCCTTGCCTACAAAACCCTCACTAACTCAGCTCCCCACTACCTGTCCTCACTAATCACCAAATACACCCCAGCCCGCTCCCTAAGGTCAAACAGCGACCTGCGCCTAGCTTCTCCCCGCATCACCTCTTCCCATGATAGACTGCAGGACTTCACACGCGCAGCCACCATTCTCTGGAACGCTATCCCTCGTACGGTCAGACTTTCCCCTAATTTCTCTTCCTTCAAACGCTCCCTTAAAACATTCCTATTTAGGGAAGCCTACCACCCAACTCACTGACGCAACCATCAATCACTCTCACCTTGCAGTCCTCTCCTCCTGTTTCCAACCCCAACCCCTCTAGATTGTGAGTTCCTACGGGAATAGGGCCTCATCTCCTCCTGTACTGTTTGTCAAATGTTGTTCAATGTATTGTAACCCGTCTATACTGTGCCTATTGTACAGCGCTGCGGAATATGCTGGCGCTTTATAAATAAAGAATAATAATAATACTGAGCGGTGAGTATCACCTCCAGCCAGCAGATGGCGTGAGCCTGGTTGGGAGTGGAGGGTCCCGTACCAGGAAGTGTTAGGCTCTATGGTTAATCTCACTGGTGCATGAGGAGACCGTAAACACCGCATGCTATTACAGGAGTTTAAAGCATTGTTTTTTTACTTCATACAGGTAAACCCAGTATAAGCATAGATCCAGCAAGCAGCATAAGCTTGAAGTGTGTGTGAAGCCATAACAAAAGAGTGTGTCATTTTCTGTGTAGATGTTCTGTAAATAGTTTTAAGTTAGTTCTGCTGTGTTAGTTAGCTATGTGGTCTGTGCAGTAATAGTACAGGTAAAAAAAGAACTGTGCGCATAAACTGCATGTCTAGTATAGAGTAATATTGGTAAAGGACATTTGCTGTTATGCTCTATGTTTAATCTCACTAGTGCATGAGGAGACTGTAAACACCCCATGCTATTACAAGAGATTAAAGCATTGTTTTGTACTTCATACAGGAACACAGGTTAATAAAAAGGTCTGTAACTGAAGAACAGCGTGTGCGTTTCTTGATTGCAGACGTGCAACACATATAAGCCGCCAGCCGCCTATATCCGGTGTCTGAATTAAGACACCAGCCCATGTGAGTGTGTTTTCTTTAATTTTTCATGTTTTTAGAACATACTACCCTATATTCTGCTTTATTCATGGTCTTTGAGGCACTGTGGATCATTGTTTTTTGCAGTAAAGACCATTGATACTGACAAAAGGAAGCGCTGGACTCTGCCCAATTCTTTATCCATATGGAATTCTAACAATTAAGAATTAAAAGCGATGTAACATTGATCCAGTGAAAAAACAGCTACAGCTGTAGGGGGAGTTTATCACCCATTTCTTTCATAAAAATGACAGTCAATAGAAGGATTAATATTTGACACCAAAGTATAATTAAATAAGTATTGCTGTACAAGGCCATTAAATGTTTACTATAAAAAATAATGCAAAATATTTTTTCTATAACTGCTTGGATGACCCTAATATACATAATGTGGAATTAGTTACTTGCAATAAGTTAACCCCTTAAGGACAAGGGTCTTTGAAGTCAATGCATTTATGACGTAAGAGTTACGTCATTGGTTTTTAAGGGGTTAAAGACTGCCTGTAGCGGCAAGATTCACTTCTATTGATATCCCAGAGGATGGACATCACGGTGGTCATAAAGTTTAATGAGATATTTTCCCACATGGTGAGCAATCGCTAACTGCCACAAGTTTGCATGGCACACTTTGGAAAGCTGTCAACACGCGATTGGCAATCACTGGAGATGTCGGTGTGTGGACTCCTTAGTTAGCGCGTCATCACTCATTGAGGCAGAAGGGGAGAGCAGAGGGCCTTCCGGTAGGACAGCTCTTCTGCTCACATCTGTCGCTCAGGCGGCATGCAGATCGAAGACAGCGTCAAAAAAACTATGACAAAGATTTACTCCAAATTTTCAATAAAGTGGTTTAGTTACAGTTCCAAGCATTTATAAAGAGCCAACAGATTCCTTAGCGCTGTACAATGGAAGTAAAAAAATTAAACCACCAAAACATACACTATCAGGGTAATTCAAAGAGATTCGAAAAGTCACCGCACATTCGGTGACTTTTCGTTCTCTTCAATTCGGTTCCTTTTGCCGATCCCATTTCGGTGACCCTGCGGTGTATTCAGCAAACAGCACAGGGTCCCCGAATTGCAGGGAAAAGCTGCCGCAAACCTGCCGAAAACGAACCGCAAAACCCACCGAATGCACGCCGAAAACCCTCAAAAACATCTGTATTAACCAGTCGAAAAACCCGAGCAGGAACTGATCACCCGCAGCGAAGCAGCCGACCACCGCAGACGAGGCAGTGAATAAATTAGCAAAACAGTTTGTGTGAATGATTGAAAATTAAACGCTGTTTGTAAAGAAACTACTGAGCGAAAATGTCTGAAATTTACATATGAAGTCCAGGGAATGATAATAAAGAGGGCTGTTACAGAAAAATAAGTAAACTTAAAAAAAAAAAAAAATTCTGAAAAATGCTTAAAATATCCTAAAAAAAATAATCTATAAATAAAGAGACTCTTTACTGCAGAATTTTATAATGAACGGTTTATTAGATATTAAATTAAAACAGGAATATTTTTAACATTGAAGCCTATGGGATTCTCCTGAATAAATTTGCCGCATGAAACCACCGAATGGCAGGGCATTTCGGGAACCTTTCACTGCTGGTTTGTGTTCTCTGAATAGCCGAATGGCCAGGAAAGGTAACCTGATTTTCAGCGTTCGGTTACCTTTCTCAAGCAATTCGGAGCTCTTTGAATAACCCTGAGTGAATGATTTTCTGTTATATAAGCCAACATGTGTTCTGTATAACAAGTGCACTTTAAAGCCAGCACTCGCACGTACCATGCACACCCATTCTCACCATAAGCAGGTACAGGGTAGGGTTGCCAGATCAGCCAAGTTTTCTTGGACACATTATGATTTCATGAAGAGGGAGAGCACAGGGAAAAGTGCTGCCAGGGAAAATGTATAATTCATATGCTACAGGATGGAAATCTAGGCAGGTCACCTGGGATACCTATAGGATTTCTTACCTGCAGCATATGACGTCTACATGCTGCAGGGTTGCATTATTCATGCACTGACAATCAGCAAACATGGCCGATCTGGCAGCCTTGGTATAGGGACTGTGCTTTTTTAAAATCTTTGAATAGGTTCCGCACGGTCTGCTCTTTGAATCAGGCTTTCGCTTACAGACTGGGTAACACCTATGCACTGCGCAGGGTGAGCTTTGATTTGTATACTCACATCGAGAGATTCCAGGCAGTACCAGCAAAAGGCATGCTTGCAATTCTTGCACATCATTTGTGCACAGCCTTCATCGCGTTCTATGTACACCTTACATTTTGGGCAGCGTTTTATCGGTACATCGTCATCCACCACTTTAAAAACAGAGCTGAAAACACACACGCGGTTAAAAACACATGTTTAGATAGAGTCATAAAACATATACTTGTTTAACATCCAACCAGGGCCGTCTTTAACCCTTTCGCTGAGGCGTTTCCCGCCTCTGTGCTGAGGTCATTTTTACCTGTTTCGCTCATCATGTTTAAACGTGTTTTGAAGGCTTATTATAGTATATGACCCAGACATATTATATATCGTTCTTTCCGTCAGACTCGGCAGATTCATAATATGTCATTATTATATGTATACGTCATGACCTGTCTGTATATTATAACAAAAAATGCAATAAAATATGATTTTTCAATAATTTACAATGCGTAAAGTGTTTTTTTTCACATTTTAACATGCGAGCAATTGCGGTTATATTTTGTATGGGGTGCGCTTGTAAAAAAAATTAGAAATGGGGTCTCGTTACATTTTTTTTGGGGAAAATTACGCGATTTTTAACAAACGCACCACATACAAAAATCGTTAGTGCAGCATCATTGTTCACATTATAATTGAAATGGGAACAATATTGCTGCATTAACAAACCAAAGAAAAAGAAAAAAAACTTGTTTATTTTTTTATTTTTAATTTTTTTTCTTTTAAAAAAAACTTTTTTCATGGTCATGTTTGGTATTGTTGGAACGGCCATGCTCTGGCCGATCCAACAGTACCAAACATTAACCCCTAGCTGCCACGGATCGGGAGATAGATAGGGGGTTCCAATGAACCCCCTATCTCCACCATTGGTGGCAGTTAGGGGTTAACTCCAGGACTGGCGTCATCGTACTATGCTATGCACGATGACGCCAGTCCTCAGGGGGCATTCCCAGAAGCTTGGCTGACATCCAAGATGTCGGCCAGCTCTGGGAAAGGATCACGAACCGGCGCTTTTCGGCAGGCTGTGCCCTTCCAAACGGTGCCTGGATTAACCCTCTGCACCCCGACGATCGGGAGGGAGAGAGGTCCGAAGGACCTCACCCCCTCCCTTTCAGGCACCTCCTCCGCACACGCAAACGCCATAAAGAAAAAAAAAAGGAGGAATCAATATTTTCACCGAAAAATGCATTCGAAGAAAAATAAATTATACACCATTGGGATTTGCCTGTTTAAACCTTTCAAAAGGAAACAACTGAAAATCAGGGCATTTCACTGACATTTTTCTGCTGTTCGGTGTTCTCCGAGTAGATTAACCCCTTACTTCTCTATGGGGAATTCACTGCCGCCGGATGTCACCTTATTTTGCTGGCAATTCGCTAATATTTGGCGAATTACCAGCTTTTTGAATAGTTAAGGCTAGGGTCAGACAAGCGCATTTTCGCGTTGTCTGTGAAAAAGTACGTTCGAACGAATGGACGCATTTTTTCACGGAGTACGCGATAGCGGTCATACGATGCGCATTTGCGGCCGTGATTTTGTACGGATCATCAATAAAACACTTTGTGCATCTGGACGTTATGTTGGCCGGACATTAGCAGTGTCTGACATCTCCAATTCACGCACACACGCCTCTAGCGGACGCAGCGCACTCTGTACGACCGTACTAGAGGTTTTACGTTCTCGACAAAATGCGTTCGTTTTCCACTTGCGTTGCGCAGCCGGACTTTTGTGCGACCGTACTTCGTATATTGGCCCTCATTGCCTGGCATTTGCTGCTAGTGCGGCCGTAATTAAGTGCGCCTGCACGCGCGTTCGCACTGCCTCAGTCTGACCCTAGCCTGAATGGCCACGAAATCGTACCATATGGGGAAATTCACTTTTCGGTGCAATTCGGTGCTCTTTGAATAATCCCTTTAATAAAAAAAATAAAAAAAAAAAGAAAGAAAGTCTGCAAACTTCTTCCTCCAGACCTAAATGAAAGTTAACTACTTGTCAGTTAACCTCCCTGGCGTTCCGATTCTGACATATTTTATATGACAGAATCGGAACAATTTATCTAGCCCCCTAGCGGTATCAGAGTGTGGCTCGGGGTTAAATGCATTGCAGAAAGCGGTAACACCGAGTCACACTCGGGATGCCGCTGGATACTTACCTATCGCTGCGTCCCATCCCTGTCCCCATTCTCCTCCGGCAATTGCGACATATTTCCTGGTTCCCTTCTCGCAAGAAGGGAACCAGGAAGCAAAACGTCGCGATCGCCGGAGGAGAATGCTATCGCGGATGTCAGGGAGGGAGCGCAGAATACAGGTATGTATACAGCCCGAGTGGCTCGGGGTTAACGCTTTCAGCACTGTAAGAGCCACACTCGGGAAAACCGTCAGGGGGGGTTAAAGGGACACTACCAGTTCCATAAACTGTAACTAGATTACTTGTGCATTACAAACAAAACCACCTTATAAAAACACATGCTGCTGCTTTTTTTTTTTTTTTTTTTTTTAAGTAAAAAGGAACACATTTGTTAACTTTTTATCTCTCTCCTATTTCCATTTTGTTAATTTTTCCCATGAGGCAACATTTACCAAAACCTGTGCAAACGGCTTACTTTACTGCTCTGGTTTAGCTTCTATAGTATTTAACAGTCAACGAGGTGGAGGAGGGAACGTTTAGAGAAGGCAGCAGGAAGTTTATTGTGTTCCAGGCTATCTGAGAGAAGTGATGGCAGCTGAATGAGGCAAGACGGAAAGCTTTAAAGACCTCAAATCTACCCCCGTGATGTCCGTTGAATACATCCCACACAATACAATGATTTGAATCAGTGATCGACCAATAGACTCCATTCTATGGCCACAGCCACACACACAGTGAGGAGCAAGTGATGGAAAGATAGTGTGGGAGGGCAGTTGGCTTTGGCCATAGAAAGGAGTCTAGGAGGCTAGTCACCTGCAGCCATATCTGAACATTCCCTCCACCACCTCATTAACTGTTAAATATTGTAGATTAGGTAAGCCACAGAAGTAAAGAAAAACATTTTGGTAAATGTTGCATCATAATCAACAACATGGTGACCTAATTTTATTTTTCCTTTTTACATGCAATTACTTCAAACAAAGAACAAAAACAGCAGCATGTGTTTTATAAGGTGGTTTTGTTTGTAATGCACAAGTGATGTAATTAGAGCTTATGTAAGTGGTTGTGTCCCTTTAATAGAGCAACAGAGCACTACATTGTGGAGGAGAAAAAAACCAAGATGAGAGCAACGGCTTTACGCACCGTCCACATAAGGAGCAATAGAGGTGTGGAATAGCTTACCAATAGTACTGACAGAGTATGACACGGTGAAACCTGGCGTATGTTTTATATAGGGTGTGACTAGAAAGCATATGTAATGCTGGTGTTCCTCCTGCTTGGCCATTTCAAAATAAATATCCTATGCAATTCACCAATGCACTGCTCAATTAACTCCTCGTGTTTCTGGTCAAAACCTTTAAGACCAGGAAACAAACTTCTGCATAAAACGTGAAAAGGCATATTCTAGTTCAGCCCAGTCTGACCATAAAAATAGTCAACTACCGACTGCATCATGATGCTCTAGATCACTCAAGAGACTTGCAAGATCATGGAAACCAGGGGTCAGAAACCTTGGTCCTCCAGATGTTTTGGAACTACATCACCCACGATGCTCAGCCACTCATTAAGTTGGTTGATGCTGATCAGAAATGTAGTTTCAAAACATCTGAAGGATCGAGGTCGACGACCTATGAATGAAACGGTTATGGTTCAGATGAAAAAAAAAAAAAAGAATAGACCACGGGTGTATATTTTACACTAAACGGCGATGCTGCAAAACACAGAAGTGCGATGAGTGGCGCCATCTAGTGGGATCCTAATTCTCACCATAAAAGGTGTCATCATACCCCTTAACAATTACTCCTTTTCCTTCGAACAGACACAAGAAAACATACACGAGTCCAGCGCTTAAACAATTCACACAAAATAACAGGAATTGTTTAAGCGCTGGACTCGCGTATGTTTTCTTGAGTCTGTAACCTGATATCGATGCTCTTCTCCCTGCACAGAATTCCCCTCGTCCTCTTACAAGAAACATAAGGAGTAGTAAGCAGAGTCTGCAGTATCCTGAAACCTGTTGAATCACTAAGCTCGACTCTTTGAGGTAAACAAGCAGTATAAACGGCTGAAATGCTTCTTTTACTAGACTGGAATAAGGTTTATGTAACAGATCACTAGAATGACCCTTTAATACTAAATTCTAAAGTAGGCAATGGTAAAACTGGTATAACTGTTTACCTGGATTCTCCAGGCAGAAAGGTGATTGATAGGGTCTCCTGGCATCCTTGACCTGGGTGCCAGTTGGACTTGCATGCCGAGCAGAACTCTGTGTCACAGGATGAGCACTGCACCAGCTGGGGATTCTGGGGACCCTTCTCTTGTAGCTTGCACACCGCTTGGCATGAGGAAGATGGACACCAGGTTCTACACGGATCCAGAAGTACTTCTACAAAGCAAATGGTAATGAACACTGGAAAATGACCCATTACACCACATCGTTATGGCCGCCTGAGGAAGCCACCCATATGGATACTAGTGTATGTTTAGGTCATAAAATGTTTATTTCCACACTCAGTGACACTTACCCCTTTCAAATTGTAACTTCTTATACTTCTGCATAATTTCAGATGCGACCATGCATTCAATCTAGAAAGTGGAAGAAAAAACAGAGGTCTCATAAAAGAAGTAAAAAAACAACGCATTAATCAAAAAAGAGTCTAAACCTAAAACATATGGGCCCCTGTTACGCTCCTGGCGTTAAAACGCGAGCGCAGGGGGGGAAAAATTGCACCTGCAGTTTCCCCCCTTGCGCCCGCGTTTTAACGCCAGATTACAATGCAGGCGCAAAAAATGCTGCCTACACTGTTAGCGAGCGTTAAAAATCAGGATGCGCGTGGCATCGCTGAGCGCAGCCGCGCGCATCCTCTCAATGGAGTCCTATGGACTCCATTGAGCTCCCCTCTGCCGGTCACGTGACCAGCCGGATCTCACATTGCGAGATCCGGCCGGTCGGCGTAGGGATATGCAGGGAAAGACGTAGGGGACTTTTTCCCCCCGTCTTTCCCTGCTCCCGCCGGCCGGAGGAGGCGACCGGAGCCGCGGTCCTCGCCGCGGGACAGAGGGTAAGTATGGGATTTTTTATTTTTAAGCTGGTGTTAACACCAGGTCCTGGCACTGGTTAACTTTTCCTTGACCAGAGCCAGGCGTTAATCAGCGCTGGGACATTGTAATCCAGCGCTGATTAACGCTTTGCGCTCCCCATGTTAAGTATAGGGAGCGCAAAGTGCAGTGACCTCGCGCTGAACAGCGCGAGGACCCAAACGCAAATGGATTTTTTAACCCGTTTGCGTTTGGATTGTAATATACGGCAGATACCGCAGCTAACGGTAGCGCTCACGCAGGTGAGCGCTACCGGTAGCGTGAAGAATGTAATAGGGGCCATGGATTTTGAAGGCAAAGCTTTATTTAAATTACAGACCAAACACTCCATTTACGTTCTACGGCAGTGAGCTCCAACGATACCCCATCGCGCCCAACCAGATGCTGCCCACCTACAACTGCCACGATTCTCTGGCCAATGACGGCAAATGTAGGACATCAAAGTCTGGGACGCCAGAGTTTGAGATCCCTGTTGGAAGGCTCTTTCAGTAAGGAAATGACTCAAAACCAAGTAATCATTGGCTCGGATAAGGAGTGCTGAGCAGGATGTGTAGATGGAGCGTGTTACCAAAAGCTCAAGCAACTTTAGGAGCTTTATCGCCTCCTTCAAGCTAACACTAGCGTCAGCATTAGCTTAAAAGAGGTCATAGCGCTGCGGCCAGATCGCTAACGAGTTAAAAAAAACATTAGCACTCGTTAATTTGCGATTCATAGCGCAAGTTTACTGTACTTTGCGCTCCCTATACCTAACATGGGGAGAGCAAAGTGAAAGCACAGATTAACTAGCGTTACGATCACTTGGTCCTAAAGCTAGTTAATAAAAGCTGGCGCTAACGAAAAATTTACCACCAGCTCAGGAGGTGCAGGTAACGGATTGCGCTGCTGCAGAATACATTACCCCCCCCAGTCAGATACTCCCCTCTCATCCCGCGGCGAGAATGGCGACCCGACCCACTGCTTCTGGCCGCCGGGAGCAGTGGGAGACTGGAGGAAGAAAGTCCCCCGTCTCCCTCCGCCGACCAGCAGGATCTCGTGAGAGGCGAGATCCTGACAGTCATGTGACCCGGCAGCACAATCCTCCATGGAGTCCTATGGATGCCATGGAGGGGATGCTGGGGATGACGCTGTAGCGCTGCCCCAGCAACTGCGAGCTTAGCGATCACTAAGTGGCGGGCTGTCGGACTCGATGCCTGCCCCGCGATCTGCTCGGGAAACCGGGACGCCAAGGAAAAGTTAGCGAACGCTAATTTTAACACTTTGCGTCACAGTTTTAGCTCAGGGCAGCTGACAGTGCCCTAGGTTTGCTTTAGAAAGTGAAAAGAATAAGTGCATTTTAAAACATACTGAAAATGATGAATACTTCATAGTATAATTCCATTTGAAAATGGGTAGCAGGGCTGTGAGGAATGCGGAGGCTTGCATGGATACCGAGTCACTGAAGATCACAGGTATTGCAAGACTTGTGGTAATGTTCAGAATTGATTCAAGTGTCAAAGCTTTTTTTTTTTTGCCAAGGCCAACAGTCAAGAGTATAGAACGAAACCGTAAAATGTCCTATAATTCGGCACTTGAGTTCCGCAATCTTCCCAGCAAAATTGTCCCATAGAGAAGTAGTGGTTAATCTATTCACAGAACGTTGAACAGCACCGAGGTTTCAGCGAAATGCCATGATTTTCGGTGATTCAGTTCGCCGGGTTTAAACAGGCGAATTCAATACGTTTCAATGTTATATAGTAATCTCTTTTTTTTTTTTCTTTAAAATTTAAAAATAAGCCCATTTTGACAAAAAAAAAATTCCAAATGTGTTTTTTTTTTTTAAATTCTGTAACACACCTTTTAATAGGACCTTTTTTTACTATTTACAAACATGTTAACGCATTTTTATTGGTTTAAACACCTCCTTAACCACTTCGCTGCGGCGGACGCGCTCAGCGCGTCCAACCGCATGTCACGTTCCATGCGGTGGACGCGCTGAGCGCGTCCTGCCTTTGGGGTCAGCGTTCGGCCGGGTTCCGGCCGATCGTTGGCCCCCCCGGTGTGGGCTGACATCCTCGATGTCAGCCCAGCATCCGGAACTGCCGGAGTAATTAGGTGTCATCGCGGGGGCGCGATGACACCTAATTCAGGCGCCCCCCCCCCCCGCATGTGCGGAGGAGGCGCCTGAAAGGGAGGAGGGGGAGGTCCTTCGGACCTCTCTCCCTCCCGATCGGCGGCGTTGCGGGGGTTAACCCAGGCACCGTTTGGAAGGGCACAGCCTGCCCTTCCAAATGGTACCTGACATTAACCCCTGGGGAGCCGGATCACGAATCGGCGCTGAAAAGCGCCGGTTCGTGATCCTTTTCCGGAGCTGGC
Source organism: Leptobrachium leishanense (assembly GCA_009667805.1). Classification (NCBI taxonomy): domain Eukaryota; kingdom Metazoa; phylum Chordata; class Amphibia; order Anura; family Megophryidae; genus Leptobrachium; species Leptobrachium leishanense. The sequence continues at coordinate 4,144,567 of CM019066.1, read as the reverse complement.
CGACATCTTGGATGTCGGCCAAGCCTCCGGGAACTCCCCCTGAGGACTGGCGTCATCGTCCTGGAGTTAACCCCTAGCTGCCACCAATGGTGGAGATAGAGGGTTCCAATGAAACCCCTATCTCCCGATCCGTGGCAGCTAGGGGTTAAAGTTTGGTATTGTTGGATCGGCCAGAGCATGGCCGTTCCAACGATACCAAACACGAATGTGAAAAAAGTTTGTAAAAAAAAAAAAAAAAAAAAAATATTAAAAATAAAACTAAAAGAATATTTTAAAAAAAAATTATAAAAAAAAAAAATAAACAAGTTTTTTTTCTTTTTTTTTGTTTGTTAATGCAGCAATATTGTTCCCATTTCAATTATAATGTGAACAATGATGCTGCACTAACGATTTTTGTATGCGGTGCGTTTGTTAAAAATCGTGTAATTTCCCCCAAAAAAAAAATGTAACGAGACCCCATCTCTAATTTTTTAACAAGCGCACCCCATACAAAATATAACCGCAATTGCTCGCATGTTAAAATGTGAAAAAAAACCACTTTACACATTGTAAATTATTGAAAAATCATATTTTATTGCATTTTTTGTTATAATATACAGACAGGTCATGACGTATACATATAATAATGACATATTATGAATCTGCCGAGTCTGACGGAAAGAACGATATATAATATGTCTGGGTCATATACTAAAATAAGCCTTCAAAACACGTTTAAACATGATGAGGAAAACCGGTAAAAATTACCTCAGCACAGGGAAGGGAAAAGCCTCAGCAGCGAAAGGGTTAATGCTAGGGCTCACATAAATGAGTGTTAGCGTTACGGCCACATCACCTCCCGACCGCAAACGGGTTAAAAAAATCCATTAGCAAATCGGTATTAGTGCTTTTTAGCACCAACTTACTGTACTTTGCGCTCCCCATGTTAAGCATAGGTAGAGCAAAGAGTAAGCAGAGAGTAACTAGCGTTAGAGTCATAGTCCAGACCCTAATTACCCTAACAGATGATGCCAACAAAAAAGTCAAAACCAGCTTAGAGCTGTAGCAAACACTAACTCCGCTCCCCACTACCTGTCCTCACCAAATACACCCCAGCCCGCTCCCTAAGATCAAACAGTGACCTGTGCCTAGCTTCTCCCCGCATCACCTCTTCCCATGATAGACTGCAGGATTTCTCACGTGCAGCCCCCATCCTCTGGAACGCTCTCCCTCGTACGGTCAGACTTTCCCCTCCTTCAAACGCTCCCTTAAGACATTCCTATTTAGGGAAGCCTACCACCCGACTCACTGACACACCTCACTGCCCCAACCGGTCCATCACTCTCACCTCGCGGTCCATCACTCTCACCTTGCGGTCCATCACTCTCACCTCGCGGTCCATCACTCCCACCTCGCGGTCCATCACTCCCACCTCGCGGTCCATCACTCCCACCTCGCGGTCCATCACTCCCACCTCGCGGTCCATCACTCCCACCTCGCGGTCCATCACTCCCACCTCGCGGTCCATCACTCCCACCTCGCGGTCCATCACTCCCACCTCGCAGTCCATCACTCTCACCTTGCAGTCCTCTCCTCCTGTTTCCACCCCCACCTTTTTCTCTTCATCAGCCTTTATATTTGGTTTATTACCCCACTTTGTATTGTTCCGTTTTCTGCTAGGAATTCATCAAGAAAATTTGTTTTTAGTAGATTTCAAGAGCAATCGGTAAACTGCCAGCAATTAACAGATGTGGAAAAGCCTTGCAAAACAAGAACACAATGAAATAGGTCACTTTTTATCATTACCTCGTTTTCCTGTAAGTGTCCTCTTTTTGGGCAGCCGGCATCGGGGCAACTAATAGCAGTTTCTAGGCCTTCCCTTATTAATATTTCAACATATTGTTTCAGACACTGCAAAAAGGAAAAGAAAAAGAAAAAAATACAGAAGAAAAAGATTAATGGCTCCGCTGGCGTAGAAACACAGTATGAATAAAAACAGGGATGACAAGTAGGGCTGCAACTAACGATTATTCTCATAATCTAAGAAATAATTGGCCAAATAATCGATTCATCGGATAAAAAAAGAAAATAATAATAGGAAAGTTTGTTTACTTAAATAAGCAATTTGCGTAGTGTACGTAACCTTCGTACGTATCTACGCAAATTGCGTACTTTTGACACAAGGTATGCGAGTGTTTAGTCAGGGGGATGAGTTGATGCTGCCTGCGCAGCTTAAGCCCATGTTTGTTTTCTCAAATGCATCTACAAGCACTTGGTTATAGATGATGATGTCATGAAATCGGGGTTAATAAGCTAAAGTGGTCAGGGTGCGTAGAATGTCCCTTTTAAATAATTTTGTGAACAAACCAAGTGGGAGGAGGGACTGGAAGTGGAAGGGACTGACTTGACCTGAGTGTGAGAGGGAGTGGGTATGGACAAAAGACCTGATCTGAGTGTGGGAGTGAGTTTGGGGGAAAGGGGCCAGACCAGAGGGTGGGAATGGCAGTTCTCGACCAAAGAGGGTGTGGCAGGGAGGGTGGCACAGGACTCCAGCTTCAAGTAAGGATAAAACACAGGCATACAGCTCCTTCACCCAGTGGCAGTATTCTATTGTTTGTGTTACAGTTCTGCTACTGTTGTAAACGGAATAAAAACAAACTAGTGGTGTCTGACATAACCCTAGAACTAAAATCATACCTAGTAAAGCAGCAGCGCGTCTTCTTCAATCAGCTCCGAAGCTGAGGCTATAACGTTTAACTCAGTCTGACTCTAAATGTGTGGTGTGCACAGGACAATTAATCAACACCGAATAATCGATGATTAAATTAGTTGTCAACTATTTTAATCATCAATTAGTTGTTGATTAATCGATTAGTTGTTTCAGCCCTAATGACAAGTATTACTCTGTGTAGTAATATATATATATAGATTTGCAAAGAAGGTTGCAACGGCACTCCAGGACTGTTAACTTTTCTTTTTTATTGTGACATGAGAGTCAACGTTTCAGCTCCTCGTTTAGAGCTTTCCTCAGGACAAAATCATTACATTTTACAATGTACAAACACACATTTATACACGCAATGAGTAAAGTGTACTCACCCCTCCCTCAAGCCGCAGCATTCCCATCCGCTTAGTGCGCATGCGCGTGTTCATCCCGGTCTCATCGGGATGGCGTATCGCGTAGTCACGGTAACCCGGGATGCAAAAGCTCGACTCCTTTACACCCGGTGACAACAAACAGAACATAAGTGACATCCTAAAAGGCATACCCTCCACTGACCCAACATCCAAAAATGTAGACTATATATACAATCTAAAGCTCAAAATGAGGTTAAAGGGCCTAAGCAGCAAACACCGATCTGTAGCCAGCTACCCAATGAACCGCCTCGTACGACCAACTACTCCCCGCTTGTAAACGAGGAGCTGAAACGTTGACGCTCATGTCACAATAAAAAAGAAACGTTAACAGTCCTGGAGTGCCGTCGCAACCCTCTTTGCAAGTATTTACAATTTTCTACCGAGTGGCAGGCACCGGGCACTTTGGAATTGGGAAAGAGATATATATATATATATAAATGATGGCCGAAATTGTTGGCACCCCAGACATTTTTCCAGAAAGTCAAGTATTTCTCATAGAAAAGTATTGTAGGAACACATGTTTTGCTATACACATGTTTATTCCCTTTGTGTGTATTGGAACAAAACAAAAAAAAGGGAGGAAAAAAAAGCAAATTGGACATAATGTCACACAAAACAACAAAAATGGGCTGGACAAAATTCTTGGCACCCTTAACTTAATATTTGGTTGCACACCCTTTGGAAAAAATAACTGAAATCAGTCGCTCCCTATAACCATCAATAAGCTTCTTACACCTCTCACCTGGAATTTTGAACCACTCTTCCTTTGCAAACTGCTCCAGGTCTCTCTTATTGGAAGGGCGCCTTTTTCCAACAGCACTTTTAAGATCTCTCCACAGGTGTTCAATGGGATTTAGATCTGGACTCATTGCTGGCCACTTCAGAACTCTCCAGCGCTTTGTTGTCATCCATTTCTGGGTGCTTTTTGACGTATGTTTGTGGTCATTGTCCTGCTGGAAGACCCAAGATCTCGGATGCAAACCCAGCTTTCTGACACTGGGCTCTACAGTGCGACCCAAAATCCTTCGGTAATCCTCAGATTTCATGATGCCTTGCACACATTCAAGGCACCCAGTGCCAGAGGCAGCAACAAAAAAAACCACATCATTGAACCTCCACCATATTTCACTGTAGGTACGGTGTTCTTTTCTTTGTAGGCCTCATTCCGTTTTCGGTAAACAGTAGAATGATGTGCTTTACCAGAAAGCTCCATCTTGGTCTCATCTGTCCACAAGACATTTTCCCAGAAGGATTTTGGCTTACTCAAGTACATTTTGGCATACTGTAGTCTTGCTTTTTTATGTCTCTGTGTCAGCAGTGCGGTCCTCCTGGGTCTCCTGCCATAGCATTTCATTTCATTTAAATGTCGACGGATAGTTCGCGCTGACACTGATGCTCCCTGAGCCTGCAGGACAGCTCGAATTACTTTGGAACTTGTTTGGGGGCGCTTATCCACCATCCGGACTATCCTGCGTTGCAACCTTTCATCAATTTTTCTCTTTCGTCCACCCACAGAGAGATTAGCTACAGTGCCATGGGTTGCAAACTTCTTGATAATGTTGCGCACTGTGGACAAAGGCAAATCTAGATCTCTGGAGATGGACTTGTAACTTTGAGATTGTTGATATTTTTCCACAATTTTGGTTTTCAAGTCCTCAGTTCTCTTCTCTTTCTGTTGTCCATACTTTGAACTTCTCTACTTTCAGGTGTGATTTTTAGATTGCCCACACCTGTTACTTGCCCCAGGTGAGTTTACAGGAGCCTCAAAAAATGTCTGGGGTGCCAACAATTTTGGCCATGACTATATATATATATATACATACACAGTGTACAAAGGAGACCGCTCCACGGAGTCTTCAATTCAAGGAACTTTAATGTGAAAAATTATTCAACGTTTCAGTCATATCAAAGACTTTCGTCAGGAATATAGAACAAACACAAACACCAACTTTATATAGACCAACATACAAATTAATTACACCTGTAACTGCAAACGTAAACTACGCAGCGCGAGTGCCGTCGAAGCCGGAACTCTGGAAGGGAGCGGTCAGATGACCGCAACCATAGTAACCAGACGCCGGCTCCCGGGGCAGAAGCAACGCGGTAAAGGACGAAAATGTAAACAAACAAAAAAACTAAAAACGAACCCTGAGAAAAGGGTAAGTTGCATAAATTATTCTAATAACTCAAAAGAATAACATATTAAATAAGCCCAAAAAAAAATTAAACCTTAGATCTGTATAGTAGATGAATAATGCGAGAAAAACAAATTATAAACAACGATAAACAACGATAAATATAAAGTATATTCATAATCAAATAATTATTTTTAAACAAAAAATGCATGTATAAGAAACCCCTCATGCATAAATAGAACACAAATCGCATTAAAGAGCTGTGTACCAGCGCCATAAGTTGACCAGTGAGCTTATAATATGAAACATTATGTAAAAAAAGCAAAAACGAAACCTCTTCAATAAGGTATACTCAAGGGATTTTTAAAAAAAATATATATATTGAACGCCAATGCCCTTAATAAAGAACAACAAAAAACACAGAGAATCGAAGCCACTGAAGTTATCTCTATCTTTCTGAAAGGAACGGACCATATGAACTAAACTTATTTAATCCCCTAGGGGCTATGGTATTTAGAGTGAAGATCCAATAGGCCTCCCTTCGCAACAATTCACTCGCCCGATCACCCCCTCGTGGGAGCTCTGGAACATGGTCAATGAGTCGCACTCTCAAAGTCGAGAGTGCATGACCAAACTCTTTAAAGTGTCGGGCAACGGGTTGGGGACTTTCACCTCCGCTCAATGCTGCCCTAATGGACGACCGATGATTAGCCATGCGTGTACGGAGATCCGGCTTCGACGGCACTCGCGCTGCGTAGTTTACGTTTGCAGTTACAGGTGTAATTAATTTGTATGTTGGTCTATATAAAGTTGGTGTTTGTGTTTGTTCTATATTCCTGACGAAAGTCTTTGATAAGACTGAAACGTTGAATAATTTTTCACATTAAAGTTCCTTGAATTGAAGACTCCGTGGAGCGGTCTCCTTTGTACACTGTATATAGCTGGTTCGGCGAGAGTCCAGCACCGGAGCAATTAACTGCATTTACACGTGGAGTGCGGGGATCCCTGGCGTTATATATATATATATATATAGCCGGAGGGCATAGTTTAGAAAGACTTATGTGGAGTTTACATCATCTTGGTCACCAGGACGACATCATAGGGATAACCCGCAGTATGGCGCATGCGCAGAGGACCTCAGGGCACGCCGGACGCAATACACATTGGGAGGGTGAGTAACCAAGGTGTTTGTAATTTTTAATGATCTTTTCTACCTATTTAAGCCTGAGGGTTTTCATATGGGGGCATTGTTTTTTGTCCTGATGAAAGTTCCGGAGTGGAACCGAAACGTTGACAGACATCAACATGTTCTAATAAAGTGAATTTATGTGAAAAAATCCTGGAGTGCGGTGATATATATAAATATATATTCTGGTTTATTCTTGAGCCATTTTCCCCTGTGATCCGGCAGTGCCTTCACTTTGCCCCCTCTTTAGAAGGTTACTTTGTATAATATATCACTGGATACTGTAGTCACTGAATGGCTTATGTACAAAAAAAATCCTGTTTTAATAGATAAATGATCTCTATTCCAACCCGGGTGTAAACTTACCGGAGCCAATATAGTCTATGGAATTGCTAAATTTAAAACCAGACCAAATCCTTTTAAAATTATCAGCCTTATTTTGATACATTTTTTAACTGTAACATAAAAAAAATGCCGTGTGTATGTGATCTGAAAACCACAAGATCCTTTAACCACACATCCAGAACTTTCCGCCACCATCCTAGTCATATTCTGTACTTTCTCCCGCTACCCTCTCACACTGGCATCTATTCTGCCATCATCCAGCATAACAAACACCACGCTCTACTCTGCCATCATCCCAACCCCACCTTTTCCTCTATTCTGCCATCACCCAACACAATACCAAAGCTCTACTCTGCCATGATCCCAACCCCACCTTTACCTCTAGAGCTCGGTGCTGTGTTGGATGATGGCAGAATACTCTGCCAACCTAACTACACCTTTATTAACACCTCGGATTAATTTTAACTTGTCCAATTACATCCAAGACGCAAGCTCAGCCTGAATCTTAGATGTTGCACCTGGTTACTGTAAATTAACATTTCATATACTTCGTATGGAAGCTATTACTGTGCACCTAGCAGATGAAGAACGAGCTATTCCCACCAGCAGACAGCAGCACGATCTGCTGCTTCCTTGCGCCTCAGGCAGCTGAACACTGGGAACAAATCGTTCACAGTGTCCCTCCGTGTATCCTTCAGTCGTGTTGGTCGGATCTCACTTTCGTGAGCTCTCGCAGAGATAGTGTCTGTCTTCATGAAGTCCTATGGCCTTCTGGAACGGATAACACCCTGTGGTTTGTAAGTATTTCGACTTGAGCTGCTGAAAAAGTGGCTGTCGTAAAACAGACATTAAAGGGAAGCCACAAACGGAAAACAGCTGATGCAAACATTTTCTATTTGAGTCTTGCCTTTAACCCATTTACGTGGCAGGGTGTACAATGCCGCCCCCGCGGCAGATGGAACTCAATGCCGCAGGATTGCAAAGCACGCCCCATTGCCTTCTATGGGGCGCATCCAGCCCACCCACCAGCTGCCGCGGGACAGCCTGAACACAGGTCGTCCCACTGCAGCCAGTGGCGCATGCCATGTGTCAGTGGGCTGGAGGCGGGGCCCACCTCAGCAGTCGGAGAATGTGGCGTACTAGTACACCCTGCTGGGCACAACCCACCCGGCAGTAAGGGGTTAAGGTTTAGGCTGTGATGTGTTTCCAGGTCTGACCCAACCCCATTCAAACCTCTTGCAAAATGCCATTACATAACCATCATAAACCACTCTAATTAAGGATTCTAACTAAAGATTTGCAAAAGTCACATCATCGTTTCTTCCAAACAAGTCAGAATAAAATTTGTATCCATACAAAGCTTTATAGCACAACCTTGGTAAATGGATACACAACTTGCAGAACAACACAGTTGCAAGAAAAAGTATGTGAACCCTTTGGGATTACGTGGAGTTTTGCATGAATTGGTTATAAAATGTGCTCTGATCTTCATCTAGGTCACAACAATTTGAAAAACACAGTCTGCTTAAAATAATACAACACAAACATTATATGTTTTCATGTTCTTATTGAACAGAACATGTAAACATTCACAGTGCAGGGTGGAAAAAGTATCTGAACCTTTGGATTTAATAACTGGTTGACCCTCCTTTGGCAGCAATAACCTCAACCAAACGTTTCCTGTAGTTGCAGATCAGACCTGCACAACGATCTGGAGTAATTTTGGACCACTCCTCTTCACAAAACTGTTTCAGTGTAGCAATATTCTTGGGATGTCTGGTGTGAATCGCTCTCTTAAGCATTTCAATAGGGTTGAGGTCAGGACTCTGACTGGGTCACTCCAGAAGGCGTATTTTGTTTTGTTGAAGCCATTCTTTTGTTAATTTACTTGTATGCTTTGGGTCATTGTCCTGTTGCATCACCCATCCTCTGCGTAGCGTCAGTTGGCAGACAGATGGTCTTACGTTTTCCTGCAAAATGTCTTGACAAACTCTGGAATTCATTTTTCCATCAATGACAACAATCCGTCCAGGCCCTGAGGCAGCAAAGTAGCCCCAAACCATGATGCTCCCTCCGCCATGTTTTACAGTGGGGATGAGGTTTTGATGTTGGTGTGCTGTGCCTTTTTTTCTCCACACAGTGTTGTGTGTTTTTTGAAATAAACCTATTTCTAATATACCACATTGTGCTGTATTTTTTCAATATTTTTGCTGTCTTGAGGCCTTGGAGTGAGGACCTCCTCCAGCTGTGGACCTAATCGAGTATGTGACTACATCTTTTGCATATTGATATATATTAATAACATCACTATACATACTCCCAATCAAAAGCAACCACATACCGTAGATACTCGAGTATAGCGCGACCTGAGTAGAACACGATGGAGATTTATTATGGAAACGAGAGAAGAGATAAGACTCAAATTGAACGCGAGGAGCAGGGCTCGAGTCGAGCGGGAACGTCGTTCCCGCACTTCTCCCACAGCGGGAACGCTGCGGGAACGCAGCGTTCCCGCTGTGGCCCGAGCCCGAAAGGCTGGAGCAGGCGGCCGCCGCACATTACCGGCGGCCGCGTGCTTCCTGTTAGAATGGCCCGCTGACAGGAAGTGGAGCCGCTCGCCTGGCTGTTTAAATCGATCCCAGGCGAGCAGCTGCACTTCCTCTCAGCGGCCGTTCTAACAGGAAGCACGCGGCCGCCGGGCGCAGAGAGGTGAGCTGGGGGGCATATCCATGTAACGCTGGGGGGGCATATCCATGAGCTGGGGGGGCAAATCCATGAGCTGGGGGCACTATCCATGTAACGCTGGGGGGCATATCCATGAGCTGGGGGGCAAATCCATGAGCTGGGGGCAGTATCCATGTAACGCTGGGGGGCAAATCCATGAGCTGGGGGCAGTATCCATGTAACGCTGGGGGGCATATCCATGAGCTGGGGGGCAAATCCATGAGCTGGGGGCAGTATCCATGAGCTGGGGGGCATATCCATGAGCTGGGGGGCAAATCCATGAGCTGGGGGCAGTATCCATGTAACGCTGTGGGGCATATCCATGAGCTGGGGGGGCAAATCCATGAGCTGGGGGCAGTATCCATGAGCTGGGGGCAGTATCCATGAGCTGGGGGCATTTCCATGAGCTGGGGGGCATTTCCATGAGCTGGGGGCATTTCCATGAGCTGGGCGCAGTATCCATGTAACGCTGGGGGGCATATCCATGAGCTGGGGGGGCAAATCCATGAGCTGGGGGCAGTATCCATGAGCTGGGGGGCATTTCCATGAGCTGGGGGCACTATCCATGTAACGCTGGGGGGCATATCCATGAGCTGGGGGGCAAATCCATGAGCTGGGGGCAGTATCCATGAGCTGGGGGCAGTATCCATGAGCTGGGGGGCAAATCCATGAGCTGGGGGCAGTATCCATGTAACGCTGGGGGGCATTTCCATGAGCTGGGGGGTATATCCATGAGCTGGGGGGCATATCCACGAGCTGGGGGGCATATCCACGAGCTGGGGGGCATATCCATGTGCTGGGGGGCATATCCATGAGCTGGGGGGCATATCCATGTGCTGGGGCATTTCCATGAGCTGGGGGGCATATCCATGAGCTGGGGGGCATATCCATGAGCTGGGGGGCAATTCCATGAGCTGGGGGGCATATTCATGAGCTGGGGCATTTCCATGAGCTTGGGGGCATATCCATGAGCTGGGGGCATTTCCATGAGCTGGGGGGCATATCCATTTGCTGGGGCATTTCCATGAGCTGGGGGGCATATCCATGAGCTGGGGCATTTCCATGAGCTGGGAGGCATATCCATGTGCTAGGGCATTTCCATGAGCTGGGGGGCATATCCATGTGCTAGGGCATTTCCATGAGCTGGGGGGAAATATCCATGAGCTTGGGGCACTATCCATGAGACCTGGGGGCACTATCCATGAGACCTGGGGGCATTATCCATGAGACCTGGGGCAATATTCATGAGACCTGGGGGCATTATCCATGAGACCTAGGGGCATATATCCATGAGACCTAGGGGCATATATCCATGAGACCTGGGGGCATATATCCATGAGACCTGGGGGCATTATCCATGAGACCTGGGGGCAATATCCATGAGACCTGGGGGCATTATCCATGAGAGCTGGGGCATATATCCATGAGACCTGGGGGCACTATCCATGAGACCTGGGGGCACTATCCATGAGAACTGGGGGCATTATCCATGAGACCTGGGGGCACTATCCATGAGACCTGGGGGCACTATCCATGAGACCTGGGGGCACTATCCATGAGACCTGGGGGCATATATCCTTGAGACCTGGGGGCATTATCCATGAGACCTGGGGGCATTATCCAAGAGAGCTGGGGGCATCATCCATGAGAGCTGGGGCAATTATATCCATGTGAACTGGGAAAATATATCCATATAACCAGTGCCGTGTATATTATTCTGGGGGTCCAGTGCTGTGTATATAATTCTGGGGGGTCTGGGCCTGGATATATATATAGATTATATATAAAACGCGTTAGTCCAGTTGCCAAAATCGCGAGTATACCTGTACGTAGTGATACCTTTCACTGATCAGTATAGTTTCCAGTTTACACTCTTGAAAGCTTGTCTTTTAAATGTAAAGTTAACCCAATAAAAATGGTATCACCGGCTCGTCCGGCTATACTCGTGATATATATATTTTTTCTTCAGGTAATAGGGGTTGTGGAATTCGTGGGTGAGTTCCCTCACTTTTTTTCCCAGGACTTGACCTCTGGCGAGGAGCAAAATTATAAAAAAAAGTATACGGTACCGGTAAACAATTAAAATCTAGTGATGCACCTATACCATTTTTTTTCTTAAGACCGAGTACAAGTACCGATACTTTTATTTCATGTGACCGCTTTTCAATAGGAACAGATATATATATATATCCCCCGCTCAAAAATTGCCCCCAGTTCACATATTACCCTCAGCTCGCCCTCCCGCGATGCCAGGCTCCTCCGGCGTCTTCTTCCTTTGAGCGGCCGCCGGCAGAGGTTGTAGCCTGGCCGCTTGTTGGGAACCACGCACAGCCGAGGTCGAGAGATTCCGGAGTTCACGAAATCTCGATCCGATATTTCATCTGCCCGCGAACAGAGTGAGAGTGGGAACAAATGGTTCCCAAGCTCCCTCCATTTTGCTGGGTGATCTTGCGAGAGTGAGATCGCACAGGGCTTGCAGCCTGGAAACACAACCCTCCATTGCGTCCTATGTACTCCAGGTTATAGCTATGGTGGCACGCAAGCGATACCGTGAATATCCCAGCAGTAAGCCTTCCGTTCCGGGGCGAGGTGCCGAGGTAGCACCTGCCCCGGAATATCGTGGTAACATGGGAACGCTATGGTGAAATATGCAGGCTCGGATTTTCCCCGTTGGTGCCCACATGTTAACACGAACTAGGGAATAGTGCCCCAAGTGTTTGCCTTTTGTTTACACTAAATACAATGTTTAACTCTCTCTCTTGGAGGTAAAAAGTCACATTCATTAGGATAGAGATTGCTTTGTGTGTTCGTGCTTTATTATGGTTTCACAGTTTGCTAAGAGGAATGGCAATTTGTAGAGCAGGTAGCGGAGAAGCTGCAGCAAGTGAAGATTCACAATAACATACAAACTATCTGACAAGTCAGAACACGCATTGTTATGTGCTACAAAATGTGTTTACAGAGTGCCTCCCTGCTGGTGTATTGCCATCACATACAAACCTAGTGCTTTCAACCCTAATAGGATTTCTAGACATGCCGTCTGCTTCGCATAGTTTACTTTTCAGAGTTCAAACAATTAAATAGATATTTTCTTCTGTCTGGATACATGTCTGTGTGACAAGCCAGGCATAGAAAGTCTCCCTCTTCTGTATTGTAATAGACAATGTATTCCAAAATATACAAAGACAAATACACTGTCACGGTTCCCGGATCCCACCACGCAGTCCTTAAAGCCCAACACTCCACAGAGCCCAAAAGCTACCAACAGGGTAGCCGTAGAAGAATCCCTTAGAATTGGCCAGGTAAACTAGCTAGACAGAAAGGGTTAATCAAACAGAATGTCGTAATTCAAAACCAGGTCAGCAACACGGGGGTAGTCAGACGAGCCAGAATCAGGAAAACAGAGCATAGAATAGTTAAATGGAATAGCCGGGTCGATATCAGTGCAGAAGCGTAGTACAAGAAAGTAGTCTAGGGCAGGGGTCAGCAACCTTGGCTCCCTGATGTTTTGGGAACTACATCTCTCATGATGCTCAGTCACCCATTAAGCTGACTGAGCCACATGGAAAATGTAGTTCCCAAAACATCAGGGAGCCAAGGTTGCTACCCCTGGTCTAGGGCAACGGAAGGCAGAATAGTCAGAAAACAAGCAGAGGTCAATAACAGGTTAAATCACAAGAGAATTCAGGTACAAGGAGCAGTATGGATAACCACGATCTGGCACTGCTTAGAAGGAATTGTTGGTTTTTAAAAGACCTTCACCAGACCGCACCCTCCCTCTCAAGCCGCACCTCATGCAGCCACCTCCCTGCCGGTTTCAATTTAAACCGGGTGTTGGTGAGCGAGCAGCATCAGACATGCTGCCCTCAAGCGCAACGGAAAGGCTGGAAGCCCCCAACGTTACACACACACATCAAACCCAAAACAATCTCTTTTAAAAATGGAAAGAAAATGCACTTCTAGCTATTCTAAAACTGAACAGACGCAACGATCTATCGGTGTTAATTTCGTCTACTAAAAATTTTAGTCTAGTTTTAGTCGACTAAATATTATAACATGTTTTTGACTAAAATTTAAATTCAGATGACTAAAAAGTGACTAAAATTAAATGGCATTTTAGTCAAGACTACCAGTGGCGTAACTAGAAACCTGAGGGCCCCGGTGCAAGAATCCATGAAGGGCCCCCCAACCCCCCCCCCCCCAAAAAGATCCATATTTTTACCTTTTTTTTTTTCCTGCAATATAAAAAAGATAGTATTGCCCCCAGCTCACATGGACATATATATTGCCCCCAGACCACACATGGATATTTTTGCCCCCAGCTCATGGATACACTGCCCCAACACATGGATACACTGCCCCAACACATGGATACACTGCCCCAGCACATGGATACACTGCCCCAGCACATGGATACACTGCCCCAGCTCATGGATACACTGCCCCAGCTCATGGATACACTGCCCCAGCTCATGGATATACTGCCCCAGCTCATGGATATACTGCCCCAGCTCATGGATATACTGCCCCAGCTCATGGATATACTGCCCCAGCTCATGGATATACTGCCCCAGCTCTGCCCCAGCTCATGGATATACTGCCCCAGCTCATGGATATACTGCCCCAGCTCATGGATATACTGCCCCAGCTCATGGATATACTGCCCCAGCTCATGGATATACTGCCCCAGCTCTGCCCCAGCTCATGGATATACTGCCCCAGCTCTGCCCCAGCTCATGGATATACTGCTCCAGCTCTGCCCCAGCTCATGGATATACTGCCCCAGCTCTGCCCCAGCTCATGGATATACTGCCCCAACTCTGCCCCAGCTCATGGATATACTGCCCCAGCTCTGCCCCAGCTCATGGATATACTGGTACTGCCCCAGCTCATGGATATACTGGTACTGCCCCAGCTCATGGATATACTGCCACAGCTCATGGATATACTGGTACTGCCCCAGCTCTGCCCCAGCTCATGGATATACTGCCCCAGCTCATGGATATTCTGCCCCAGCTCATGGATATACTGCCCCAGCTCTGCCCCAGCTCATGGATATACTCACCTCCTCTGCTGCCGCCGTTGTTACTCTGAGGTGAGCGGCCGCTGAAAGCATGCAGCCTGGCCGCTCACCGGAAACCACCTGACCAGCGCAGCCGAGTTCTCGCGAGATCTCGTGCGCTGGTCAGCTAGTTCCCATCCCACGCGAGCGGCCAAGCTGCAAGCCAGCGGGCCGATCACAGGGAGGGGAACAGCCAGCAGCGCTGCTCCCAGATTCCGGCGCTTTTTGCCGGAATCTGGCGGCGGCGCTGGGCCGCCCTCCAGTGGCGAAATGCCAGGGCCCGGTCGCAACCGCGACCGCTGCGACCCTGGTACTTCCGCCACTGAAGACTACGATGAAAGCTAAATCAATTTGCAGTCAAAATGGAAACTGGATTTTAAGATAAATATGTTATTTATTACGTAACAGTTATATCTGCGCCTGTATTGCATGTTCAGACCTTAATACCAAAATAATAACAGGTTAATAGAGGTTTACTCCAGGAGTATAGAATGAGAAATGCTGAAATAATGCATTAATTACACTTTAACTAAAACCATTAGATTTTAGTCGACTAAATTTACAGTAGATTTTAGTCGACTAAACCTAGACTAAAATTAAAATTATTCAGATGACTAAAATTTGACTACAATTAAATGCTATTTTAGTCAAAAGACTAAAACTAAGGCTGGCGTCAGACGAGCGTATTTGAAGAGCAGATGGAACGTCCGCGAGAGTAGACGTTCCTTCCACTCGACGCCCGTCTGGCCACCTCACTGAGCGCACTTAGTGCGCTCAGCGCTGCAAGGCGGAGGATCGCGCTTTGCAGCTCCTCAATGCGCGACCTATCGCTTTGATGGAGAGGTTGTCACAAAGGGGGGACGACTGGCACTCAATAAAAGCCCCTAGGTGCAGACACACACTATGGACGGCAATAACAGGAGCGAACAGCACAGGATAAGCAAAACATACAGATACCAGGGTACACTCGAAACAATACATATAGTACAGACAAGGAGCATCCAATAGTAGGAACGTCAAGAAAAAAGCCAAAAGTCAATAACTAGAATGTGTACCTTATACAGTAGTACAGTATAGCCAGGAATTCAGAACCGGGAGAGAAGTCAGCCAGGCAAAAGGGTCAAAACCAGGTAATCAGCATATACACATAACAAACAGAAAACCAAAACACAGCAAGGGAGAAACACTATGATCTAAATATACAGGAATAATATACATAAACCAGGAACACAGAAATAACTGAGGAAATAGCAGACAGACAGGGAAAACCAAAAGAAATAAACTGAACAAGAAAATACAGACCACTACTAGAATAACAGCAGGGAGCTCAGACCACAGCAGACTTGATCAAATGAAAGAGCAATGGGATAAGGGCCCATTGCTTTAAATAGGCAGGGGATCAGGACAATGATCAGCAGGTGAGCAGACACAAAGCAATTAACCCCTGGTCTGCTACCCAGGAAAAGCAACATATAGAACCATATGGGAAACAAAGGCATAAAGAATACAGAGGGCAGGGGGACAGGGCTGTAACGACTAAACGTGACAGAGGGCTGCTGCCTTTTAACCAATTTTAGTCCGGTCGGGGAGTGCAGTGTAAATTGTGGCTCGTCTCCAGTGCTTAAAGGGTTACTGGTGTTGTCACCAACTTTCTGACCCCTCCCACTTCACTGCAGTGCAATTGCAAGTTCCTGGAAGTAAGGGGTAATATTCACACTAAAAATAATACAAGTGGCACTGTCCCCACCCATCAGTTTGTGCTAACCTAGGGGTGCCCCTGCCACCATAAATCCAATGAATAAAACCAGTTTTACTTTTCACTTGAAAGACATCTGCACAAAATAGAGAGGGCTAATGACAAGTCAATTAAAATTACAATAAATAAAATGTTCACTGAAGGAAAAGGAATCCTCAGACCACTATCTGCTGACCTATAAGAAGGACCCTATAAGTAGTTAAATAACACCCCAGGAATTATAATATTAATAGATAAATTAAGGTTTAAAATATAAGAAATAGTTTTAGATAAATTGATAATCAGCAGTATTCATTTGGGGTTCATTTCTCAAAGTCTTTTGAAATGTCTTTAGATGCTGATCTTTAGAAATGTCTGAAGAAATGCTGATGGCTAGCATTTCTCAAGAGATAGCATGTCACAAGAAGTCACATGCCTCGGGCCACGGGACTGTCCAGAAATGTGTCACCAGACCTGTATTGAAACTGGCCAATGAACTATGTTATGTTTTGAAATGTTAACTAATGAAATAAAGAGCCAACGCCTTGACACAGGGTATAAATAAGTGTCAAGAACCGTTGGAAGGCAGAGAGAGGGATGCCAGACTAAAATATGCCTCGTGTGTTTTGATTTCTCTCTCTCTCCTGCGCAGAATGAGAGTTAACTCAAGGTGTGCCTAAGACAGGGTCTTAGGGGTTAAGGACGGACAATTGGAGACCATTATTTCTCTTCAATCTGGAGGTACTGCCGAAATGAACAGTCACCCCTCGTCCTGGTGAGTATATTGTCTTGTCTGGACGAGGGCAATGACAGCGTTTATCTCGAACTAAAGTTAGTTGTCCATGTCCTATAGTGTAAAAGAAAACGTTGCCAGGGGCCCTTTATTATAGAGTTAAAAGAAAACGTTGCCAGGGGCCGTTTATTTAAAGATGGAGTGGGTCAGGGACCACACTCAATAGAAGGGACATTATATGTCCAATTGATCACACCTTGCGTTAACCCTCATAAAATGAATAGAGTATAAGAATATTACAGTATAAGAATATTAGAGTGTTAAGATTCACTGCTGAACGATCTGTAAGGTAAAACAGACGTCCATCAGTTGTGATAATAGAGTTATAAATTAAAATAACGAACAATCCGCAAGGTGAGGCGGAAAAGTCGTTATGTATATGTATATATATGTATATCTTGTTAAAGTATATATTATTAGAGTGATAAGTTAATTGGGTGGCAGGAAAATCTGTAAAGTATGCAGACTTTTGCCCCTTTGTATACTGATGGTACTGTGTATATATATATATGTATATATAAGAGCTGACTGGTTGGACATTGTTTGCTGTGAGGTGTATGTTTATTAAGCAGAGGTGTTTGTTGGCCATTTGTGTGTTAGTTGCTGACTGATGGGGTGGATGATGTTGGTCATGTATGCAGTTACTAACCGGAGATATATATATTGTGAAGCTAGTTTTTATATACTATTGGATTGTGGTTTATAAGTTTTTGTTTATGATATGAAGGAATTATATAACTACAAAATAAAAAGCAAAAATTAGAAGTTTGATTCTCGAGATTAGGGGAGGATTCACTAAATAAGTTTTTATTACTTATCCTTAAATTAGCTCATCTTTTGTTGATCCATGTAGCATAGAGATATAGATATATATATAGTAAGAATTTAAATTGTTTTTCTTTTCGAGCACTGTGAAGAGCCTCTCTTTTTTCTTTCTTTCTCTATTTTACCTGCCTGATTATTCAATTGTACAACTAGCCATGGGTATTTAAAGTAGCAAGGTTAAAGAATATCCCTTACTGAAAATAGGAGAGTTTTGTAAAGATTATGTAGCACGAGTAGGGGGCACAGATTGCTATTTAATTAACCCATGGATAGATAATCTAGCGGGATGGACAGAAGCAGTGGGAGTTGTGATCCTTTCCTCAGACAGGGAGACCACAGCCCATTCTATATGGATATAGTGAAAGGATTATGTCTCGACGACACCGAGGCATGGCCTATTATCAGGGAGACCCTCAGTGGGACATGCAGTATATGAAATTGGGGAGGGGGGGACAATGATTAATGGTGAAACAATGTAGAAGAGGGACCCCATTGTCCTCTGACAGCGCCAGATTACATCAAATAGAATTAAGCATATTACGGAGAAAACAGGAAGTCCCACGAGCGGACTGGGGCCCTCGCCCCCCGCCCTCTTACAAATACACAATGTATCCTTCACTTGCTGGTTTCCAAGACACCGAAATACTCGGTGCTGTTGCAGCAATCGAATGTACATCGTCAGCCCCTAGTAAACCACAAATAGAAGATACTAGGGACATAAAAATGATAGACGAGATAAGAGTAGAAGAAAAAGAGAAGTAAAGAGAAAAATAGGAAAAAAAAAAAAAAAAAAGCAGAAGAATATATACTGCCTTTCGTTATTATGGCCACTCGCATATAACAAAGGATCGCCATTAATAAACCCTTAAGATATGAGAATAACACCAACAAAACCCATTTTCCATTTATGACCGTGGGGAATAAGTTACTTAAAAAGGCGATAGAAATAGAAGATATTAATAGAATTTTTAAACATTGTCAAAAAGAGAAAGAGAACGGACTACGTCCTATGATTGACCAGTTTCTACAGGATGGTATCCTGAACCTGTAGTCTTCCCCTTCAGTACCCCAATTAACCCCGTGAACAAAGCTGACGGGACTGTCAGGTTCGTTCAAGACTTGCGCGCAGTTAATTCCCTAGTGATTCTAATTGCGCCAATTGTCCCAGATGTCACGTCACTTCTGTCATCAATATCAGCGACACATACACATTTTTCTGTAATTGATCTGAAGAATGCATTTTTTTTATTTTTTAGCATCCCTGTACATCTGGAAACGGCATTGCTTTTTGCATTCACATTTGAAGGCACCCAATTTACATGGAAAAGGTTATCTCAGGGGTACATTGATGCCCCAGTGGTCTACAGTATTGTACTGCAGGCCACTCTGAAATTCTGGCACCCCAGCCATGGTTCTGTCCTGCTGCAATACGTGGATGATCTCCTCGTATGCAGTCCATCAGAGGAGGCCTGCCGGGAGGATGGTAAAACACTTCCTCGTTGGTTACAGGAATGTGGGTACAAGGTTTCCCTTAAAAAAATAAATAAAAAAAATAAAAAAAAATGCAGTGGTGTCAAACGCAAGTTGAATATTTAGGGTTTGTTCTCAGACAGGGGGAACGGAGCATCAGTCAGAAGAGAGTCCAGTCTGTCACGGGCCTGGTCAACCCGAAAACTAAGAAGGACATGTTGTCATTCTTAGACATGATAAACTATTGCAGACAGTGGATCCCTGACTGCTCCTATTATGATAACATTCTGAGACAAGCCACCCTGTTGGGTCAATCCAATATGATAACATGGTCTAATGAAATGTTAAATGCCTTTAAGGTTCTCAGAAATGCAATGATGTTAATAAGCCCCGCGCTTGGCCTCCCTGATTATGTACTTTCATTTCATCTGTTTGCAAGGGACAAGTGTAAAACCATGGCCGGGGTACTGACGCAAGAACATGGGGGCCGGTTGAGCCCCATAGCATTTTTTTCAAAGATTCTGCCAGTAACGGTACAAGGGATGCCGGCCTGTTTGCGTGCCCTGGCAGCATGTGCAATGGTCGTTAGTATGGCAAGCCAATACACATTAGGGTACGATCCTCACCTACCCACAACCATGATGTTTTATTTTTACTTAAGGGCATACATACACGGCACATGTCACAGCGCTTTAGTGGATATGAAGTCACACTGCTAAGCAACCCTGCACTGCACATAGAATACAGTTCAAGTGTCTCTGGTCCAGCACCAATCCTAAACGCTTTACTGGGTCTTAAGAATCCCTCAGATACCATCCCACTCGAACATGACTGTGCTCTCTCCATTGCGTCTGAAACTGCACCCCGCCTTGATCTCATGTCAACACCTGTTCCGGACGCAGATGTCGTCTTTGTTGACGGCTCCTGTACCCGCCCCAATGACAACACTTATTATGCAGGCTATGCAGTAGGTTCAACTCCCTGACACTGTTCTAGAGTCAGGGCCTGTACCCTACCAGTCTGCCCAGGCAGCAGAACTGATTGCATTAACACGAGCATGCAGGTTCTATGCGGGTAGACCTGTCACGATATACACTGACTCCAAATATGTTTATGGTGTGGTCCATGACCATGGGACGATATGGGAAAAGAGGGGATTTGTGGCCGCAGATGGCAAGAAGATTTCCCATTCGACCCTGGTCACGGACCTCCTAGCAAGCATTCTTATGCCCTCTCAGATAGCGGTGTTACATTGTAGAGCACACACCAGAGCCTCAGATCCTATTGCAAAAGGGAATCATCTGGCTGACCAAGCAGCTAAACGAGCAGCACAACAGGACATAGCTAAACTAGTAATGCCGGGTTTTGCGACCTCCCACAATGGATAGGGACCAATTATTTTGTACTTTACAAAAATATGCAACCACAGAAGAGCTAAAGAATTGGAAATTGGTACTCCCCATCATTCTGGCTGAAATCAGAATGGCGGTTAATAGGAACACAGGCTACTCCCCCTTCGAGATACTTATGGGCAGACCCTTTCCATTACCATGGTCTACAGGTAGGCTAACAGTGGAGACAGGGGACTTAGAGCAGATAAGGGATGAATATGTTAGGCAGCTGATCTCAACCCTCGAGACAACCAGAGACGAAGTTATATTTAAGTTCCCCTTTCTTTCAGACAAATCTACCCACCTATTTAATCCAGGAGACAAGGTGCTGGTAAAGCGGCTACAGAAAGGAAAAAGACCAGAGGATTTCGCCTATGGACCACGGTGGTAGCCGTAACCCGCACAGCTATACTGACAGAGGACAGCCCAGTCTGGATTCACGCCTCTCGAGTCAAGTGGATTCAACAAGGGACCCTCTCGAGTCAAGCGGATTCAACAAGGGACCCTCTCGAGTCAAGCGGATTCAACAAAGGACTCAACAAGGGGTACTAACGGGGGCAGCTAATAGCCCTGGCCTCCATCAGGAAGAGGACCCGGACCAAGAGACACTCACGAGGGCAGATAGCCCTGGTTTCCAACAAGGAGAAAATGACAACCAAGGATCCTTTTCGAAGAGTATGGAGACGCATGTGGGGGGGGGAAGAAAAAGACTGAAATAATAATGTTTACCCCCCCCCCTTCGGAACATATGTCACAACCCCTATTGTCCACACCCCCTACCAGAAAGAACCCCAACCCAAACCATCACTGTCTGGCCACTGTTGTTTCTTTATTGTCCACCATTACTGCAGTATGATACTGTACAAGGCAACTGTATATATATGTGTAACCGATGAGTACTGGGACACATAATTGTGATTATTGGGGCGCAGTGGGGTGGGACACGGGCAATATGGGATATGGTACCTCTGATGCCGTAGTTAACAGATGGGGATATAAACCAGATAGCCGCACGACGACGCAGTTCCGAGGGACAAAGCCTATTAAATCGTATGACTTTGATTAGGAGAGGTGGGTGGCGGTGCTCAATCAGAAGCGGAGCTCAGTCAGTACAATTGACGCTGACTATACAACACCCTTCCCAGGCCGACACGGGTGTCTATGTAATGGGAATATACGCAACTGCCACAACCAAATTCCCTCGATACAAGTTCAAACTCCAAGATATGGCCACTTATAAGAAGGAAGAGAACCCATTCCTACCCAGGAAATATGGAGAGGTAGTGAGACCTCCTCCTCTCCTACCTAACACCAAATCAATAGCCAATCCCACCTATGAAGACAGCATAGTAATGGAAACAGGATTTTCAGATGTAAATGTTTGGCTAGAATGGGTAAAATTTAGTGCCCTAAACAATAACCGTACAAATTGTTATGTGTGTGGTGCTGCTAGGCCACATCTAGGCACCGTACCTTTTAATATTCCGCAAGATGAAGAAGAATGTTTTCTTAGTTTATATACTAACACCACTGATAGCCAGAGTTTATGTGAATATTGGAAGAATAGCTACCCCATACTAACACGCCTCCCACAACCAGGAGAAGGGATACATGTTTACCCAGGGAACTATACCTGCTATAGGTCAGTAGGAAAAGGTAGGAACCTCACCTTCTTCCCCGAGGGTTATTGTGCCAATTATAGCAATATCAACAGTATTAAGTTACAGAATCAGGTTTTTCTGATTGGGGATCTCTACTGGATATGTGGAGACCTCAAGATTAGGGCGCGTCTGCCCCTTCAAATGGTCAGGTGAATGTGCCCTAGCTAAGGCCATAATGGGATTTCATATTGTTTCGGATCCTGAGGAAATTCCAAATATTAGCACACGTCGCAGGAAAAGGGAAGTCCCAAGCCCACAAGGTAGTCTTGATCCGCATGTCTATATTGATGCTATAGGGGTACCAAGAGGGGTCCCTGATGAATTTAAAGCAAGGGATCAGGTAAAGGCAGGGTTTGAGTCATTCCTAGCACCTCTTGTTACTATTAATAAGAATGTAGATTGATTAACTATTTATATTATAACCAGCAGAGATTTGTTAATTATACTCGCGAAGCTTTACAGGGCCTCGCTGACCAACTACAATCCACATCCATTATGACGTTCCAGAACCGGATGGCTCTGGACATGATATTGGCTGAAAAAGGTAGGTTAGGAAGATAAATAGGCACTGGGAGACTGCCATGTGTTACCAGTTCCATGGCAGGTACAGCCCCCCCTAGTTCTATATTGATCCACATGGGTATTGAGGGTCTCGCTCCCCAACCCATACTAACTTTCAGTAGATAGATGAAACAAAGAAAGAATCAAATAGTATGATCATACTATGATTCTAAGAGGGGATTGAAGGAAAAGGAATCCTCAGACCACTATCTGCTGACCTATAAGAAGGACTGTTCTGCCCTCACAGTGTGTCTGAGGCACAAAGCTTGGCAGACAGCTAACATAATAAAAATCTGGAAGCAGGATTGAAGAAAAGTCTTTACTGAACTTTATTTGTATCTTTACTTTTCAGATCTTTAAACTTTGTAAAACTGTGGAAAATACGGAATTATGGCAATATATTAGTCTAGGAATGCAAATCTACACAAATAAGTGACAGGCATGCTACCTAGATGTAAATTACTGGCTAACAGAAGTTTAACTTAATGTGAAGACAATCAAACACTACTAAACTAATCTAACAGTGCTTTGAGTTGCTAAAAATATATACATAACTAAAAACATGAAGGTTCTACTTACAGACTTATAAGCAGAAGGCCTGTGTAACAGAACTGTGGAGCTTGCTTTCTGCTTGACTCACTGGTAGCTATGCTGGTTGAATCTGGCTCTACCAGGAAGTAACTGTACTGCATGGCATCAGTAATGGCCGCTCAATTAAAGAAACAGTACTCTAATAAACTAAATGCTTAGAAATTTGTGAGTGACAGAACACTCCCCACTTTGGATAATAACAGTATGCAACTATGTATCCTTTTTGAGAAGTAAGACAACTTCAGAAACAGGCCTAAAATAAACTTTTGGAGTACCTTCCTTCATGACTTTAATTTCTACCTTTCTAACTTTGTTGTCAACACTAGGTACAACTTTGATAATAAGTCCAACAGGCCATTCATTTCTATGAACTTGAGTGTCTTTCAGTAAGACAACGTCTCCGACTTGTAAGTTAGGCTTGTCAGCTTGCCATTTCCTGCGTGGCTGGAGCGTCACTAAATATTCCTGTCTCCATCGTCTCCAGAATGTGTCTGCAAGACTCTGCACTTGCTTCCACTGCTTGGTATGAAGATCTTTGAGTTCAAAATCTCCAGGAGGTGCCGTTGTTGTTTTGACTTTCAGAGTCAGAAGCATCGCAGGTGTCAATACTTCTGGCATTTCAGGATCTGTGGATACTGGAACTAAAGGTCGAGCGTTCATGATGGCCATAGTGGATGCATCTGAGAAGGTGCATAATTCTCTTCGTTGTGTGACAAAGAGACAGGAACGTAAGATCTTTGGATACTGAATTGTTCAAGATCTAGTAGTGAATCCTTCCACAGTTTCCACTGTGTTTCTTTCTCTTCAGGGAGAGGAGTATCCCATTCATTTTGTTCACCTTCATTTGCGAATTCTCTCATGAGAGTTTTACCTTGCATAGTTATAGGGGCGACGAATCCCAAGGGATAGTACAAACTATTGACTGTGGACAAGACACCTCTTCTTGTAAATGTTTTTCTTCTCTGGATACACAGAACGTGAAACTGTCTGACTTTATGTCCCAACTTAACCCTAGACTTCTCTGGAGAGGTGGTGAATCTGCTCCCAAGTCTAGGTCTTTGAGATCTTTTGCACGATCTTCCGAAGGAAATGCTTCCATAACCTTGTAGCTGTTGGAAGCTATCTTGTGTAGTTTCACGTTAGATTCAGCTAACATTTCTCTGGTTCTTTTTAAGGTGGCTATTGCTTTTTCATCACTGGGGAAGGAAGAAAGTCCATCGTCAACATAAAAATTTCTCATGACAAACTGTTTAATTTCTTTCCCATGTTCTTTTTCACCTTCCTGTGCTGCTCGTCTCAGACTGTAGATAGCCACAGCTTGAGAAGGGCTGTTCCAAACACGTGTACCTTCATTCTATATTCCGTGACATCTTTGTTGAAGTCATTATCTTCATACCACAAGAACCTTAGGTAATTTCTGTGATCTTCACGGACGAGGAAGCAATAAAACATTTGTTGTACATCTGCTGTTACTGCAACACGTTCTTTTCGGAATCTTATGAGTACTCCGAGGAGCGTGTTATTCAAGTCGAGCCCACTAAGGAGGACATCATTAAGGGAGACACCTTCATGCTTTGCGCTGGAGTCAAATACTACGCGTATCTGTCCCGTTTCTGAGGATGGTACACCCCGAATATTGGTAAATACCAACATTCCTGTTTTTCTTCTAATGGTGGTGCCTTCTCCGCTTGATCGTTATCAAAGATCTTCTGCATGAAATCATGGAAGTGTTGTTTCATCTCTGGCCTTCTGTTCAGAGTGCATTGCATGGAAAGGAGACGCTTCATTGCTTGTCTTCTGTTATTCGGGAGGTGACATCGTGGTAAACGGAAAGGTAAAGGAGCTACCCAGTTGTTTGATTCATCTATGAAGACTTCTTTGCTCATGATCTCAAGGAAGAGGTTATCTTCCACAGATAATGCTTGTTTGTCATCACTTTGTGTTCTTTCGAACACCTTGCACCCTAATCTATCTGTATCTTCTGTTGAAGCTGTAGTCGCCATGTAGACCTGATGCTTCTGGTGTTGCTTTGAGAGGACTAGTCTCTTTGATTTGCATGTTGTTTGTACAAGGGCTCAAACATGACGTGCGTCCATTTTGCAACAGGTTCGTTTTGTAGACATTCACTTTTGTTGGCTTGTGAACTCCGTCCAGACACACGTCACCAATGATAACCCATCCAAGGTCGAGACGTTGCGCAAATGGTGCGTTGTGTAGCCCATTGTACTGTTCCCTAACCTTGTGTACTCTCAGTATGTCTCTTCCAAGTAGGAGGAGGATTGCAGAGTCTGGGTCAAGTATTGGTATCTTTTCTGCTATTTGTCTCAGATGAGGATGTCGACGTGCAATTTCGGGCGTGGGGATCTCTGATCTATCATCTGGTATCATATCGCATTCTATGAGAGTTGGGAGGGACAACTGTGTTTTTCCATCTATTGACTCGATGATATAGTTGGTTGCTCTTCTCCCTGATGTCTCTATAATACCTGAGCAAGTCTTCAAGGTATATGAAACCGGATTTCCACTATCGTTGAAGATGTTGAAAAACTCTGTTCTGGCCAAAGACCTGTTGCTCTGCTCATCTAATACTGCATACATTCTCACAGTTTTCTCTCTGTGACCTTCAGGATATACTTTTACTAAACATATCTTTGAGCATGATCTAGGACTAAATGTCTTTGTACAGATCTCTGTACACGTTGACGTTATTGCTGGTGCTACGTCCTCTTTTTGCTCCCCCATGATCTTCTTGGGTGGTTACGTTCTCCTCTGCCCAGGGTGCTGGGCCTGGATGCATTGCAGAAAGATGCTTGTCACTGTGGCATTCTCTGCATTGTATTGCTGTCCTACAATCTTTTGCGAGATGTTGAGTTGAAGCACAGCATCTGAAGCAGATGTAATGGTCTTTAAGATAGGACTTACGTTCTTCGATTGTCTTGATCCTGAAACCGCGACATTTTTTCAGAGGATGAGGTTTGTTGTGTATCGGACACTGATCGTCTGGATCTTCAATTTTCTTTTCTGCGATTCTATTGTTGACGTATTCAGACTCAGGTGGTACTTCTGTCTTCCGTACAGACACCGTTGTCCTTGATTCCCTGTTCGGCTGCAGTGATTCTGTTCTGCTATAGTTTGGGTTTCCCAGGTTCAAAAAGGCAAAGCTTGGGTCATTGCGGGTTTTCGCTTGATTCGTTATGAACTTAGTGAAGAAGGAGAAAGGTGGAAATGCCACCTGATAGCATTCTTTGTATTTTGACGCTTCTGTAACCCATCTTTCTTGCAAGTTGTAAGGAAGCTTCACTATTATAGGGTTGACCCCACGTGCAGTGTCTAGATATGAGAGACCTGGTAGGTGTCCACCATTTTTTGCTGATTCCATCTCCAGGAGTATGTCTCCAAGCTCTCTTAACTTCTGATTGTCTTTGTTTGTTACTTTTGGGAAATTTTCAATTTTCTTCAGGAGTGCATCTTCAATTACTTCTGGTGATCCATAACCTTCCTCCAATCTCTGCCACACCATAGCGAGTCCTGTTGTTGCGTTGTGAGCGTGTACGGACCTAATTCTTTTGGCTTGTTCGGAAGATTCTGGTCCGAGCCATTTAGAGAGTAGATCTAGTTTTTCTCTGTCTGTCATGTTTAAGTCTTGGGTGCTGCTAAGGAAAGATGACTTCCAGGCCCAATAATTTTCAGGACGGTCGTCAAACTTCAGGAGACCGGAACTCACCATTTCACGGCGTATCAGGTACTTCGTTACATCTGAAATTCCAGCTGCCTCAGGTGAACGTACTCTGGGAACAGACCCCGGGCTTGGCTGTGGCTGATAGGACGGTGGGGTTGTTAGGTCAGGCTTGATCTGGTTATATGGTGTGTTTTCCTCATTGTAAATAACTCTCCTATAGCCCACATTGGTGTGTGCCTGGGTAGGAATCGTGTCGTTATTGATTTGATGTCTGGAAGAGCTGGCTAACTGGTCTTTGGGTTCGTAAACATTTGGCTTGTCGTGTTGGAACTCTGTTTTGGCTTTGCAGACTTTAGGTGATTCTAGGTAGCCGTCTGCTAGAGGAGCTTTTGATAGTTTTAATGCATTGTCAGTTTGTTGATCAGTGTACACGGTTGTGTGTAACTGAACATATTCCCTGGTACGATGAATTGCACTGAGAGGTGTCACCTGTTCTTCTATGACAGGGAATGTTTCTTTATACTCTTCTTCTGCCGCATTCATGAGAACTTCAGCTTCTGCTACTGCTTTCATGAGAACTTCAGCTTCTGCTACTGCTGCTGAAGCTGCTTTCTCGTGTTGAAGAATATGTAGAGATGCTTTTACCTCTGCTTTTCTTCTAGTAGTTTCAGCTTCATTCTTATGCTGTTCTTCCTCTATGTAGCCCTGTTCTCTTATCATTTCAGCTTCGCGTATTGCATAGGCAGCCATTGCACATGCTTTTTCTGCTTTTGCACGTGCCTTGATGGCAGCAGCACTCGCCGTCGACAGGTTGGAGCAGATTGAGTGTCTTGAACTAGTGTGTTTGGACCTGGCAGTTTTAGCACTAGCCGATGTCAGATCTGATTTACTAGAGACTGTGGAGCCTGTGCACCGTGACCTGGTCTTTGGTGTGCTGAGTGTGCTTTGCTCTGCATCTGAAAGCTGAGGAATGGCTGGAGTAGCATGCTGCTCTGTGTGCTGCATGGTGAGACAGATTACTACTTTGCAGGATGCTTGAGGAAGTTAGAGATAGATGTGTAGAAAGAATCCACTTTTCTTTTGATTAGGTCTGCTGTGTATAAAGTCTTTTTACTGTTCTGCCCTCACAGTGTGTCTGAGGCACAAAGCTTGGCAGACAGCTAACATAATAAAAATCTGGAAGCAGGATTGAAGAAAAGTCTTTACTGAACTTTATTTGTATCTTTACTTTTCAGATCTTTAAACTTTGTAAAACTGTGGAAAATACGGAATTATGGCAATATATTAGTCTAGGAATGCAAATCTACACAAATAAGTGACAGGCATGCTACCTAGATGTAAATTACTGGCTAACAGAAGTTTAACTTAATGTGAAGACAATCAAACACTACTAAACTAATCTAACAGTGCTTTGAGTTGCTAAAAATATATACATAACTAAAAACATGAAGGTTCTACTTACAGACTTATAAGCAGAAGGCCTGTGTAACAGAACTGTGGAGCTTGCTTTCTGCTTGACTCACTGGTAGCTATGCTGGTTGAATCTGGCTCTACCAGGAAGTAACTGTACTGCATGGCATCAGTAATGGCCGCTCAATTAAAGAAACAGTACTCTAATAAACTAAATGCTTAGAAATTTGTGAGTGACAGAACAAGGACCCTATAAGTAGTTAAATAACACCCCAGGAATTATAATATTAATAGATAAATTAAGGTTTAAAATATAAGAAATAGTTTTAAGATAAATTGATAATCAGCAGTATTCATTTGGGGTTCATTTCTCAAGATGTCTTTTGAAATGTCTTTAGATGCTGATCTTTAGAAATGTCTGAAGAAATGCTGATGGCTAGCATTTCTCAAGAGATAGCATGTCACAAGAAGTCACATGCCTCGGGCCACGGGACTGTCCAGAAATGTGTCACCAGACCTGTATTGAAACTGGCCAATGAACTATGTTATGTTTTGAAATGTTAACTAATGAAATAAAGAG
This sequence comes from Leptobrachium leishanense, assembly GCA_009667805.1. Lineage (NCBI taxonomy): Eukaryota > Metazoa > Chordata > Amphibia > Anura > Megophryidae > Leptobrachium > Leptobrachium leishanense. The sequence goes on along the minus strand of CM019066.1, from coordinate 4,115,302 downwards.
CCAACGCCTTGACACAGGGTATAAATAAGTGTCAAGAACCGTTGGAAGGCAGAGAGAGGGATGCCAGACTAAAATATGCCTCGTGTGTTTTGATTTCTCTCTCTCTCCTGCGCAGAATGAGAGTTAACTCAAGGTGTGCCTAAGACAGGGTCTTAGGGGTTAAGGACGGACAATTGGAGACCATTATTTCTCTTCATTCACTGATGCTGAATATAACAAAATTACAAGCTTTCATTAAGAACAAACAGGACTGATGATCAACAAAATAATTTTTTCTAAATCAATCTCAATGCCATTCCTCCTCATGTCACGTCTCAACTGCTGTAATTAACAGGGTTACTCAACGAGAGCCGAACTCGCTCACAAATTGCATCGAACAGTGAATTTCCCCATATGGTGCAATTTCGTAGCCATTCGGCTACTCACAAAGCAGACAGACAGTTTGCCAAATATTTTATTTATTTATTTATTTATTTATAAAGTATTTTAGCAGGAAGGATACATTGAGATTTCTCTCGTTTTCAAGTATGTCCTGGGTTCAAGAACATTGAAATGTTACAGTTACAGAAAAACAAAGTATTACAATGAAAGATATTAAAAAAACAACACAAATATACAGATTAACAGAAAATAAATATGTAGGAAATATAGTCACTAGCAGGGTTATCCAAAGAGATCCGAATTGCTTGAGAAAGGTAACCGAACGCTGAAAATCAGCGTTCGGTTACCTTTCCTGGCCATTCGGCTATCCAGAGAGCAGGCAATTCGCCAAATACTGGCGAATTGCCTGCACATACGGTGCCTGTTCGGTGCCTGTTCGAGGGCAGTGAAATCCCCATAGAGAAGCACTGCTTCGGCTATTCAGAGAACACAAACCAGCAGTGAAAGGTTCCCCTAATGCCCTGCCATTCGGTGGTTTAATTCGGCAAGTTTATTCAGGAGAATCCCATAGGCTTCAATGTTAAAAATATTCCCGTTTTAATCCAATATCTAATAAACCGTTCATTCTTAAAATTCTGCAGCAAAAAGTCTCTTTATTTATAGATTTTTTAGGATACTTTAAGCATTTTTTTTTTTTTTTTTTTTTTTATTAAAAGTCCGATTTTTTTTTTTTTTTTTTTCAGTTTACTTATTTTTTTTGTAACAGCCCTCTTTATTATCATTCCCTGGACCTCCTGTGAAAATTTCAGACATTTTCGCTCAGTAGTTTCTTTGCAAACAGCGTTTCATTTTCCCAGATTCATACAAATGGTTTTTCTAATTTATTCACTGCCTCCTCTACGTCACAGCTGCTTCGGCTCTGTGTGATTCGGCTCATGTTCGGCTCCTGTTCGGCTCCTGTTCGGCTTTTTCAAAGGTTAATCCAGATGTTTTTGCTTGTTTTCAGCGTGCATTCGGTGAGTTTTCGTCAGGTTTGCGGCAGCTTTTCCCTGCAATTCGGGGACCCTGTGGTGTTTGCTGAATACACCGCAGGGTCACCGAAATGCAATCGGCAAAAGGAACCGAATTGAAGAGAACGAAAAGTCACCGAACGTGCGGTGACTTTTCGAATCTCTTTGGATAACCCTGTAGGTTACAGGTTTACAGGTGCATTCTGTATTGAGGTATGTTAGTTTGGCGAATTGCCAGTAAAATACGTGCGATCTTCAATGGCAGAGAAATCTCCAAAGGTAATCAATGGTTAATCTATTCAGAGAACAACGAACAAGCAGAGAAATGCCCTGATATTCGGTGGTTTAATTCGGCAGGTTTAATCAGGCGAATCCCATAGGCTTTAATGCAAAAAAACATTCCCAGTTCTTTTTAAATATTTATTCAACAGTTTATTCTTTTCACTTGCAGCAAAAAGGTCTTTATTAGGCTTTTTTTTTAAAAAAAAATGGGCTGTTTTTTTATTTGTATCGGACCTTTTTTATTATTATTCATAGGACCTTGTATGTTATTTCCAGGCATATTTGTGCAGTAGTTTTTTTGCAAACCCCTTTTAAATGTTGCAGGTTTTTTTTTACCCGTTTGGTTTGTTAGGGAGGCTGGTCAGTGCTCTGTTTGGTGGGTCGTCGGCTTTTTTCGTATCGATTCGGCGATTTTACGACAGATCATTGGCGGCTTGTTCCCTGCACTTCAGGGACCCTGCGGTGAATGCATCGCAGAGTCAGTGAATCGCACTAGCCGAAGTGTGGGGAACGAGATCACCGCGCGGTGCTCTCTGAATAACATGTTTTGTAGGAGATCTCCTGTAGATACGAGAGAAGCTCACCGTAACACTGAATAAGGGAAAATATTTCAAACAAATTGCATACCTGGGAGGAACACAAGGTTTTGGTTTCCTTGACATCCAGATAAATGGGGCCCTTTCCCAGCTGAGCCTTTAATAGGAGACCGCCAATGTATAAATACAGCACACTAGAAGTAACTACACACATACATATATAATATATTGCCAAAAGTATTCGCTCACTTGCCTTGACTCGCATATGAATTTAAGAGACATCCCATTCCTAATCCATAGGGTTCAATATGACGTTGGTCCACCCTTTGCAGCTATAACAGCTTCAACTCTTCTGGGAAGGCTGTCCACAAGGTTTAGGAGTGTGTTTATGGGAATTTTTATCCATTCTTCCAGAAGCGCATTGGTGAGGTCACACACTGATGTTGGAGGAGAAGGCCTGGCTCTCAGTCTCCACTCTAATTCATCCCAAAGGTGTTCTATCGGGTTGAGGTCAGGACTCTGTGCAGGCCAGTCAAGTTCATCCACACCAGACTCTGTCATCCCTGTCTTTATGGACCTTGCTTTGTGCACTGGTGCACAGTCATGTTGGAAGAGAAAGGGGCCAGCTCCAAACTGTTCCCACAAAGTTGGAAGCATGGAATTGTCCAAAATGTCTTGGTATGCTGAAGCATTCAGAGTTCCTTTCACTGGAACTAAGGGGCCAAGCCCAGCTCCTGAAAAACAACCCCACACCATAATCCCCCCTCCACCAAACTTTACACTTGGCACAATGCAGTCAGACAAGTACCGTTCTCCTGGCAACCACCAAACCCAGACTCGTCCATCAGATTGCCAGATGGAGAAGCGCGATTCATCACTCCACTGCTCTAGAGTCCAGTGGCGGCGTGCTTTACACCACTGCATCCAACACTTTGCATTGCACTTGGTGATGTATGGCTTGGAAGCAGCCGCTCGGCCATGGAAACCCATTCCATGAAGCTGCACACTGTTCTTGAGCTAATCTGAAGGCCACATGAAGTTTGGAGGTCTGTAGTGATTGTGTCTGCAGAAAGTTGGCGACCTCTTCGCACTATGCGCCTCAGCATCTGCTGATCCCACTCCGTCAGTTTACGTGGCCTACCACTTTGTGGCTGAGTTGCTGTCGTTCCCAAACACTTCCACGTTCTTATAATACAGTTGACTGTGGAATATTTAGGAGCGAGGAAATTTCACGACTGGGTTTGTTGCACAGGTGGCTGTTGTTGCACAGGTGGCTGTTGTTGCACAGGTGGCTGTTGTTGCACAGGTGGCTGTTGTTGCACAGGTGGCTGTTGTTGCACAGGTGGCTGTTGTTGCACAGGTGGCTGTTGTTGCACAGGTGGCTGTTGTTGCACAGGTGGCTGTTGTTGCACAGGTGGCTGTTGTTGCACAGGTGGCTGGTTGTAAAAACAGTCTGCATGCCTAGGTGCTTGATTTTATATACCTGTGGCCATGGAAGTGATTGGAACACCTGATTCTGATTATTTGGATGGGTAAGCGAATACTTTTGGCAATATAGTGTATAGCCGGGATGCATAAACGCGAGACAGATGTTATTTGCATGTCCTACCAAGAGTTCCTTGCTGCATATGGGGAAATGTAGCACAGGAGCTCTGGGATGCAGCTCTTTGAATTGCTGTGATGTGCAAACGGCTTCTGAGATATAGATATATATACACCAATTGCAGCTACCAGTAGTGGTAGAAGACTCCGTGGAGACCAGACAGAGCCCTCTGCAAGCGTGAACATCTCAATGGACTGCTAAAAGGAAGGATATTAGAAAGGAAAATAAAAAAAACGGAAAAAAACTGCTACCTGCCCTCCAGTGTGTTGACCTGGGCCCTCTGCAAGAATACACACACTAAAAGATTTTACTCCAGAAATGTGCGTCAAAATAACCACATATATAAAAAAAAACACAAAAATAAAACCACAAGTATCAACTTGACTTTAAACCTGGCTGTTTTAATCTGAAATGTATGTAAAATCAGCATGTAGAGTTCAAGGGGTTAATGTATTACTCACTTTATGAGGCACAATTTAAAGGTTATATATAGGTCCTGCTTTCTTACTCCAAACTCAATAAATACACGTGTTATCTTTTTCAGTCTATGACCCGAAAAAAGTATGTTTGTTTTATGTGGCTGCAGAAAACGAAGCCTCTTCGTATGGTGATTTTATAAACTAACTGACGACTGGTTTGTGGGTTGCGACCAAGTTCGGATGAAAAACTGAATATATCTCAAATACTAGAAGCTCTTTGTCCAGATCCTCCTCACAAATGAAAGCTGTATTCTATTACATTTGCAAAACAAACGCATTCACTTAAAAATTCTTTACCTCCATAATTTATGGATTATTGCTTTACCACAATAACTATATGACGCACGTGACTCAAGCTGAAGCTTTAAATTAAAGAATCCTGTGACAGGTCTGCTTATGGTTTGGCCACACATGAAAGAAGGAGTAGCACGCGGTAATCTAGTCCATGAACTGGCAACCACTGGCACTTTAGCAATCCAGAAAAGTATCCAGCTCAGATAAATGCAGAGCAAACATACTTCGGCTCTTTTACAGACAAAACCTGGAAATGATTTCTAACTTTACACCAAAATGATACAAAGATCTATATAGATGTAGCCTTGTTTTAAAATGCCTCTGTCATGGGTAAAAGTCATTTTGTCCATTCGACAGGGCACCTCTCGCTTTCTATATAGGGCAGCACTTTTTGCTGACATTTATGATGTAAAACGGAGATATTCCATCTCAAAGGTTCTGCCTGTCTCCCACGTGACTGTGGCATGCCGCAGCGAGGAGGACGGCTGTGAGCAAAGAAATGACCTACAGGACCGCCCACTGCTCGCAGCCAATGCAGTCTGCCTGTAATGATCAGAGTGACATGCCGTGCAGCACATTGACTGTGCGGGGGGGCTGTCTTATAGAACAGGTCTCTGCTCGCAGGGCTCCCACCCCCCCGGGAACACGGAGCCGGCTCTTGGGATTGAAAATCTCTGTTACACGAAAAAATGCTGACCTATGCTAAAGGGAGACAGACACTCTGCCAAATGGGCAAAAATCATTTTCGCCACTAGAACTGGACAATTCTGTTCAAAATTTAGGAGCTGAAGGCAAGATCATTGCATGACAATATTATTACACACTGAAAAGCCAAAGCGTTTAGCTGGCTCCTAAGTATGGGTAATTCAAAGTTCATACGAGTGTGTGTATTTGTGCAAACGTACATGTACGTGTGTGCGTATTGTAGGGAACCCCAGGGGCACACATGCAGCTTCAACACATTCAATATATAAATAAGCAGTCCTTTTTTCCTTCTCTTTTTATTTCATCCAGCAGCAACAGAAATAAACAGCTTTCTTATCCAGCAGCAACATAACAAAACAGCTTCCTTATTCAGCAGTAACAGAATAAACAGCTTTCTTCAGCAAATCAAACAAGGAAAAGTCTTTCCATACAGTTGCACTGCGTAATGCTTTTAGGTAATCTCACCCAGATAGTCCAATAGCTCCAGAGCAGCCACACACACACACACACACACTGAGCTTTCTGTGTGACTCCCAGCTTCTTCACGCTCTCTCACCTGTGTTAGCTTAACAGGAAGTGCTGTAGGGGAAGTACCTACCTTCCCAAATTAACCCCTTCCTTGCTCTCAGCCCTGCTGACTCTGCACAGTATGTACTGCATGTATAGCAGTGTTAATTTAGACTAAAAATTTTAGTTGACTAAATATTATAACATGTTTTTGACTGAAATAAGACCAAAATTAAAATAATTCAGATGACTAAAGTGTGACAAATTAAAAGGCATTCTAGTCAAAAGACTACAACTAAAACCAAATCAATTTGCTGCAAAATGGAAACTGGATTGTAAGATAAATACATCATTACATAACATTTATATCTGTGCCTATATTATATGGTCAGACCCTAAGGCTCCATTCACACTGAGCGACATGAAAATCAAACAGTTTTCCGCGCGATTTACATATGCACCACATTGCACAGGGACTTGGTCGCAGCTACATTGGGTTGTAACCAATGAAAAAGGATGCTAGAGGTGACATCACCAAATAAATGACACCTCTATTGCGTGATTTTGAGCGATAATATCACGCAATATCGCCTTTATGCGCGATATTGCGAGAAGCCATTGATGTCTACGGCAGCAAATCACGTGAATACATGGAAAAAAAGGGTCATGTACCAGGGACGAGCTACAGGCGACATTGAGCTGTGAGATGTGAACAGCTCCATTGAAATGCATTGGAGAAGCTACATAGAGCGATACCGTGCGGAAACATGCGCGATATGGCGCCAAAACCGCACAATAAATCACTTAGTGAGAATGGGGCCTAATACCATAAATAACTACACATAAATACATTTGATTTTAGTCGACTAAAACTAGACTAAGACTAAAATTAAATGTTATTTTAATCAAAATATTAAGACTAAAACTAAATTTTGACAGCAAATTTTAATTAACACTGATTTGCAGTGACCTGAAACACCAATAAATGGGAGGTACATCAAACCAGCACGGCTAGGAGTCTAATATCACGTCTAAAATCATCATTCTAGTCTCTGGGACCTTTCTGGAGAGCTGGCTAGCGCAGTCCAGGTGTTAATAGGGACATGTGTCTCATGGTCACAGGCAGGGTTTAGAATGTGTCCCCCACAGATGATTAGAGGAGACCAAGCCAGTCAGGATGACAGGATAAAGAGAGGAGCTCTACCTGCCAGGGCTGTTACTTTGCTGTGCAACAGTGTGGGGCGAATTCACTGTAAAGCGACTGAATGCTGTGGATTATTTACAAACAACTGTTTTGCTGTGGAAACCTTCATGGACAAAAAGAAAATTAAAGCTGAACCCTAATGTGCTTCTTACAATTTTTGCCTAGAAGATCGGGACGGTGATGTATTATGTCACATAGTGTATCCACACGCTAATGCATACATGTGTTAATGTAAAATAGGAATAGTAGAAGGATAGGATTAGCGCTTCCTCCGACGGCGGTGTCCCCCTCTTCTCTGTGTACTTCTATTGTCCGCCTCAAAAATAAAAAGCTACCATAGCGTAGTAGGTTGAGCTAAATATCAATAAAGTAAGTAGTAAGGGAATACACGCACATTTGGTTGTGTCTAAATCAGGCACCGGATTTGTCCAGCAGCCGGTAACATTAGAGGGAGTACCGGATCTCCCGCGCAGCCCAAGGGAACCTGGTTGCTCCAATGAATATCAGGATGCAGGTAAAGGTGATAAGGCTGATTTATTAAAATAAGTAAAAAATACACAAATAAAACACCCAAACGCGTTTCGCGATCGTTATCGCTTCATCAGTAGGTGTGTTTATGTACCCACACACACACCAAACAAGAAGTGCACTCCAACAGCCAGTCATTTAAATACAACTTAAATAATGAGAATTTACCAATTTTTTTTATATGCTGCAAAAAAACAGCGCTTTGAGTACGCGTGTCTGCTGTATCGGAGGTGGCAAAGCAACATTTAAACACCTGGGAGAGGGTGAGAGCAAGGCATTGTTATTTTACGTAAGCATACACATATACACTGTACTGAAAACATATTGTCCAGCTCTGCACGATAAAAAGAGGAAAAGGAAAGAAATACCAACCAGTGTACAGAAAATGCATTGGCATTGTGCTATTGTGGTCATCTGCTCCACCGGAAATTCACCAAGGCAAAGCTTGCAGGAAACCAGTGGGTCTAACGCCAGCTCCCACGTAGCCCTATATCGTGCTGTAGTCATGGTAGATCAGACTGGAATGAAACAAGGGTGAAACAATTTAATGAAAATTTAAACAACAATTTGAAACATTAACTTAAACGACCGATGCAATGCAGCTCTTGATTGGCTAGAAGAATGAAGGTTTATCAGAGACATTGACCCAAGACTTGCACTGTAACCAACGACGTAACGCAAAAGTTCGAAAACATTGAAACTCCAGATAACTATGTGTACACACACTACATACATATAAAGTGCAATTAAATATAAAGGGTCAGGGAAAAAAAATAAAATAAAAAATAATCGGGCCTAACCGCTTATATTAAAAAAAAAAGGAAAAAGATAAAAAGGAACCAATAAACACACCGCCACTATACCAGTCAAAGGCCAGAACAAAGCCACACATACCCAAATAGAAACAACATAAAATGAAAATTGAGTACCAAAGGAGGAGTATATAATGTTGCTGTGATCAAGACAACATCCCAATATTTGTCAGAAATCATTATGATCATACACACCAAAAGGTATCGGCGACATAAAACCTGGACCTTTTGGTATTCCATTATATGTTGTTTTTATTTGGATGTGTCGTTAGACTTGTGCTGTTTATGTTACATGCATGAGACCGTGTCTATACATTTATACCGCGTGTTGTGAACCAACACTGGGTGGGACACCGCTTATCCGGAATGCTCGGGATCTCAAGCATTCCGGATTCTTCCAAATTTCAGAATCAGAAAGAATCAGATGTTTTAGAGGAAGGAGATTGTGACCGGAGAGCCGTGATCCCCTTCCTGCTACAGCCACCAATGTGCGTGCACGCATACACACGGAGCGTTGTGCGCGGTTACCCCATGGACATGATGCATAAAGTCTGCATGACTCCGGGTAGGGCTGTGCAATTAATTGCAATCGCAATCGAATCGCGATTTCCGACCATGCAATTTCTAAATCGCATAAGGCTGCAATTTTCGGCTCCCTGTTACCTTCCGGCGGCATGGTGCTTTGGGCGCTCGCAGGGGGAACCACGTGACGAGCCACGTTCTCGCGGCTCGTCACATGGTTCCCCCAGGCGAGCGCCCAAGCTCCATGCCGCCAGAAGTTAACAGGGAGCCGAACACGTGGCGCACAGAGGTGAGCTGGGGCAGTATCCACGTGCTGGGGCAGTATATCCATGAGCTGGGGCAGTATTTCCATGAGCTGGGGCAGTATTTCCATGTGCTGGGGCAGTATTTCCATGTGCTGGGGCAGTATTTCCATGTGCTGGGGCAGTATATCCATGTGCTGGGGCAGTATATCCATGTGCTGGGGCAGTATATCCATGTGCTGGGGCAGTATTTCCATGTGCTGGGGCAGTATATCCATGTGCTGGGGCAGTATATCCATGTGCTGAATACATTTAGAATGTATGTAGCATGTTTGAAAAAGCAAAAACAATTGGCTAAATCGCAAATAAAATCGCAATCGCAATATTCATTCAAGAAATCGCAATATGATTATTTTGTCAATATTGCACAGCCCTAACTCCGGGCAGCATGTCACACACACAAGGGTTGCCCCGACACTCCAAGCATGTGCTGCATTGCTCAGGAGCTGGGCAGCACCCACCCAGAAGGCTTCGAAAATTCTGGCGTCTTCTGGATTTTCGTGTTCTGGATATGGGGTGCTCTGCCTCTTCACAGTTTTTGGAGAACGATAAATATTCTCTCAATATAAAATGAAAATGACTGAGAGAATAATCACCTGGGCTGTAAATTTCAAAGCCCAAACCACGGTTACCTTGCAGGCTTTCCATAAACAAATCATCTTGGCTGCTAATCATTTAATTATTTCACTCAATGCACTTGCGTCAGCAGCTAAATAACCATATATAATGCACAGGGGTAAATCAAATAATACAATCAGCAACAATTATACACAAGTAGAAATCATTTCTGGTTAATTTTAGAATCTTCATGCATGGGAAAGCTGTTCCGCAATCTGTGATCCAATACGATGCCAGTCATACAAATGGATTTCTTTCAGAATGCAGCTCCCCATGAAGACTTGAAAACGAGAGAAATCTCAATGTATCCTTCCTGGTAAAATCCTTTTATAAATAAATAAAAATAAAGACATTCGGCTTCCCATCACTGCACCAAGTCTGAAGTCTAGCTCTGTGCATAACATGTTGGCAAGCTTTTAATTTATAGCAGCTCTGCCCTTTCCAACCGCAGGCACTTTGGTCACCAGCTATAAATCATGTCTGTGACAATGAAAGCTCCAGCAGACAAATAAAACTCAATTGAATAGCAACATTGATGCGCATCAAAAAAAAAAAAAAAAAAAAAAAGGGCCCTATTACATTCTTAACGCTAGCGATTGGCGTGCAGATATGTGACCGTTAACGCTAGGTTAAGTGACTTTAACGCATGCACCCCATATTACATCCCTAACAGTAAAGGGTAACAAAAAATCCGTTACCGCATCGGAGAGTGCGTTTTCTAGTGCGAGCTTTACTGTACTTTGCGATCCCCGTGTTAAGCATAGGGAGCGCAAACAGTAATTAGGGCTAGGATTACAAACTTCTTACGTCAATTGCTGCATCGATGTGGTAACGAAAAAGTTAATCACAGTTAGAAGCTGGTGCTAACTGATACTGATTCTGCAGAATCAGTCAGTACCAGCTTAAACCCCTCCCCCCCCTAAAAATCAGATACTCACTTCTCATCCTGCAGCGCGAATGGTGGCCCGATCCGCCACTTCTGGCCGCCAGGAGCAGAAGGAGACTGGGGACAAAAAGTCCCCCAGTCCCCTCCGTGCTCGTGAGATCATGCAGGGCTCACAGCCCGACAGCACGCCCCTCAATGGAGTCGTATTGGACTCCAGGAAGGGATACGGACGGCGGCATGGAAGCTCTGCCGCGAGTATCAGGGAGGTTAGCGCTGTGTTACGGGGCAGGCTGCTGAATTAACACCTGCTCCGTAATATAACATTGAAATGAGGAAACTTTCAGGCGCAAGTTTTCCCCGTTAGCATCCCCATTTTAGCGTCAATAATGTAATAGTGCCCAATAAAGAGGCGTTCCAGTGTTAAAATCGTGAGGGGAAGGACTGAGGGAATAAATAATAACTCCCCCTGACCCGCCCCTTGATGTTTTAAGCCTATAGTGTCCAATAATACTCATTTTCATTCCAGCCCCAGGCTTTCCTTACAGCTGCTGTTAAAACGGTGACTGTCAGAGCTCTGACAGGAGGCGGGAGAATTACTTTAGCCAATCCAGTGGTTCCTGAAGTGAGGACATAACATTGAGTGCCGTTGGATGGTCAGGAATATAAAGAGCTGTACATTTCTGACCTAAATACAGGAAGCTGTCCAGATGAGGAGAAGCCATACATAAACAAGCTGATGTTCATTCAGCCTACTTGTGCACTGATTGGCTGTGTGCACACCAAAGCAGACGTTTAAAAGGTATACTCTAGCCATCACTTAAGTGATCTTTAAATGTGTATATTGAGGTGAACGCTGTCTGCCAGCTGCCACCGGGCACGTTGTCAGACTATAAAGTCGACTGTCTTGTTTCTGCCCTGCAGACGGTCACTCAGATGCCTCAGATTGCTTCTGCATTGAGAGGCATCTGCTTGGCGGTGCACATGCATGAGGTGGGGGATCTTGTAGCATGCTTCAAGTAATGAGGGTGACCATGACATGGGTTGTAGACGGTCGGTGGGAGGGGTCTGGAGGGTTAAATTCCTCTGGTTCCCCATCTCTTTTTTTTTTGCATAGACGGTCCCTTTGAAAGTGTTTTATACTCTATATGCGGATTGAAAATCATGATTCCTCACGTGAAAATTGCATTGCGTATCATATTTAAGACATTTAATCCTGATGTACAGGATATTGCATAAAAAGGGTTGTATCACAGGAGAACTTTCCCTGTGTTGGCTGTTGAGCAGAAAACTTCAGAGACATTAACATTCTCATCACAACCATCTACACAAAGTCACTTTGTTACAATTCAGTGTTCTTTGTGAAGCTCCACAGAAACCTCATGCTGGGCTATGCTCAAGGGTCATAGTCTCATGAGCACTGAAGAGCTTGGGAATGAATGTCTTACAAATAAAAAGCAGCAGCCAGGTGGATGGAAACTCCACAAGGAAGCCCTGTATGAATGCGGTGCATATCAGAACGTGAGATTTCCGTAAGGATTCCAATAGGAAAATGATAGATTGTATGTAAGCTCCTATGAGCAAGGCCCTCTACACCTCTTGTTTCCATCTTAAGTCCATTTATATGTATTTCATTCCCTTTGGTTATTGTAAAGCGCTGCAGAAACTGTTGGTGCTATATAAATGATAATGATAATAATAATAATAATAATAATAATACACACTTCCACTACTTGCGGGGAGTGACAGCGTGCATTTCAATCTTTGTTAAGGAGCCAAATACACAGCCAGGCAAAGAAAGAAAGATAGATATATATATATATATATATATATATATATACATACATACATACATACATACATACATACACACACAGTGGCAAGAAAAAGTATGTGAACCCTTTGAGATTACGTGGAGTTTTGCATGAATTGGTCATAAAATGTGCTCTGTTCTTCATCTAAGTCACAAAAATTTGAAAAACACAGTCTGCTTAAAATAATACAACACAAACATTATATGTTTTTATTGAACAGAACATGTAAACATTCACAGTGCAGGGTGGAAAAAGTAAGTGAACCTTTGGATTTAATAACTGGTTGACCCTCATTTGGCAGCAATAACCTCAACCAAACGTTTCCTGTAGTTGCAGATCAGACCTGCACAACGATCTGAAGTAATTTTGGACCACTCCTCTTCACAAAACTGTTTCAGTGTAGCAATATTCTTGGGATGTCTGGTGTGAATCGCTCTCTTAAGGTCATGCCACAGCATTTCAATCGGGTTGAGGTCAGGACTCGGACTGGGCCACTCCAGAAGGTGTATTTTGTTTTGTTGAAGCCAATCTTTTGTTGAATTACTTGTATGCTTTGGGTCATTGTCCTGTTGCATCACCCATCCTCTGCAGAGCTTCAGTTGGAGGACAGATGGTCTTACGTTTTCCTGCAAAATGTCTTGATAAACTCTGGAATTCATTTTTCCATCAATGACAACAATCCGTCCAGGCCATGAGGCAGCAAAGCAGCCCCAAACCATGATGCTCCCTCCGCCATGTTTTACAGTGGGGATGAGGTTTTGATGTTGGTGTGCTGTGCCTTTTTTCTCCAAACATAGTGTTGTGTGTTTTTTCCAAACAACTCGATTTTGGTTTCATCTGTCCACAGAATATTTTGCCAGTAGTAATGTGGAACATCCAGGTGCTCTTTTGCAAACCTCAAACGAGCTGCAATATTCTTTTTGGACAGCAATGGCTTCCTCTGTGGTGTCCTCCCATGTACTCCATTCTTGTTTAATGTTTTCCTTATTGTAGATGTGTCAACAAAAATATTAGCATGTGCCAGAGATTTCTGTAAGTCTTTAGCTGACACTCTAGGATTCTTCTTTACCTCATTAAGCATTCTGCGCTGTGCTCTTGCAGTCATCTTTACAGGACGACCACGCCTAGGGAGAGTAGCAACAGTGCTGAACTTTCTCCATTTGTAGACAGGCGGTCTTACTGTGGACACGTGAACATCAAGGCTTTTGGAGATACTTTTGTAACCCTTTCCAGCTTCATGCAAGTCAACAATTCTTGATCGTAGGTCTTCTGAGAGCGCTTTTCTGCGAGGCATGGTTCACATCAGGCAGTGCTTCTTGAAACCAGTAAACCCAAAACTGGTGTGTGTTTTTAAAGGGCAGGACAGCTTTCAGCAACACATCCAATAATATCACACTGATTGGATTCAAGGTTGGCTCACTCCTGGCTCCAATTAGCTCTTGGAGAAGTCATTAGGCTAGGGGTTCACATACTTTTCCCACCCTGCACTGTGAATGTTTACATGTTCTGTTCAATAAACACATGAAAACATATAATGTTTGTGTTGTATTATTTTAAGCAGACTGTGTTTTTCAAATTGTTGTGACCTAAATGAAGATCAGAGCACATTTTATGACCAATTCATGCAAAACTCCACGTAATCCCAAAGGGGTCACATACTTTTTCTTGCCACTGATATATATATATATATATATATATATATATGACTTTTTTTTATTATTTTAAGAATACATAGATACATTTAGGAAACGTACATAAAATTGTAGAAAACTGCTACCTGTATCCTAAATTTCTTAAAGGGATACTCTATCAAAAATAATAATAAGAATAAGAATAAGAATAATAATAATAATAGGGTTTCCTTCTTTTGCCCTTAAATAATTTGACAGACTACCAACAGTCTCTGCCCAATTATTTCTGTTGATTTTACGCGTTGTCCCTTGCTGCGTGCAGCTCCTATCATGGAACCATATTCCTTATTTGTTTTCCCCTATGATTTTACTTAAAATGGATTAGTCCGCTCTGTCTAACTCACAATTAGTTTGGTCCAGTCCCATTTCCTGCTTCTGCAAGCTGCCTATCCCCCAGTCTACCACAGAGGCATGTGAGGGAAGATCCTGTTCTGTACTGGGTGATTGTTATGGAAAGAGGGTAAAAATAGGAGGCAAAGTACACCAAGAGAAGTCCTCTCTACCCACAAGACACCATTTATTTGCTGTTACTTTCCCAATAAAGAAGAAAATATAAAAGAATTTTGTGTGCTTTCAAAAAGGGGATGAGTTAAGCTATCTGACTTCAATCATATCCTGCATGTGACATTCACTTCTTGCATTTGACCCTGGGGTTCCAGAATAGCTCCTCCTCTTCAGGGACTCCCGAATCCAGAAGAATTTCCATGCAACTTGTGTTCCTAAGCAACTTGCGCAGTGTAGCAACCGCCACGGGACATGTACACTTTCCGTATGCAAGTTCCGTAGCGAATACGCAGAACTATGGGTCAGAGCTGGGAATGTGTAACCTCAATTGGGTTTAGTGGTCTCCGGCTTGTGGACCAGACCCGAGCCTGTTACAACATCCGTCCCTTCTCTCCAACCAAGCTGATCTGCAGCAGCTTTCGTTCTCCCACAGCGGTCAATCTGAACTTGAGAGAGTGCTGTATATTTCTCAGTATCTCTCCCCAAACACCAGACACAGTTTAATGCAGGGGAATAGTAATATATTTTATTGAAAATGGGGACCAGTTATATGGGAAACAGGGAGGGGGAAGTAACATGACAATCAACTGGATACATTGTCTACATGAGGGGGATGTGAATTCTTTCAAGAGGAGACAGAGATCTGATCAGTTACAATACACAGGTTTAGCAAACAGACAACAAGAACAATATGTCTACATTATATCTCTAACACAAACAGAAATGCATTTAACCGATTAACCCTTAGGTGCCCACTTATGCACATTGGTCCACAATCTCTTGACAGGAGGCCAGCATCCACACATCTCCAACAGGCACAGACGCCATGTATAGTGTGGGCAGGGGTGCCAAGGAGGGCGAGCTTCGGTCACAGCGTGCACGCAGAGATCCGATCTATCGCTGCCGCTCTGAGACCGATAGCTACCGCAGTTGATCTCCATGAGTGATGTCGTTTGTAAACAGGTGCAGCCTCCGACCATAGGAAATGACACAATCTACAGAAGTGTGCATCCTTGTGACAATATCAGTGGTCTCCAGGTGATAGAACAATGGCTCCATAATGCGTTGCTACTGTAACCCATCTGTGCCTTTTCAATTCCCTAGATACTTAACCCTTGTTTTGGAGGATGTTTTTCTAGTGAGCTACAGACAGGATTAGAAACATTTTGTTTTAACAAAACCCAAGAACAATTCATCGAGTGAAGGATGCCATGTCTGGCTGTAGGGAGGGCACCTTCAGGGATACATATATACTTTGCAGGTATGTATCGGTGTGGGTGATCTAGAATATATATATCACAATCTCGGAGTACTTAATTCTAAGTAACACCATAGGCTGCATTTTTTTTTTAACACATCTGTTGGTGCATTATTTACACAAAGCATTGACAATAAGGGCATGTTTCCTGCCTGGAAGCCCCCCTTTAAGTTGGAGTCTCAGTTATGGACATATAATAACGGGACACCACCAACACAACTGTAGATTATGAGCTGTGGGTCACCGAGAATAACATTGTTCACATTTACATTGTTATTACAGCTTCCTCTTTGAAATGGGTGCTTTACTGTGCATGTGGAGACAGATTTACTGTTGGAACTTACAGTAGTGACACCAGCATTAGTTTTCTCTCACCATGGAGGCTTTACATGAAAGTAAATTCAAAGGATTATTTAATTTTTTTAAACTTTGTCCATTTTTTTCCCCATTTCAATTTATTATTATGGTTTTCCCATCCATTAAAAAAATAAAATAAAAAATAATAATAAAAAAAAAAAACCTATATAAATGTTAATAAGTGGTTCTGGTGACACTCCATCCACAATCCTATGCAGAGGTTTGCATTTCTTGTAGCGTTCTAGTCCACCATGGTCCAAAAACTACAGATTTTATATATTATATATACACATACTGTATATTTATTTATAAAGGATTGAGTTTTCGCTTGATTATAGATTAAAAAATGAAACCGAAAGAACGCACTCCATATAAATGACCACATTCTTCCAATTCACTACTAGGGATGCACCGATACCAGTATCGGGGCTGAGACCATCATTTGCACGAGTATTTTGTACTCGTGCAAATGAACCGATACCGCTGGGCTGGCTTGCCGGTAGCCAAGGGGCTGGGAAAGCTGGCCAGGTGCATTAAAAGTATTTGGCCAGCGTTCCCCTCTGGCTGGCTGTGTTACCGAGCGTCCGCAGGGCAGTGATGGGCTGTGCTCCCGCGAGATCTTGCGACTCCCACGAGATCTCGGCAGGAGGCAGCATCACTTACACAGCTTCCACAGCCCGGCGGCCGCTCAGTAATGCACCCAAGCAACTCAAGGCCCAGTTAACAGGTGCGTTCCATCTTGGCTGCCTATAAAGGCCTAGAGTTGCTTGGGACCTCCAGGAAGGATTGTGCCTCCAGTAAGGGAGTTGATCCTGTAAATGCAGATTCGGTCAAGTTAAATAGGACCTGTTAATAATGGGATAGATTGGTGATTGTGACAGGCTTAAGCAAAGTATGAACATATTTTGTGAACTAAATTCCCATCATTTATTCCCTCAATTAGGAGGATTGACAATTCTTTTTAAAAATGGTATTTTGAAATGTAATGAATAAATGGAAGAATGTGGTCATTTACATGGAGTGCTCTTTCTTTGTATACTGTATTATTGTCGTAGATGCACCCGCTGTTATTGCTTGTTCAGGTTGAGCGCAACCTTTCCACTGCCATATGAGATATAGATATATATATATAGCTGAGGGTCACCATCACTGCCCCAGCCCAGTACAACATGTTATTGAAAAAGAAGAGTACGGCACCGTTAGACCCTTTTACAATATATCCTATAAACGCTTTTTTCACCTCTGGCAGGGGAAGAGCGAGGGAGGCAAATATCCCTCCTGAGTTACTAAACACACAGGGCTTATTGGACTCAACATTATTATTATTATTCTTTATTTATAAAGCGCCAGCATATTCCACAGCGCTGTACAATAAGCACAGTATAGACAGGGTTACAATACATTGAACAACATTTGACAAACAGTACAGGAGGAGATGAGGGCCCTATTCCCGTAGGAACTCACAATCTGGGAGGGTTGGGGTTGGAAACAGGAGGAGAGGACTGTAAGGTGAGAGTGATTGATGGTTGCGTCAGTGAGTTGGGTGGTAGGCTTCCCTAAATAGGAATGTTTTCAGGGAGCGTTTGAAGGAAGAGAAGTTAGGGGAAAGTCTGACAGCACGAGGGAGAGCGTTCCAGAGAGTGGGGGCTGCGCGTGAGAAATCCTGCAGTCTATCATGGGAAGAGGTGATGCGGGGAGAAGCTAGGCGCAGGTCACTGTTTGACCTTAGGGAGCGGGCTGGGGTGTATCTGGTGATTAGTGAGGACAGGTAGTGGGGCGCTGAGTTAGTGAGGGTTTTGTAGGTAAGGATAAGGATTTTGAACTTAATTCTGCAGTGGATGTGGAGCCAGTGAAGGGACTCGCAGAGGGGAGCGGCAGAGACAGAGCGGCGGGTGAGGTGAATTAGCCTGGCGGAGGCGTTCAGGATGGATTGTAGGGGGGAGAGGCTAATTGAATGCCGTGTGAGGTGCGCTGAGCTGCGCACACACACACACCCCAACTGCAGGAGAGAGCTTCTACGGGGGTTAATTTACTGGTGGGTTATAAAAGGCTATACTTGTATCAGTTAGTCCTCCTATAAAGTATGACATTATTATTGTATCCGGTATCATTTCACAGCATTGCTTTGATGTCCGTTGTAGGAATGCCACAATAAACAATTTTTTCTAATGGAAATTCAATTAATTCTGATAAATTACGCTCTTTTCCCCATTTAGTATTGAGCGTATCAATCAGCAGAGGGGAGCCGATGGAGCCAGCACTTTGTGTTGTTGACAACATCCAGTGATAGCGTGGACGTCACGCAGTGCATCCAGGAATAACACATCCCATTGTGAACATGCTGTATCATTTGCTTCCTAAAAAGGAGGGGTAGATGTGAACAGACAAAAGGGATTGTACATCACTGAAGATGCACGAACGAGGAAAACATTTACATCTTGGTAAGATGTAAAAACGAAGAAAACAAGAAAAATGTATTTACACATTTACCCATTACTGAGAAATTTATATATATATATTATATATATATATATATATATGTCCAAAAAGTTCTGCACACATACCAGATTTTGCTGAGTTCTGCCTCGGTGCAAACGTCCCTCGTTGAGATATGTAGATTTCCAATAGTTGTAGGGAGCAATCGAGGACTTAAATATAAAGTTGAGATTTTATTGAGCAAGTAAGTCTAAAAAACGACGTTTCGGCCTACGCAGAGGCCTTCATCAGGTATAAAAACAATAGTGGACTCGCTCTTAATATAGTATCTTAGTTAAAGATTGACCAGTCTGTAGCTCATTGAAGTTAATTGCACGTCAACCGGAACCAGTTAGCACGCCTCTTAATTCATGTTGTGTAAACTACGTTTTTTTGCCGATGACACAAAGATTTGCAACAGGGTTGACGTTCCTGGAGGGATCAGCCAAATGACAAATGATTTAGGTAAACTAAAAAAATGGTCGGAGCTGTGACAATTGAGTTTTAACGTGGATAAGTGCAAGATAATGCAACTGGGACGTAAAAACCCAAGGGCTGAATATAGAATATTTTATACAGTCCTAACCTCAACATCTGAGGAAAGGGATTTAGGGGTCATTATTTCAGAGGATCTAAGGGTTAGTAGTCAATGTAATAGAGCAGCAGGAAATGCTGGCAGAATGCTTGGTTGTGTAGGGAGAGGTATTAGCAGTAGGAAAAGGGAAGTGCTCATGCCACTGTACAGAGCACTGGTGAGACCTCACTTGGAGTACTGTGTGCAGTACTGGAGACCGTATCTCCAGAAGGATATAGACATCTTAGAGAGTTCAGAGAAGGGCTACTAAAATGGCGTACGGCTTGAAGGAGAAAAGTTACCAGGAAAGGCTTAATGATCTTAACATGTATAGCTTGGAAAAAAGACGAGACAGAGGAGATATGATAGAAACATTTAAATACGTAAAGGGAATCCACAAGTTAGAGGAAGGGAGTATATTTAAAAAGGAAACAAAGTAGCAAAACAAGGAGACATAGTCTTAGATTAGAGGGGCAAAGGTTTAAAAGTAACATCAGAAAGCATTATTTTACTGAGAGGGTGGTGGATACATGGAACAGTCTTCCAGTTGAAGTGGTAGAGGCCAAAACAGTAATTGAATTTAAGCAGGCATGGGATAGGCATAAGGCTATCCTAAACAAAAGATAAATCCAGGTAAAGTATCCATGTAATTGGGCAGACTAGATGGGCCGAAAGGTTCTTATCTGCCGACATTTTTCTATGTTTCTATGTTTCTACTTTCTCGGCTTTATCTTGCTGTCTTTCTTTACCTTTTCTTGTGGTGTCTCTATGCTTTTTTATTTGTTGTCCCTCTCTCTGCTGTCTCTTTTTCTCTGTGTGTGTGTGTGTGTGTGTGTGTGGATTTCTGTCCTTCCCTGTCTCTGCAATATCTGGGGGTGAAAAGCTCAGTCCTGCCCTCCCCATAGCTCAAAGTGCAGGAGGGAGGAGCAAGTCAGTCGCACATGCTCAGTGCGTTTTCTATCTATACCTAGGTATACACACTGATTGCTTAGCTTAAAATACCTCCTGAGGTGGGCGTGGAAAACGCAAAGAAAGAAAAGCCGTTAAATATTGACAAAATATTACATTTACTTGCTTTTTATGTCTTCTGAAAGAGACTACTGACTCCTTCAAAAGGCATTGCATGTTTTTAACAGTACACTAGCAAAGCATGCATGTCCCTTAAGGCAGCCGGCACACTAACATACTGTACTGCGTCCATTACAGACGCACTTTTTCACGGGAGATATTGTGAGTACTGCATAAAGTGCGTCCGTAATGTCTGAGGTCTCCACACCCTAGGAAAATACATGGCAGCGTTGTTTCTGCGTCCGTTTAGCTTTTTCACGTCGATGTTATTTTTGCGTCCGTGGCTTTATTCTTTGCCCGTCCGTGAACAAGTGCGCAGGGGCTACGTGTGGTGTGTTTAAGGGAGTCCTTTATAAAGCTATGACGGACAGCAAACAGTACGGTCAGACGGACGCAAAATGTTCGCTAGTGTGCCGCCAGCCTTAGGCTAGGGTCAGACGAACGCATTTTTCACGTTGTCCGTGAAAAAGTGCGTTCGAATGAATGGACGTATTTTTTCACGGAATACGCGATAGCGGTCATACGATGCGCATTTTCGTCCGTGATTTTGTACGGATCATCAATAAAACCCTTTTGCGTCTGGACGTTATGTTGGCCGGACGTGTGCAGCGTCTGACGTCTCCCAATCACGCAAACACGCCGCTATGCGGCAGCAGCGCACTCTGTATGTCAGTAGTAGCGGTTTGACGTTCTCGAAAAAATGCGTTCGTTTGCCACTTGCGTTGCACGGACGAACTTTCGTGCGGCCATTCGTCGTATGTTCCCCGGCATTGGACGTCATTTGCTGCTAGCACGGCCGTGATTTCGTGCGGCTAAACGCACGTTAAAAATGCTTTCGTCTGACCTTAGCCTTAAGCAACATGGCTCGACGTCAGTATGGAACTTATAATAAAATATGATCAAAACGTTCATCCATTGTTTGATTGTGCTGACAAATTGTGACAATACAAGCCGAGGAGGATTTAGAATTTGATAAAACCTGGCCCCATTATCTGCTCACCCATATATTTCTGAAAGATAACAGAATGAACCAAGACAAAAGTAGGAGGCAGACTATTGGATTAAAACAGGTTAGAGTCGTGTTTCCCAGACCCATCCTCAAGGTATTAAAGAGATACTTTATTAAAAAAATAAGGTTTCCTTTTTTTGCCATCAAATAATTAGGCAGAGGCTGCCGCCAGGTTTTCAAAGGTTTTCGGTAAGGTGTTATCAAAAGAAGTGTTCTTCCAGTGTTTTTTCATGCTCATAGCGATCTTCTCACTAGGAGTAGTATATACTATATAGTATACATTTCCATTTTTCTGTATACTTGTAATTTTGGCTATTGCATCGCAATATATACCTTTTGTTTAATTTTTTACTGGAAGGAGTAGCAGGAATACAAGAGAGATAGATATCTATCTATCTATCTATTATACACACACACATTTCAGACCAGACATATACACCAACATGTAGGACCTCACACCAGATAGAGAGTGAGTTGTGGTAAATGGGGTGTCTGGCCATCCATTGCAATAATAACATGAACAGGACTGGCTTTCAGCAAAATCCTAATTTATTTATTTATTTATTGGAAAGCAGTCACATGACTTTAACCCTTTCGCTGCTGAGGCTTTTCCCGCCCCTGTGCTGAGGTCATTTTTACCGGTTTTGCTCATCATGTTTAAACGTGTTTTGAAGGCTTATTTTAATATATGACCCAGACATATTATATATCGTTTTTTCCGTCAGACTCAGTAGATTCATAATATGTCATTATTATATGTATACGTCATGTCATGTCTGTATATTATAACAAAAAATGCAATAAAATATGTATTTTCAATAATTTACAATGTGTAAAGTGTTTTTTTTCACATTTTAACATGCGAGCAATTGCGGTTATATTTTGTATGGGGTGCGCTTGTTAAAAAAATTAGAGATGGGGTCTCGTTACATTTTTTTGGGGGGAAAATTACACTATTTTTAACAAACGCACCGCATACAAAAATCGTTAGTGCAGCATCATTGTTCACATTATAATTGAAATGGGAACAATATTGCTGCATTAACAAACCAAAAAAAAAAAAAAAAAAAGTGTTTATTTTTTTTTTTTTTCTTACAAAATTTTTTACTTTCATGTTTGGTATCGTTGGAACGGCCATGCTCTGGCCGATCCAACCATACCAAAATTTAACCCCTAGCTGCCACGGATCGGGAGATAGGGAGTTCCAATGAACTCCCTATCTCCACAGTTGGTGGCAGTTAAGGGTTAACTCTAGAACTGGCGTCATCGTGCTACGCACGATGACGCCAGTCCTCAGGGGGAGTTCCCGGAGGCTTGGCCGACATCCAAGATGTCGGCCAGCTCCGGGAAAGGATCGCAAACCGGCGCTTTTCAGCGCCGATTCGCGATCCAGCTCCCCAGGGGTTAATGCCAGGCATCATTTGGAAGGGCAGGCTGTGCCCTTCCAAATGATGCCTGGGTTAACCCCCGCAGAGCCGCCGATCGGGAGGGAGAGAGGTCCGAAGGACCTCCCCCCCTCCCTTTCAGGCGCCTCCTCCGCACATGCGGGGGGGCGCCTGAATTTGGTGTCATCGCGCTGCCGCGATGACACCAAATTCCGGCGGCTGCTGTTCCGGATGCCGGGCTGACATCCAGGATGTCAGCCCGCACCGGAGGGGCCAGCGATCGGCCGGAACCCGGCCGAACGCTGACCCCAATGGGAGGACGCGCTCAGCGCGTCCTCTGCATACCAGCGGGAATGCTGAGGACGCGCTGAGCGCGTCCTCAGCATCGAAGTGGTTAAATAAAAGTAACGGGGAGTACTTGAAAAAATTATATTGGTACTTGTACTCGGTCTTAAAAAAATGGTATTGGTGCATCCCTATTAACCCTTTCGCTGCTGGAGCATTTCCCACCCCTGTGCTGAGCTAATTTTTACCGGTTTCGCTCATCATGTTTAAACGTGTTTTGAAGGCTTATTTTAGTATATGACCCAGACATATATATCGTTCTTTCCGTCAGACTCAGCAGATTCATAATATGTCATTATTATATGTATACATCATGACCTGTCTGTATATTATAACAAAAAATGCAATAAAATATGAATTTTCAATAATTTACAACGTGTATAGTGTTTTTTTTTCACATTTTAACATGCGAGTAATTGCGGTTATATTTTGTATGGGGTGCGCTTGTTAAAAAAATTAGAGATGGGGTCTCGTTACATATTTTTTGGGGGGAAATTACGCGATTTTTAACAAACGCACCGCATACAAAAATCGTTAGTGCAGCATCATTGTTCACATTATAATTGAAATGGGAACAATATTGCTGCATTAACTAACCCAAAAAAAAGAAAAAAAAGTTTGTTTTTTTTAAATATTTTTTATTTTTATTTATTTTTTAAAACTTTTTTTATACTCATGTTTGGTATCGTTGGAACGGCCATGCTCTGGCCCCAAAGGGAGGACGCGCTCAGTGCGTCCTCCTCAAGGAACGTTACCTGCGGGTGGACGCGCTGAGCGCGTCCTCCGCAGCGAAGGGGTTAATATAGGACCCAGACATATTATATATCGTTCTTTACGGCAGACTCAGCAGATTCATAATATGTCATTATTATATGTATACGTCATGTCCTGTCTGTATATTATAACAAAAAATGCAATAAAATAAGAATTTTCAAAAATTTACAATGTGTAAAGTTCTTTTTTCACATTTTAACGTGAAATCATTTGCGGTTATATTTTGTATGGGGTGCGCTTGTTAAAAAAAATTAGAAATGGGGGAAAATTACACGATTTTTAACAAACGCACCTCAAACAAAAATCGTTAGTGCAGCATCATTGAAATTAATTTGAATGGGAACAATATTGCTGCATTAACAAAACAAAAAACTTGTTTCTTTTTTTTATAATTTCTTTTTAAATATTTTTTATTTTTATTTTTTTTAAAACTTTTTACATGGTCACGTTTGGTATCGTTGGAAAGGCCATGCTCTGGTCGATCCAACGATATCAAACATTAACCCCTAGCTGCCACGGATCGAGAGATATGGGGTTCCAATCTCCAACATTGCTGGCAGCTAGGGGTTAGCTCCAGGACTGGCGTCATCGTGCTATGCACGATGACGCCAGTCCTCAGGGGGGAGTTCCCGGAGGCTTGGCCGACATCCAAGATGTTGGATAGCTCCGGGAGAGGATCACGATCTGGCGCTTTTCGGTGCCGAATCATGATCCGGCTCCCCAGGGGTTAAGGCCAGCCACCGTTTGGAAGGGCAGGCTGTGCCCTTCCAAGCGGTGCCTGCCTTAACCCTGTGGCCCCCGGCGATCGGGAGGGAGAGAGGTCCAAAGGACCTCACCCCTTCCCTTTCATGCACCTCCTCCGCACACGCGGGGGGGGCCTGAATTAGATGTCATCGCAGCGGCGCGATGACATCTAATGTCCCTGCCGGGGTCCTGGGCTGACATGCAAGATGTCAACCCACACCGGGGGGGCCAGCAATCGGCCAGAATCACGGCCGATTGCTGCCTCCTGTGCCAGGACGCGCTCAGCGCGTCCGTAGCAGCCAAGTGGTTAAAGACCCTTGGTCCTTAAAGGGTTAAGGATCACCTTGGGGAAATGCAGACTGAATTCTGCAATCACTGAGCAGCAAATCATATCACCTGTGCTGCGCTTCACATATCTGGAAAACCTGGCCTGTTAGGCTGGTGTCAGACGAGCGTAGTGTTCACGTCCGTGATTGCGCCTAAAAGTACGTCCGTGATAGCATGAAAGAAAGTCCATTGGAGCCTGACACATGAAGTACGTCCGCACTGAACTGCGGACGCATGACGGACGCTGCAAACGGACGCAGGTTAGGCAAGAACGTAATACTGCTAGAACGGACGTGCGGAGTGCGCCACGTCCACAACGTCCGCATAGCTTTGTGTGTGAGTGATGGAGCATGGTCAGACGGACTGCATTTATACGTCCAGCATTTTTGACGGACAGAATGTTTTTTCATTGTAATTTATTTTTCCCTCCTACATCCGTCAAAAAATAACTTCAGTGAAAAAACGGACTGTGTGACCACTACTGCGTCATCCGTACTGACGATGTCCCTACTGCACGGACGTACAGTCCGTAGAAATCACGCTGGTCTGACCCCAGCCTTAGGGGGACCTGAGGACCAAGGTGGGGGGGGGGGGGGTGGACAAGAGGGACCAATTACCAGAGATGGCAATGTATGTCCGGCCCCCAGATTTCGATGGCCTACAACTCCCAGAAATGTTGAATGCGCTAGATATAAAGATCAACCGATACCAACACTTAGTAAATAATTGGTATGTCTTAAATATAACAATATTACTGGATATTGGTATTTGCGGCTTTTAAAAAGACACTCCAATTCCGCAGCAGCTGACTACTAATTACCAATGTCTGCACATTAAAGACCAATACCGATCATTTATTAAATGGTTAATAATCGGTTCTAATTATTAGTTAGCTAGAGAACCACGGGAATATGACATCTCTGGGTTGCGCAAGCAGGATAGATTGTTAGGAATTTCCTTTTGAGTTTGAAATACATAAACGTAAAAAACACAGACCTATTTCGTTCCACTACAGTTTACTTTTCCTTACTCTGCTCCCGGCAGCCAGAAGAGGCGGATGGGGCCACCATTCTTGCCGCGGGATGAGAGGGGAGTATGTGATTGGGGGGGGGGGTGGATTTGAAGCGATATCTGCAGAATCAGTTAACCACAGCTTGAAGCTGGTGCTAACTTTTGAGTTAACCGCAGCGGTGAATAAGTAGCGTTAGTAATCCTAACGCTAATTAACTCTTTGCACTTCCCCTGTTAAGTATAGGGAGGGCAAAGTACAGTAAGCGCGCACTGAAAAGCTCTAACGGGTTTTTTACCACGTTAGCGTTTGGAATGTAATATGGGTGGCCAATGCTAGGGCCACGTAAGCCAACGGTAACGCTCACACAACTGAGCGTTAACTATGGGGGTTATTCAGAGAAAGGTGAAAACCAGGAGAATGACTGTAGAAGTGAAAATTATAGGTCAAATTATAGGTCAAAAATTCTCCCATTTATCTCACTTTCCAAATCGGCTATTTGGTCTAGATTGTTCTCTTTTCCTGCCTGTTCTCCTGGTTCTCACCTTTCTCTGAATAACCCTGTATGTAATATAGCCTTACGTCTTCATACGTTCCAATTTGATAAAGGGAAACAGGATAAAGCGATCGGAGAGCAATAAATGATATCAAACATAAAAGCAAACGTTTTGATACATCAGAAACACAATAAACAGGATCCCAGAAGCTCGTATTTTCAGCAGCCCGAGGCGTCTTGGCACACCTTGGGTTGTTTGAAACAACTAAGCTGACAGGTATTTCTAGTGTAGCATGGTGGGAGTTGGTGACTTAAGACTGCGTCTCTATGACCGATTTGTCTAATGGAAGAATCATCAGGTTATTTGCCAAACTATCCCTGCATCAGTTTGATTCTAAAAAAAATAAATAAATATATACACCCCTCCCTCTATCCTATCACTACCCAGAGTCTGTCCTTTCTTGGTGGGAGTTGCAGTCTCAACTGCTGTGAGACCCATCAGTATGAGGACGATGACGATCTTATTTACACAGGAAAAATTCACTGATTGAATTCACTGGTCGAGGCTGATGCTGCCTGTAGTGGTGGGAGTTGTGGTGAGCAGCAGCTGCTTTCCCAGAGCTGTATATCCCCAGATTATCACACTGCCGCCCCCCCCCCCCCACTATTGCAAACACATTCTTCCTGTCTTTTGTATTTGGACCGCAATATTGTTTTATGTTGCAATGTTTCATCCAAAAACATTGGCCGCAAAGCAGAAACAACATTGGTGAGCGAGAGGCTTCATTCGGAGCGGTCACTGCAATAAAACGCGGATTAGGGCCAACTTTCACAAAATCCATTAATCGGAAAATAAAAATATATATTTTTTTTTTCTTTGCAATTTGCGTAGAGTACAGAACTGTGGTCCATTCATACACAAATTATTTACATCTTGCGTCACTTGCGTACTTTCACACACAAGGTAAGTGAGCGCCTGGTCTGAGTGATGGATTCTGGGAGCGCAGCTCAAGCTCATGTCTGCTTTCTCCCTGAACAAATGCTGCTACAAGCGCTCGGATAGACAAGATGTCAGCACTCAAAGCAGGGTGAGAAGGTGGGAGCCCACACAGCCTGACCAGGTTAATAAACTCAAGTGGTCAAGGTGCGCTATGTGTCCTCCGATTTCATGAACAAACTGAGTGGGGGAAGGGACTGGAGATGAGAGGGAGTGAGTTTGGCAAAGGACCGGACCAGAGTGCGAGAGGGAGCGAGTTTGGGCAAGAGACTGGACCCGAATTTGAGAGGGAGTTTGTGGGGAAGGGACCAGGACCAAAGGGAGGGATGGTGGCTCTGAACGGGAAGGAGGGTGGGCTGGTGGCACAGGACTCCAAGTAAGGATAACACACCGGCGGAACAGTTCCTCCAGCCGGTGGCAGAAAGCCACGGTCTGTGTGTTATTTATTTAGTTTACAACAGTAGCAGAACTTACTGGGGACGTCCAACATAACTTTAGAGTTAAAGCATAGAGAGTAAAGCAGCGGCACGTCTTCTCCAATTAGCTCCAGAGTATTATCAGAGGTTAATAATGTTTATCTCCGTCTGGCTCTATACAGTGTACGCTATACACAGACTGATTCATCAATATATTGAGAATAGTTAACTATTTTCAGTATCGATTAGTCGTTTCAGCCCTAACACCAGTAAGTTGCGTTCCAGGCCGGCTGGCATGCTGGGAGTTGGTGTAAAGCCAATGTGCTAGATCAGCTTATTCCTAGGTCATTACGCAGGTCACTCCTTTTGTCCCCGTGCAAACATCAGGCATTGTACTGTAGTTCTCACATCCCTCATCCTCACCTGGGTGACAAGCAACAGGAGTCAAACGGTTGCGCTAAGAGTTACAAAGAAGAGGTGGGGGACGCGGGGTGCACCTCAGTGACAAGGAAAAGGGAGAAGCGGGGTGCACCTCAGTGACAAGGAAAAGGGAGAAGCGGGGTGCACCTCAGTGACAAGGAAAAGAGAGAAGCGGGGTGCACCTCAGTGACAAGGAAGAGAGAGAAGCGGGGTGCACCTCAGTGACAAGGAAGAGAGAGAAGCGGGGTGCACCTCAGTGACAAGGAAAAGAGAAGCGGGGAGCACCTCAGTGACAAGGAAAAGAGAAGCGTGGAACACCTCGGTGACAAGGAAAAGAGAAGCGGGGACACCTCGGGGACAAGGAAAAGAGAAGCGGGGAACACCTCGGTGACAAGGAAAAGAGAAGCGGGGAGCGCCTCGGTGACAAGGAAAAGAGAGAAGCGGGGAGCACCTCGGTGACAAGGAAAAGTGAGAAGCGGGGAACACCTCGGTGACAAGGAAAAGAGAGAAGCGGGGAGCACCTCGGTGACAAGGAAAAGAGAGAAGCGGGGAGCACCTCGGTGACAAGGAAAAGAGAAGCAGGGAGCACCTCGGTGACAAGGAAAAGTGAGAAGCGGGGAACACCTCGGTGACAAGGAAAAGAGAGAAGCGGGGAGCACCTCGGTGACAAGGAAAAGAGAGAAGCGGGGAGCACCTCGGTGACAAGGAAAAGAGAAGCAGGGAGCACCACGGTGACAAGGAAAAGTGAGAAGCGGGGAACACCTCGGTGACAAGGAAAAGAGAGAAGCGGGGAGCACCTCGGTGACAAGGAAAAGAGAGAAGCGGGGAGCACCTCGGTGACAAGGAAAAGAGAAGCAGGGAGCACCACGGTGACAAGGAAAAGAGAAGCGGGGAGCACCTCGGTGACAAGGAAAAGAGAAGCGGGGTGCACCTCAGTGACAAGGAAGAGAGAGAAGCGGGGTGCACCTCGGTGACAAGGAAGAGAGAAGCGGGGAGCACCTCGGTGACAAGGAAGAGAGAGAAGCGGGGAGCACCTCAGTGACAAGGAAGAGAGAGAAGCGGGGAGCACCTCAGTGACAAGGAAAAGAGAGAGCGGGGAGCACCTCAGTGACAAGGAAAAGAGAGAGCGGGGAGCACCTCAGTGACAAGGAAAAGAGAAGCGGGGACACCTCGGGGACAAGGAAAAGAGAAGCGGGGAGCACCTCGGTGGCAAGGAAAAGAGAGAAGCGGGGAGCACCTCGGTGACAAGGAAAAGTGAGAAGCGGGGAGCACCTCGGTGACAAAGAAAAGTGAGAAGCGGGGAGCACCTCGGTGACAAGGAAAAGAGAAGCGGGGAGCACCTTGGTGACAAGGAAAAGAGAAGCGGGGAGCACCTCAGTGACAAGAAGGGGGTGACAAGCGGGAGGGGGACGCGGGGTGCACCTGGGCGACAAGCGGGAGGGGTCAGAAAGGGCCCGTTGGGGTCAGGCAGCAGGGGGCCCGGGTGGGTGTCAGGCAGCAGGGGGCCCGGGTGGGTGTCAGGCAGCAGGGGGGCCCGGGTGGGTGTCAGGCAGCAGGGGGGCCCGGGTGGGTGTCAGGCAGCAGGGGGGCCCGGGTGGGGGGGTGTCAGGCAGCAGGGGGGCCCGGGTGGGGGGGGTGTCAGGCAGCAGGGGGGCCGGGTATCAGATGCGTCCAGTGAACCCCCCCTCCCTGCAGCCAGAAGCGGTCGACAGTGAGTGCAGAGACTGGATCCCCCCCCGGCGGGTGATGATGGGAGAGTCAGAGACAGGGATCCCCCTTTATTACCACAGCAGCACAGGAAGCCCCCCCCCCTCCTCCCCAGGCCTACAATAGAGCCCTCGGGGGGGCCGCAGTGATTCCCTGCTGCACTGACTCCGGGTATGGTGCCCACAGCAAGGCATCAGCCTGCCACTCGCACAGAGAGGGCACCGGGACCACTCCCGGCACAGAGAATAAGCGGTCGCAGCGCTCACTCACCGCCAGGCGCACAGCCGCTGCAGCCGATCTCCTTTTGGAGCTGCTGGATGCAGAGAGCTGGAGTGCGGAGCATGCGCAGGGGACACCGCGCTGGAGACAGGACCTGCTGCTGATAGACTGAGACCGGGGCGGGGCCTCATGGCTGACCTGCAAAAGGAGGTGGGGTGGGACATGCTGGCCGACCTGCTAAAGGAGGCGGGGCCGGGGCGGGGCGTATGGCTAACCTAATGAAGGTGGACAGTGGAGGCCGAAGTGAACCACATGGATGGTTGTTTCTTGGCGGGAGGCTGTTAAGAGGGTGGGGGATGCTGGGCCAGAGGGCTGTTGTGTTGCTGATGGCTTTTGGCTGGGTGTAATGGCTGATCACTGCCAGGATACAGGGAGGACCAGTGTGACAGCTTCAGGCGGAACTGACCCAGGTCTGAGCTTTGCATCTGTTGCTGTACAGCTCTGACAATATTTACACTACATGAACCCCCCCCCCCCTGCTGAACTACAACTCCCATCACCCTTTCCCACTGGAGAAACTACCCATTCTGTCCACTGGTTATTTATTTTTTAAGTTCTTGCACTGACCCCCTCATCAAGACCCTCTACATCTAAAATCAGCAACCTTGGCCTTTCAAATGTTTTGAAACTACATCTCCTATGATGCTCAGCCGTTCATAAGATAGGCAGAGACTCATGGGGAATGTAGTTCTAAATTAACTGGAAGGGGGATATGATCGGTAACTTTGCTCTATGTATTTGAGTACCCCAAAAATGCTTGCATATTTTTCTTTTGTTCTGTTGATAATGTCATAATTTTGTATTATTTCTGTTTGCTCATTTTTCTTTCTCGCTTCTTTTTCAATATTTTGCTTTATTCCTGAGCATGGAGACAGACGCGGCGCAGGTCCATGGTCACAGTTTGCTCGGGCGCTGCCCGCTTTTATCAATAGTTCTTGTTAAATAAAACAACAAAATGAAAGGGGTTTTGGCAAACTACGGCGGATGAAATATGGTGAAATGACGGTGATCCATTTAGGTTAAGGTCAGACGAGCGCAGTATTAACGTGCGTTTAGGCTAGGGTCAGACTGAGGCAGTGCGAACGCGCGTGCAGGCGCACTTAATCACGGCCGTACTAGCAGCAAATGACAGGCAATGACGGCCAATATACGAAGTACGGTCGCACAAAAGTCCGGCTGCGCAACGCAAGTGGAAAACGAACGCATTTTTTCGAGAACGTTAAACCACTAGTACTGACGTACAGAGTGCGCTGCGTCCGCTAGCGGCGTGTGTGCGTGATTAGGAGACGTCAAACGCTGCTAATGTCCGGCCAACATAACGTCCAGACGCAAAAAGGGTTTTATTGATGATCCGTACAAAATCACGGATGAAACTGCGCATAGTATGACCGCTATTGCGTATTCCGTGAAAAAATACGTCCATTCTTCGAACGCACATTTTCACGGACAACGTGAAAAATGCGTTAGTCTGACCCTAGCCTTAGCCGCACTAAATCACGGCCGCGCTAGCTGCAAATTATGTCCAATGCCGGGCAGCATAAGAAGAACGGCCGCACATTTGTGCGGCCGCGCAACGCAAGTGGCAAACGAACACATTTTTTCGAGAATGTCAAACCGCTAGTACTGAATTACAGAGTGCGCTGCGTCCGCTAGCGGCGTGTGTGTGTGATTAGGAGACGTCAGATGCTGATAATGTCCGGCCTACATAACATAGCAGTCTTTCTTTTTAAAAAAAAGAATTGGAACCCAAAATTTCGCCTTAAAAATCCAGAAAAATACCTAATAAATTCTAAAAAATCAATAAATAAAACGGCTTTTTGCTGTGGATTAAAAAAATAAGAGGTTGAATAAAAAAATGAATAAAAACGAAAATATTTTTTACATTGAAGCCTATGGGCTTCGCACTGACTCTCTATGGGGCAATTTCCAGGCGGCACGACGGTTTAACTATACATGTCATCTTTTTTTAACCCTTTCACTTCTGAGCCATTTCACCGCGATTTGAAGTCACGCGTTTATTATACGACCCAGAAAAATTCTATATAATTTTATACGGCAGACTCATAATATATCATTATATGTATACGTCATGTCCTGTCAGAATGCTATCACAAAAAATCTGTGAATTTCCAATCATCTACAGCAGTGGTTACCAACCGTGGTCCTCAAGTCCCCCTAACAGGCCAGGTTTTCCAGATATGTGAAGCACAGCACAGGTGATACGATTTGCTGCTCAGTGATTGAAGGATTCAGTCTGTATTTCCCCAAGGTGATGTCAGGGTCACCACGCTCTGGCCCGTCACTCACCCTAACCCTGCAGTATGCATAATACACCTTCCTGAACTTTCTGTCTGCACTGACGTTCTGGCCCTGGAGCCTCACCTGAGCTCACCTTCCCCTGATTACTCCAGCATTTAAGGAAGCTACGCCCTCTCCAGCACACTTCCACATTGAAGTCTCTGACTGGGAGACCTGCTACTGAAAGCTCCCTGAATCTCTTGAACCACCATAGACTCTAAGGATCCTCTGTTGCAATATCTGGACATTTCTCTTCATTTATACCGGTGCTCCCTTCTGCCCCCATCGAAGACCTATTGCTGACCCTCTAGCCTATCCTTATTGCCTGTTCCCTGCCTGATACCACGTTCTTGGATATATCTGTTTCATGTATTCTTGTTTATTCATTGCTTGCCCCATGTGCTGTTAAGTTCCCTTTTGTGTCCATTTTTCACTCTTATTCTCTAGTCTCGCATTCTCCTCTCGCTGTCCCTTATTTCTTCTGTAACCGCTCCCAGTTAGTTCTCCTTAACCTCCCTTCCCACTACTCCCAGCCATCCCTTCAAGTTACTTCTGCCTCCTTCTCTTGCATCTCCTCCTTCTCTAAGCTATTTCCTATTGTGCCCAGTGTCTAGATCTGATCTGTTGTTTAGTTCTTGTGTTTTATTCTACATAAACCCTTTTGTTACTCTGAACCTGCCTTTTTCACTGCATCTCGGGCTCACAACCCCGCCTGCGATACCAATCAGTCTACACCTGACAGAATGTGGAAGTCTAAAACCTGTGAGCCCGCAGTGATCTATACTGTGGTGGAAAACTTGAAAGATACCATTCTGAAGATTCAGCATTACCTGGACTCCCTGCTCGTCTATATGCAACAAAATGTAAGGGACACCCCATCTAAGGTGCGCATTCTTGCTACAGAGGGAGCCAGGGGACCGCTGACCCCAGAAGAAAAGGCAAGGAGGAGGGCGCTAGACCTCTGCTTCTATTGGGGTCAATTGCATCAAATATCGGCCTGCCCACCTAAGCCAGGCACAAAATGTTTTCCTAAATCTGTTCCTGCAAAGCCTGTCTATGCCAAGCCGGTTCAGACCAAGCCTGCACTTGTCAAGCCAGCAAAGAAGTTGTTGGAGAAACCAGTACCTACCCAGCCAAAAATGGCCCTGCAAAAAATAACTTCATTGACTGTCAAGTATAAAAAAAAAACGCTACCAAGAAAAAACCTGTGTCCCAGCCTACTCCCAGACGAAATCTGGTAATCAAACCTCCTCCACAAAAGCGTGCTCCTGCTCCCAGAAGACCTGAGCCAAGAGCTACCAAACTCCCTGCATCCAGAGACCAGGTTTCTCAGGAAGTTTCTTCTGAGGGGTCTGACCAGGAGACCCCTAGGGAGTACGCAGAAGGGGAGTCTGATCCTGAAGTGCCAATGGAACAAGATTCCATAGAAGCTGAGTCAGCCATGCCTATGGAGACCGAGCCTAGCCAATATATCATGGCTGGTGTTGCCAGAACCCACCCCTCTACCTCCTTGTTGCGTATATGCCTCAAACGGGACTGTCGTTCGCGGGGAGGACCTGGAGGTCTTCGAACTGGCCCTCAGACTTCGGGAAGCCGCACCAGCCACCTATCTGTGCCGCTCGGTTGCCAACTCCAGACCCCCATCTTCTACACAAGTCTCGAGTGCACCGTTCCAGAGAACAGGCTTCATTGGCACCATCTTATCCATGTTACCCACAGTTGTTCGGTTGCCTATGAAACCAAAAGCTGGAGGCTCACCCATGCCTCATTGCATTGAAGGTTGAGCAAAAGTCAGAGGTACCCGATACCCACCTCTGCCAAGATTCTCCAGGTCTTGGCAATGCCGCTGTTTGTGTCTAAGCACACCAAGTCTAAGTTGATATCCAGCCAAGTCAAGCTGCAACCCCGTCCCTTCCTAGCTGTGTGTCACCAAGGGGCCGCAGAGCCAAGCCGGTCGCTGCCCTGCATCCCGCAGGATCTCCAGAGCTGTCACCGCCACGGGGCCGCCGTAAAGCCAAGCCACTCACTGCTCAGCAGGAGTGCTGTACCTAGGTCACTCGAGCCATGCTGTATCCAGGTTGCTGCCGTGCCGTGCTGTACCCAGGTCGCTCAAGAGCCGTACTGTACCCAGGTCGCTGCTGTGCCGAGGTTGCCGCCGTGCCATGCTTTGCCACCGTTGAGCCGTGCAGTACCAAGGGTGCTGCCCCTCCGTGCCTCGCCAAGGGTGCTGCCCCTCTGTGCCTCGCCAAGGGTGCTACCCCACCCTGCCTAGCTGTTGCTGTGGAGACCGCCATCTCCACTACCCATTGTTGGCAGTTTCCAGATCTAGTCGCACCAAGGAGGGTTTGGGGGTTTGCCAAAGTTGACTCTCCCAGCCGCAAGTTTGGGCTGGTTTCTGGACAACCATGCCAAGGAACTGCACATATTGGCACCACTGTCTCTACCCCAGAAGACACGATCACTATGGAACCCTTGCCTCCTGGGTTCATATATGTCTCAAATGGGACAGTGATCAGGTGCATGGACCTCAGTGTTCCCAAAGATGGCTCCTCGAGGACAGTGTCTTGCCAAGCTCTGTTTTCGACAATTCTGCCATTAACCCCCTCACCAGAAGATCAGGGTTCCTACACGGTGCAGGGACTCCTTCTGGACACTCCTACTACCCGTAGGTTAGCTTTCGCCGTCCGGGGGTCGGCTCTTAAGAGGGGGATAGTGTCAGGGTCACCACGCTCTGGCCCGTCACTCACCCTAACCCTGCAGTATGCATAATACACCTTCCTGAACTTTCTGTCTGCACTGACGTTCTGGCCCTGGAGCCTCACCTGAGCTCACCTTCCCCTGATTACTCCAGCATTTAAGGAAGCTACACCCTCTCCAGCACACTTCCACATTGAAGTCTCTGACTGGGAGACCTGCTACTGAAAGCTCCCTGAATCTCTTGAACCACCATAGACTCTAAGGATCCTCTGTTGCAATATCTGGACATTTCTCTTCATTTATACCGGTGCTCCCTTCTGCCCCCATCGAAGACCTATTGCTGACCCTCTAGCCTATCCTTATTGCCTGTTCCCTGCCTGATACCACGTTCTTGGATATCTCTCTTTCATGTAGTCTTGTTTATTCATTGCTTGCCCCATGTGCTGTTAAGTTCCCTTTTGTGTCCATTTTCACTCTTATTCTCTAGTCTCGCATTCTCATCTCGCTGTCCCTTATTTCTTCTGTAACTGCTCCCAGTTAGTTCTCCTTTAACCTCCCTTCCCACTACTCCCAGCCATCCCTTCAAGTTACTTCTGCCTCCTTCTCTTGCATCTCCTCCTTCTCTAAGCTATTTCCTATTGTGCCCAGTCTCCCCCAGTGTCTAGATCTGATCTGTTGTTTAGTTCTTGTGTTTTATTCTAAATAAACCTTTTTGTTACTCTGAACCTGCCTTTTTCACTGCATCTTGGGCTCACAACCCCGCCTGCGATACCAATCAGTCTACACCTGACAGGTGATCTGCAAAATCTGGCCTGTTAGGGGAACTTGAGGACCGCGGCTGGGAACCACTGATCTACAGCGTGTAAAATAGTTTTTTTCTCATACTTTATCATCCGAACCTGAATTTCAGCGTTAGGTTACCTTTCGGCCACAATTCGGATCTCTTATAATAACTCTGTATATGTTGTTTATTATCAAGATCACATCCAAGTGTTCTGTTTTTTTTTTGGGGGGTTTTTTCCCACACTGTAAAACATACACAGGGTAATTCAAAGTCACCGCGTTTGACTTTTCGTTCTCTTCAATTCAGTTAGTTTTGCCGATCCCATTTCGGTGACCCTGCGGTGTATTCAGCAAGCACCACAGGGTCCCCGAATTGCAGGGAAAAGCCGCAGCAAACCCGCCGAAAATGAACTGCAAAATCCGGTGAATGCATGCCGAAAACCCACAAAAACATCTGGATTAACCTGCCAAAAAATGCCGGAAAAACCCAAGTAGGAGCCGATCACACGCAGCTCAGCTGCCGGGTAAAGCAGACACCGCAGACGAATGAAGTGAATAAATTAGAAAAAACGTTTGAAAAGTGAAACGCTGTTTGCAAAGAAATTACTGAGCAAAAATGTCTGGAATTTACATATGAGGTCCAGGGAATGATAATAAAAAGGGCTGTTACAGAAAAAATAAGTGAAGTTTAAAAAAAAAAATCCAGAAAAATACTTAAAATATCCTAAAAAATCTATAAATAAAGAGACTCTTTACTGCAGAATTTTATAATGAACGGTTTATTAGATATTGAATTAAAACGGGAATATTTTTAACATTGAAGCCTATGGGATTCGCCTGAATAAACTTGCTGAATTAAACCACCGACTGGCAGGGTATTTCGGGAACCTTTCACTGCTGCTTTGTGTTCTCTGAATAGCCGAAGCAGTGCTTTTTTTATGGGGATTTCACTGCCCTCGAACAGGCACCGACTGTGCAGGAAATTCGCCAGGGTTTGGCGTATTGCCTGCTCTCTGGATAGCCGAATGGCCAAGAAAGGTAACCGAACGCTGATTTTCAGCGTTCGGTTACCATTCTCTAGCCATTCGGATCTCTTTGGATAACCCTGACAAAACTAAAACCTCTTACTTCGGGATCGCTCTGCGTTTATTTTTAGAATTTGCACTTACCTCTTTAAGCCTTGATCTATTCCTGCAGATTATTTTTGTGCAGTTAGAGTTTTATAGAAATGCTATTTCGGGATAATTTATGGTTTGGCATGCGTAGGTTGCAGTTACTAGATGTCAAAACCGAAAATGTTACAATGCTGAAAACCGAAAATGTGAACAATGCTGTTGTTGGATGAGATCCCTGACCTTGCCGTGGACGGGTAATAATCCGCGGCCTGCTTCGAAATATTATCTTATTATTTTTTTTTTTTTTTTGAGAAAGGATTTTACCAGGAAGGATACGTTGAGATTTCTCTCATTTTCAAGTACGTCCTGGGTGGCGAGTATGTACCGTTAGGTGTCTTGCCCAAGGACACATACTGGAGAGGTGCTCTTGCTGGGATCGAACCCATGACTCCACAGGCTCTCTCCACGCAGAGCAGTGATGTTGCCTCTACTCCACCCAGCCGGTTCGTTATGTATTTGAAACACACGTTAGTAATAGTTGGATCAGTCTGTTTTGGGGGAATTTGTAATCCGTTTGTAAAGTTAGCATTTTAACCTATGACTGCATTCGGACTCTGAAATTTGGCTCATGGATTGTTGAACATCTAAAAACACATAGATTACAGGATCAGAAACAACATGGGTTTACCTCAGGGAGATCATGCCAAACTAATCTTATTGATTTTTTTTGATTGGGTAACAAAAATAATAGACACAGGTGGTGCAGTAGACATTGCTTATTTAGATTTCAGTAAGGCTTTTGATACTGTTCCGCCTAGAAGGCTTATCAATAAATTGCAATCTTTGAGCTTGGATTCCAATATTGTTGAATGGATTAGGCAGTGGCTGAGTGACAGGCAACAGAGGGTTGTGGTAAATGGAGTTTATTCGGCGCAAGGTCTTGTTACCAGTGGGGTACCTCAGGGGTCAGTACTTGGACC
The DNA here is from genome assembly GCA_009667805.1 of Leptobrachium leishanense. Classification (NCBI taxonomy): domain Eukaryota; kingdom Metazoa; phylum Chordata; class Amphibia; order Anura; family Megophryidae; genus Leptobrachium; species Leptobrachium leishanense. The sequence goes on along the minus strand of CM019066.1, from coordinate 4,077,114 downwards.
CATTCTCTTTAATATTTTTATTAGTGATATTGCAGAAGGTATTAATGGAAAAGTATGTCTTTTTGCTGATGACACAAAGATTTGCAACAGGGTTGACGTTCCTGGAGGGATCAGCCAAATGACAAATGATTTAGGTAAACAAAAAAAATGGTCGGAGCTGTGGCAATTGAGTTTTAATGTGGATAAGTGCAAGATAATGCACCTGGGACGTAAAAACCCAAGGGCTGAATATAGAATATTTGATACAGTCCTAACCTCAACATCTGAGGAAAGGGATTTAGGGGTTATTATTTCAGAGGATCTAAGGGTAAGTAGTCAATGTAATAGAGCAGCAGGAAATGCTGGCAGAATGCTTGGTTGTGTAGGGAGAGGTATTAGCAGTAGGAAAAGGGAAGTGCTCATGCCACTGTACAGAGCACTGGTGAGACCTCACTTGGAGTACTGTGTGCAGTACTGGAGACCGTATCTCCAGAAGGATATAGACATCTTAGAGAGAGTTCAGAGAAGGGCTACTAAAATGGTGTACGGCTTGAAGGAGAAAAGTTACCAGGAAAGGCTTAATGATCTTAACATGTACAGCTTGGAAAAAAGACGAGACAGAGGAGATATGATAGAAACATTTAAATACGTAAAGGGAATCCACAAGTTAGAGGAAGGGAGTATATTTAAACGGAAACAAAGTAGCAAAACAAGAGCACATAGTCTTAGATTAGAGGGGCAAAGGTTCAAAAGTAACATCAGGAAGCATTATTTTACTGAGAGGGTGGTGGATACATGGAACAGCCTTCCAGTTGAAGTGGTAGAGGCCAAAACAGTAATTGAATTTAAGCAAGCATGGGATAGGCATAAGGCTATCCTAAACAAAAGATAAATCCAGGTAAAGTATCCATGTAATTGGGCAGACTAGATGGGCCGAAAGGTTCTTATCTGCCGACATTTTCCTATGTTTCTATGTTCTATGTTGGCATCTGGGGCAGGATTTCTGGTGTTCTGATGGGCAATGTGTGTCTGAACTACCAATCCAGAGCCCCGTTCAATACCTCAGCAGCTGCTGAATTGCTGCAGCGCAGCAATTCAGTTTCCTGCAGCAGTGTCATTGAACGCTTTGGATGCGAATTTCAAAGTAAAATGGCGACGATTTCTTAATGAAAGATTCAGATTGTTTTTCGTATGACTCAGACAACAGTTGAGGTATATATGATAAAGGAAAGCAGTCAGTACAATCCGTTTTGTACGCACACACCACAAATGATAGTTTTTATTGAATAAACGTTATGTTTACTTCTGAAACAAAATATAAATTGAACTGTAATATATGTCTATGTGCAGGGGTAAATAATAAATAAATATTTTGTGCTTTGGTGAACAAAACCTTCAAAATTAACATTGCCGTACGGAATTGTTACTTGCTGCATGGCGGCGGCAATCTTTACTACGTCACACTCAGCTACTCGCAGCATCTCCTCGGGTCGCTGCAAGTGCTAAGTTAGCAGTGCTGAGCGCTGAGCGGCAGAATGGCGTTCAATGGCAAGTTTCTAACTTAGCACTTGCAGCGGCTGAGGTATTGAACGCGGCTCCGATGTTCCTAAATGTATCCGAGCATCACCTGGGTAGCTCAGGAGTAACACTCAAATTGTACCAGTAAAGGTGAACATAGCCCTGGGAGAGAAAACTTTATATCGAAATGTACTCCAGGGCAGGTTCCTTGTCAAGCACTTATTGAAGAGGTGTTACATATCCATTATGTATTTATGTGTGTTTTTGTTTATGAAACATTATTTGCCTTTTATTTATTTACATAGGAATGTCTTACTAGATTCACGATTAATTTAAAAGCCTTCACACAGCAAATAATAAAAGGGGTTATTCAGAGAGCACCGAAATATTGGCGACATTTCGGTGCTTTCGCGTTCTCCGCACTTCCCTGCACTTCGGGGAATCAAAGTTCCCCACCCTGCGGTGAATTCAGCATTGACCGCAGGGTCCCCGGAGTGCAGAGAAAACATGTTGACAAAACGCCGAACAGCCACCGAAAACCCACCGGAACTGTCACAAAATACAAACAGGAAAAGGCTGACAAGCTGGTGAACAGGATTAAAAAAAATTTAAAAAAAAGATTTGAAAGTGTGAAAAACTACTGAGCGAAAATGCCTGGAATTTACATACTGTATAAGATCCTATGAATGACAATAAAAAGGTCTCTTACAGAAAAAAGAAAAAATGCTTTAAAAAAAAAAAAACGGAATAACATTTTTGACAAATCCCCGAAAAAAATCTATAAATAAAGAGACTTTTTACAGCAGTTTAAAATAATAAACGGTTTATTAGATATTGGATTAAAACGGGAATATTTTTAACATTGACGCCTATGGGATTCTCCTGATTAAACCTGCAGAATGAAGACACCGAACAGCAGGGCAATTCAGCAACTTTTCTCTGCTGTTCGTTGTTCTCTGAATAGATTAACCATTGCTTCTCAACCTCTATGGAGGATTTCACAGCCTTTGAACACGCACCATACTTGCTGGCAGTTTGTCAAAATTCGGCGAACTGGCTGCACTCTGAATAGCCGAATGGCCAGGAAATTCCCTGTATGGTGACATTTCGGGGCCAGATCGTCTCTCTCTCTGAATAACCCTGAAAGTTTTATTATTAAAGAACTCATTTACACATCCCGGCAGTTCAGAGAACTACTTCACAGAGCTCATGTGCTACATTCCCCATATAAAGCACGGAACTCTGGGTAATACATGCAAAAAAATGAGAAATTGCAAACGTCTTTTGCGTGCCTTACCCAGAGTTCTGTGTGGCCTATAGGGAATGTAGCACATGAGCTCTGTGAAGCAGTTCTCTGAATTGCTGGGATGTGTTAATGTCTTCTGCAATAATAAACATATATACAGTATATATACTGTGTATATATATATATCAATGATCCAGCACTCCATAAAGCCTTTGTACTCATAAATTAATCCCGCTCTGCAAAAATCTTAATATCGGGGCTAGAGGGACGCAATCAAGGCATTTAAATATTATTGGTGCACGTGTGTAGCCTAAAAATATATATAAAATATAGATCTCTATGTTATCTTGGCTTTACATATAAAACTCCTGCAGACTATTTTCTCATTGACTGTGGATTATACATATGCTAGATCATACTTTCTGCTTTTCTTTCTCTTTGTACTGTTTTGGTCTATTTCTTACTTATTAATCATTTCTAGTCTATAAATATTTTTAACTAATTGAATAGAAAATCATTTTTATGCAGTATAGTGTGTCTGAATTTATTTTCGCTACATGTATTTACGTGTCGTTGCGAGTTTTCTCACCTAATGGTTATCATTTATTGTGGATGACGTTTTGTCTATCTCGGTAATTCAAAGAGATTCGAAAAGTCACCGCACGTTCGGTGACTTTTCATTCTCTTCAATTCGGTTCCTTTTGCCGATCCCATTTCGGTGACCCTGCGGTGTATTCAGCAAACACCACAGGGTCCCCGAATTGCAGGGAAAAGCTACCGCAAACCCGACGAAAACAAACCGCAAAACCCGGCGAATGCAAGCCGAAAACCCGCAAAAACATCTGGATTAACCTGCCGAAAACCACGGAAAAACCCGAGCAGGAGCCGATCACCCGCAGCGAAGCCGCCGGAAAAAGCCGAGACTGCAGACAGAGTGAAGTGAATAAATTAGGAAAACAGTTTGCATGAATGTTTGAAAAGTGAAACACTGTTTGCAAAGAAACTACTGAGCGAAAATGTCTGAAATTTACATATGAGGTCCAGGGAATGATAATAAAAAGGACTGTTACAGAAAAAATAAGTAAACTTAAAAAAAAAAAAAAAAAAAAATCGGACTATTAAAAAAAAATTCAGAAAAATGCTTAAAATATCCTATAAAATCTATAAATAAAGAGACTCTTTGCTGCAGAATTTTATAATGAATGGTTTATTAAATATTGAATTAAAACGGGAATATTTTTAACATTGAAGCCTATGGGATTCTCCTGAATAAATTTGCCGAATTAAACCACCGAATTTCAGGGCATTAGGGGAACCTTTCACTGCTGGTTTGTGTTCTCTGAATAGCCGAAGCAGTGCTTTTTCATGGGGATTTCACTGCCCTCGAACAGGGACCGAACAGGCACCGTATGTTCAGGCAATTCACCAGGATTTGGCGAATTGCCTGCTCTCTGGATAGCCGAATGGCCAGGAAAGGTAACCGCATGCTGATTTTCACTGTTCGGTTACCTTTCTCCAGCAATTCGGATCTCTTTGAATTACCCTGTATATTTTTGTTAGTTACTGCCTGGCGTTTGCTCAGTTGTGATTGTTTGACTTTCAGATATTAACCCTTTAACGCGCAGGACGTTCCATGACGTCCTGGCGGCGGGTGGGCTTTGAAGACGCAGGGCGTACAGGTACGCCCCACTGTCTTCAATGGGGCCGCCTCGGCCCCTCCCCGCAGCCTGCGCGCGCTGACTCGTGGCGCGCATCATTGACTGCACAGGGACAGCCTGAAATCAAGCCGTCCCCTGCAGCCAATGACACTCACTGCACGCAGGCTGCGGGGAGGGCTCCGAATCAGTGCCGCGCGACGGCACCTGCCGGCGAGGTGTACCTGTACGCCTCGCCGGCGAAATCGACCCCTTAAGGGCGCCACCCCTGCGTCCTTAAGGGGTTAAAATGGGTGAATTCTTCTGAACATATTAAAGTTTAATCCCTTTAAAGAAATACTAACACGTCTACATTCAGAACGTCAGTATTTATTGCACAACCAACCCCAAGGTAACTGTGACTGGCAGGAAGTTCAGGAACATATTGACGATGTAATCTTATATGGAGGAGCTTGAATAAAAGCAGAACACCCAGGGCTTGCTACAAAAAAGGGGAATTCACATATCAAGGAACTTACAAGGTAAAAGTACTGAATGTAACAGGAACACGCTAAGGGTGGTGTCAGACAAGCACGTTTTCTACGGACTCTGCGCCCATGCAGTACGGACACACTTTCTGACGGAAGACGCAGTAGTGGCCACACAGTCCATTTTTTTCACTGACGTTTTTTTTGACGGACGTAGAAGGGAAAATAAATTAAATATGAAAACCATTTTGTCCGTCCAAAATGCTGGACGTATAAATGCAGTCCGTCTGACCTCGTTCCATCACTCACACACAAAGCTATGCAGACGTTGCAGACGCAGTGCACTCTGCGTCCGTTCTAGTGGATTTACGTTCTTGCCTAACCTGCGTCCGTTTGCCGCGTCCGTTATGCGCCCGCAGTTCGGTCCGGACGTACTTTGTGTGTGGGGCTCCATTGGTCATAATTATATGCTATATCGGACGTACAAATGTGCGGCAACACGGACGTGATCAGTGCGCTCGTCTGACATGAGCCTTATACAACAGGAAAACCAATGGACTGAAGACGAGGGGCAGGACACAAAGAGGGCTGACCGGATACCGGAAGGAATACTGAGGATAGTGAGAAGCATGAGGTGAACGGACCGCAGCAGGAATATGGAGACACAAGGAATTTGGAAGGTACTTGAAGCTGGGGAACACGGCAAGGCTTGAGACGGGGGGAACATGGCAAAGCTTGAGACTGGGTACACCGCAAGGCTTGAGACGGGGGAACATGGCAAAGCTTGAGACTGGGAACATGGCAAGGCTTGAGACTGGGTACACAGCAAGGCTTGAGACGGGAGAACATGGCAAGGCTTGAGACTGGGACACACGGTAAGGCTTGAGACTGGGACACACGGTAAGGCTTGAGACGGGGGAACATGGCAAGGCCTGAGACTGGGATACACGGCAAGGCTGAGGCTGGGATACACGGCAAGGCCTGAGGCTGGGATACACGGCAAGGCTTGAGACTGGGATACATGGCAAGGCCTGAGGCTGGGATACACGGCAAGGCTTGAGACTGGGATACATGGCAAGGCTGAGGCTGGGATACACGGCAAGGCTTGAGACTCGGATACATGGCAAGGCCTGAGACTGGGATACACGGCAAGGCCTGAGTCTGGGATACACGGCAAGGCCTGTGGCTGGGATACACGGCAAGGCTTGAGACTGGGATACATGGCAAGGCCTGAGACTGGGATACATGGCAAGGCCTGAGGCTGGGATACATGGCAAGGCTGAGGCTGGGGTACACGGCAAGGCTTGAGACTGGGATACATGGCAAGGCCTGAGACTGGGATACACGGCAAGGCCTGAGGCTGGGATACATGGCAAGGCTGAGGCTGGGGTACACGGCAAGGCTTGAGACTGGGATACAAGGCAAGGCTTGACGCTGGGGTACATGGCAAGACCCGAGGCTGGGCTACATGTCAAGGCTGGGGTACATGGAAAGGCTTGAAGCTGGGGTACACGTTAACGAGAACTTCCTGGTATATGATGGGCCATGGGTTATTACACTGAGGCATATGGCACAGGTTCAAGGTCAAATATAGGAAGCAGGGATCAAAAGCCGAACACAATGCAAAGAACAATGAAAACATAAGGAACACTAGAGAATTTAAGCTGCACTCAATTTGAGCCCACGTTATAAGGTGTAAAGTTGATGTCATCTATAAACCCCCAAGGTGTTCTGCATCATCTGTTTGCCCCGCAAGACATTCTGCATCACATGGGTGTCCCAGGACATTCGGCGTCTTCCATGCACCCTTAGAGACACAGCATCAATTTCATATTCTGCCACAGATATAGATGCAGGATGCTCCATAAAAGCATCTTCAATCGGTACCTGTGGTGGACAACACAGCGCCTCTTGATGAGACCAGCGATGGACATCGAAATAAAAAAGCAAACAGGCACATAAAAAATGAGTTGGCATAGAAACCTCAGGAAGACACATTTTTATAATCTGAAATGGAAACTCAAGATCTCAATCACTTTGAAGACTAAAGAGTCCCTGGACTGATTTTCAGTGGCGCAGCATGTTTAAGTCTTAGCTTATAAGATCTTCTGTCGTGTTAATTTACTGGTTTGGTGTCTGATAACACTTTGAAAGTTTTTCATTGAATTCAATAAAGTAATATCGAATTCATGCAAATTGTTACTCTGTTTTGCATGGACCTCACCTAAGGAAAACACCTTCACATGGTAAAACACATTGTACAACATTAATTGCAGAAATACATTCCTTAGATTGATTGTATATTTGAAAGCCTCCAGTTATATATGATTCCCCGAAGTACGGGGAACGAGAGAACATTTCGCTGCTCTCTGAATAACCCTGTATATCTATTCTACTCCCAAACCTACCCAGGCTAATCTGTCCTGGCGGATCAATTTGGCGCACTTCGGTTACCCTGCGTTAAATGCTGAATTGCCTGCAAGGTCGGCGAACTGAGGTTGCCTGAAGAAGTCTGAATAATATCCTATAGCCTTTGTAGATTTGTTGTTGAATACTGAAGTCTTGCACATGAACAAGGCAAGGGAGTTAAATTTTCAACTGGAATAAAGTAGCAACAAATTATGAATAAATGCATTGAATATAATACATGTAAACAAGAATTAAAGGTGTCGTGACGTATGGTTTCCTTGGATATCAAGTTGCCATGGCAGATTTCCTCGAACACGAAGTGTTACAAAATGCAGTATATCATCTCTGTAACAACAACACTTTGCTTAATAATTACTTACGTCTTGTGGCACATCTGCATCTGTGACAACTAAATGACATCACACGGCTTGTTGTGAAGCCGTTACACAGGACGCTAGACTTTATGAATCTTTTTTTTCACAGATCACAAGGACACAAACTATTTATTTTAAACTGAACAAAAATGTGTTTTACATTAAAATAAAGGCCACCTTTCTAGTCTGTGTTCAATTAAAACTAATTCAGTGCCCTGAACCGAGTCAGGGAATCCAGCAACAAGTCACAACGCAAAAATGAAGAAGACAGGGCTCTGTTACAAGTGAGCTGCTAAGTTAGCGACAGGGGGCGTCATGCCCAAGCCGTTACACTTCAAGCTTTGCTTGCTGCTTGGCTTTAATGGATGCAAACTGTATGTTAGTGGTTCCTATAGTTTGCATAGGATGCATTCACAACAGGTCATTTGGAGAATAACAAACTATTCCATGGCTGCTTGTTATTCTTTGACAAGCTTGACAAAGATTAACTGTCCAGCATCAATTTTGCTGTTTGATGTAACAATACAATTCCTGTTTATCCAAGCAAAGGAGTGCCTGGTTTTCCATTTACTACTTTTGTATTAACAATTTCTAGGGTATTTATGTGAAAAATAGAAGCAAAAATACATAGGGTGATACCCCTTAAGCCAGTATGTATAAAAATACAAAAAATGGCCACTCACAAGCTGTCAATAGTATACAGGCACATCACAGGTTCTTTTGATTTTCAGAAACTTGTATTGGCCTTAAAGAGAAAAGAAAACACAATAGTGTAGATTGCCAACAATTTAAAAGTGACGTTTGCTTTAATTGCGCTCACATAATTTAAAAACAAATAAGGCACATCAACATCATTTAACAGCACTGCTCGACGCGTTTCGTCTATCAGACTTCCTCTTTAAGGCCAATACAAGTTTCTGAAAATCAAAAGAACCTGTGATGTGCCTGTATACTATTGACAGCTTGAGAGTGGCCATTTTTTGGATTTTTATACATACTGGCTTAAGGGATATCACCCTATGTATTTTTGCTTCTACTACTTTTGTATTGCCCGTGCTAAACACAGACTTTGTGCCGCTCGGAGAAGTATGGATGCCAGCATCCTGTCAAGAGACTATCACTGTGAATGCAACTCCCTGGCAGTAAAAGGGTTAATATATCAATGTATTAGTGAAGCATGCTCACGTGGATTCAGTTAAATATTTACATACCTATTTTTCTTTCTTTATGGATTGCACCAAAACCAGGTAGACAATACCTCAAAAAGGATAAAGATACATACAATCATAGGGCAATATTGTATTACTCTTTAAACACGCATATAAAGAAATCACGAAGGGCACACTCACACACTGCTGAGCCTCTAGGCTCCTCCTGTTGCGCCTCTAGAGCAATCACGGGCTTCCTCCCTGCCACTCAACTCCCGGTTGGAGTGATGGTCTCGTCTTCCACTACGATAAGTAGGAGATATATAGTGTAGCCAGTAGGTGGTAGATAAGAATTCTCAGTGTCAGAACTACTCACCGAGATGGAGCCCACTATATGGCTCAATAAGATTCACTCGCTGGATGTATGTAGGGCACAACTTGTGTGAAAGCCAGCAATTTGCCGAATATTCTGCTCACCAAACAACCAGGAGTCCAGGCATAACTAAAAAAGGGATTTATTCTGTCCGTAAAATACAACCATACATATAATAACAGTACCAAAAAAATTTTTAAGCCTATTTTTACTACAGGAAAAGCCATTTTTTGGTGAAACGCGTCTAGTTATTTCTTTTTTAGAAGATTGGTATTATATGTATGGTTGTATTTTACAGATGGAATAAATCCCTTTTACTTATGCCTGGACTCCTGGTTGTTTGGTGAGCAGAATGTTCATCAAATTGCTGGCTTTCACATGGGTTGTGCCCTACATACAATCTGCGAGTGAATCTTATCGTATGTAATTATGTAACTAAATCCACGTGAGCGCTTCACTAGTACATTGATATATTATCACATTGTGGGGGTGTTGTGGGGCATTCCTTTTACTGTGTATAGCTATAGCGACAATGGTGTTAGTTTGTGTTTGGAACGCAGCCTGGTCCAGTCCTTTTTCTTTGAGGAAATGGGTTAGCTCAGTATTTTCTGATACGCAGAATGTTTAGTGCAAGGTTAAAAATTTCCACTCGCCCTCTCGCAATTTGCGAGTAGAATTTGGCAGGGGGCGAGTGAAAATTGGTCTGTAATCCCTTTCAGGTGCTAGTGTCGGCTCCATGCTGACACCAGCACTAATCAGGACTTTTTACCTGCCGGCTAGTCATTGTCTGCTGGAGGAGGGATTCATATCCCTTCCTTTCAGGCTTTGAAAATAAATACTGTGTCTGCCCTCTGCCTCGTGCGGGTCCTCCATGATGCTGTCACAACAGAGACCATGTGACATCTCATCTCTTCCTGTACTCCCCGGCAGTTGTACAGCGTGTCAGGCAGGGGCAGGTCACACCGTCACAGAGTGTGATCTGGATGGAAGGCAAGAACAACAGGCAATGGTGCCTCCTCAAGGCAGCATGTTGGAAAGTGCCTGTGCAAGAAACAATCTCCACCTGAGGTATGATCACCTGACACCCCCCCCCCTCGGAAGAAGGGGGAAATTACTTTATTTGCCAAACAAGAAACAGATTTTCTTAATACAAACCCCAGAAAAAAATACTTTATTATTGCCCTTTATTTTGTGTGATGTGTGCTGTTTAAATTGGCAGTGGGAGCCAGGAAGGAGTTAAATGTAAAAATGTGTGCAGCCCATTGTTTGCAATGTAGTGCTCCCTCACCTCAGCTGTGATCAGGTGATTCCCCTTAAACAGAAACTAGGCAGGAAATCACAGAGCTGTCTGGTCCACTGGCCCCTCTGTCACTGCTCCAAGAGGAGAGGACTTTCTGTCACTATCTGTAGATCCACAAACTTATGTCACATTCCCTGATCACAGCTGAGGTGAGAGGACACTGCAGGGGGGCTCAGGGAGGAATGCATGGGAAGTAATCAGCTCCTCTAAATTTTGCAGTTAACTCCTTCCTGGCTCTCCTTGCCATTTTAAACAGTGCACAAATCACAAATGCATCCACACACTGACAGGGTTATTCAGAGAGCGGTGAAAAGCAGGAGAATGACTGGAGAAATGAAAATTCTAGGTTAATATAGCCAAACCAGAAAAATTCTCCAATTTCTCTCACTTTCAGAATTGGCTATTTTGACCTAGAATTTTCAGTTCTCCAGTAATTCTCCTGCTTTTCACCACTCTCCGAATAACCCTGTGACTCTACAGTGGGGACATAGCCTCCTTAACAAAACTTCTATAAAGCCCTTCTTGGTCCCCAAATCAACCATACCCTCACAGCACCCACAAATTCATACAGCCCCCATATGTAACCACAGCCCTTATATATAAATGCAGCCCTCATGTCACACATTATTACACAGTATTACTGTGAGTTTTATGGTTGTGGAGCTCTGTGATAAGCATGGGTGTGTATTGTGGGAATAGTTTGGGGAGGCAGCAGCATTTCATCTTTGGACCCAGGCAACACAATATCATGGTCTGGCCCTGGCTGTATACATTGGCTGCACGCTGCCCTGCACCCTCCATATATTAGTTCTGCCATAGAAAATAATGTAACACCGGCATCGCTAGCCTGCATCACACGTTCAGCGCAAGGGTTTACAGGGCATAGAATGGTCTCATTCCACACCCCCTGCACCTCACCACACACACAGAGGCAGGCGCAGGAGCCCTTGCACTGCCTTACATCCAGGGCTGAGAGATGCAGAGAGCCCTGGACCATATGAAAAGCCCTGCAGGGCTATCTGTAATGTTTAAATGATCACCATCCGTTCTGGATGGTGATAGGTTAATCGGAATCAGAGAGGGTCTCTAATACAGACCCCCTCTGTATAATACCGTCATCCACTGAATGGATTCAGTGGATAACGGGATTTACTGAAACAAACACCCCTTCAGTGCCATATATGTTTTACATAGAGCAGTGACTATCCCTGCAAGGAAAATGTGCAGTATGGGACTGGGTTAGGTAGGTTAACTGATGGCGAGTAACATAGAAGACCTGGCTAGTAGCTCAGGACCTGAAATTTTGAGCCCTGGTTTACTGGATGTCAAATATGTTTCATAGAAACATAGAAAATGTCGGCAGATAAGAACCTTTCGGCCCATCTAGTCTGCCCAATTACATGGATACTTTACCTGGATTTATCTTTTGTTTAGGATAGCCTTATGCCTATCCCATGCCTGCTTAAATTCAAATACCCAGGACATACTTGAAAACGAGAGAAATCTCAATGTATCCTTCCTGGTAAAATCCTTTATAAATAAATAAATTACTGTTTTGGCCTCTACCACTTCAACTGGAAGGCTGTTCCATGTATCCACCACCCTCTCAGTAAAATAATGCTTCCTGATGTTTCTTTTAAACCTTTGCCCCTCTAATCTAAGACTATGTCCTCTTGTTTTGCTACTTTGTTTCTTTTTAAATATACTCCCTTCCTCTACCTTGTGGATTCCCTTTACGTATTTAAATGTTTCTATCATATCTCCTCTGTCTCGTCTTTTTTCCAATCTATACATGTTAAGATCATTAAGCCTTTCCTGGTAACTTTTCTCCTTCAAGCCGTACGCCATTTTAGTAGCCCTTCTCTGAACTCTCTCTAAGATGTCTATATCCTTCTGGAGATACGGTCTCCAGTACTGCACACAGTACTCCAAGTGAGGTCTCACCAGTGCTCTGTACAGTGGCATGAGCACTTCCCTTTTCCTACTGCTAATACCTCTCCCTCACAACCAAGCATTCTGCCAGCATTTCCTGCTGCTCTATTACATTGACTACTTACCCTTAGATCCTCTGTAATAATAACCCCTAAATCCCTTTCCTCAGATGTTGAGGTTAGGACTGTATCAAATATTCTATATTCAGCCCTTGGGTTTTTACGTCCCAGGTGCATTATCTTGCACTTATCCACATTAAAACTCAATTGCCACAGCTCCGACCATTTTTTTAGTTTACCTAAATCATTTGTCATTTGGCTGATCCCTCCAGGAACGTCAACCCTGTTGCAAATCTTTGTGTCATCAGGAAAAAGACGTACTTTACCATTAATACCTTCTGCAATATCACTAATAAAGATATTAAAGTGTACAAAGACTCCACTCCCCTATATAGGGGAGTGGAGTCTTTGTACACTTTAGTATGATTAAGGCTGTCATGGCCGAAACGTCACTTCTTATGGATTAGACAGCTTTCCCACGAATAAAGAAAGAGATTATACACCTGGCTGTTTGGAGTCCCACTCCGTTCTTTACGGTATGTTAGGGGTATTTCGGCATCCCCTTTGAGCGGTGACTTTGCGCTGATGTGGAGGGCTCCCAATACAGTGTGATCACAGCGTGTGTGGACATTAATAAAAATATTAAAGAGAATGGGTCCAAGTACTGACCCCTGAGGTACCCCACTGGTAACAAGATCTTGCGCCGAATAAACTCCATTTACCACAACCCTCTGTTACCTGTCACTCAGCCACTGCCTAATCCATTCAACAATATTGGAATCCAAACTCAAAGATTGCAATTTATTGACAAGCCTTCTATGCAGAACAGTATCAAAAGCCTTACTGAAATCTAAATAAGCAATGTCTACTGCACCACCTTTGTCTAATTTTTTTGTTAATCAAAAAAATCAAGATTAGTTTGGCATGATCTCCCTGAGGTAAACCCATGTTGTTTCTGATCCTGTAATCTATGCGTTTTTAGATGTTCAACAATCCTTTCCTTTAACATGGTTTCCATTAATTTCCCCACTACTGACGTAAGACTAACTGGCCTATAGTTCCCCGATTCCTCCCTACTACCCTTCTTCTAAATGGGCACAACATTTGCTAATTTCCAGTCTTCTGGGGCGACTTCCGTTAACAAGGATTGGTTAAATAAAGCTGTTAACGCTTTTGCTATTACACCACTGAGCTCTTTTAATAATTTAGGGTGGATCCAATCAGGCCCCATTGACTTATTTGTCTTTACTTTAGACAGCTGCTGTAGAACCTCCTCCTCTGTAAACTCATATGTAAATGTCTCTTTAGTGTTTCCTCCTAACCGAGGTCCCTTTCCTTCCTTTTCTTCTGCAAAGACTGAACAAAAATATTCATTGAGGCAGTCAGCAAGACTTTTATCCTCTTCTACATACCTTCCTTCCTTTGTTTTTAATCTAACTAATCCTTGTTTTACTTTTCTTTTCTCGTTTATGTATCTAAAAAATGTTTTGTCCCCCTTTTTTACTGACTGAGCTATTTTCTCTTCTGCGTGTGCTTTGGAACCTCTTAGAAATTGCTTTGCCTCTTTCTGCCTAATCTTATAGGTTTGCCTATCTTCTTCACTCTGAGTTTTTTTATAATTATTGAATGCTATCTTTTTGTTCTTCACTATTTTGGCCACTTCTGCAGAGTACCACAGTGGTTTCTTCCCTTTTTTGTTTTTGCTAACAAACCGAATGCAATTGCCTGTGGCCTTCAATAATGCCTCCTTTAAATAATCCCATTTCTCCTGGACTCCCTTTAAACTCCTCCAGTCTGATAATGACTCATTCACACAAAATCTCATTTTAGAAAAATCTGTTTTTTTAAAGTCTAAAACTTTTGTTTTTGTGTGGTGCGGCTCCATCCCTGTTCTTATATTAAACCACACTGACTGGGGATCACTAGATCCCAAATTTTCACCTACAACAACTTCTGATACCAAACCTCCATTTGTGAGTATTAAATCCAATATGGCCTTTTTACAGGTCGGCTCCTCAACTACTTGTGTTAGAGATAATCCCCGTAGGGAGTTTAGAATATTTGTACTCCTGGTGCACCCAGCTATTTTGGTTTTCCAGTTCACATCAGGACGATTAAAGTCCCCCATGATAATAACTTCCCCCTTCATTGCCATTTTGGCTATTTCCTCAAACAGCAGATTATCTAGCTCTTCTACTTGTCCAGGGGTTCTATAGATCACACCTACACAAGCTACTGTATGATTGCTAAATGTTAGCGTAACCCAAACTGACTCTATGTTCAGCTCGCTCACTTTTATTTGGTTCGTTTTTATGTTGTTTTTCACATACTGGGCCACTCCTCCTTCTTTCCTACCTTCTCTGTCTTTTCTATATAAATAGTACCCCGGTATTGTTATGTCCCAGGTATTTTTCTCACTGAACCATGTCTCAGTAACCGCCACTAAATCTACTTTTTCAGCTGCATCATTGCCTCCAGTTCATTGATTTTATTGACTAAACTGCGAGCATTTATAGACACGACTCTGAGCATGTCATTTTTTACCCCGCATGTTGCTTGCACCCTCAGATTTAGTTTTGGGGGACAATCGGGCAGATTGTTTTTTACCCTTTTGTCCCCCCCTCCTAGTTTAAATATTCCTTTGTGAAACCTTTGAACTTCTCACTGAGAGCATATGTTCCCCTATGAGTAAGATGCAAAACATCGTTTTTATACAGTTCCTTTCTGCTCCAATTAGAGCTATCATGGGACACAAAGCCAAATCCTTGCTCCCAACACCATTCCCGAAGCCACAAATTGAATTCCCTAGTGCGCATCTGCCTATCCTGAATGTTATGCACAGGCAGAACTTCAGAGAATGACACAGTGGATGCAATCTGCTGTATTTCACCTCCAAGAACACAAAAATCTTCCTTAATCTCAGAAACCTAATTGCTAGCCAAGTCATTTGTCCCTAGATGGACTAGAACGTTCACTTCCCCTTCTTGCTTTGCTTGTTTGACAATATTGAGAATACGTCTCCTGTCTCTACGAGCAGTAGCCCCAGGAAGACATCTCACCAAACCACTACTCTCCTGCTCAACACCTCTTATGATAGAATGACCCAGCAACAATTGCCTTCTATCAAGTCCCACCTTTTCCTTTTTGTCCTTGGTTGCAGTCTTGCATACCTTAGGCATAGGGGATGGTGGTTCCGCAACTATGGTGTCTGAGCCTACTTCCGTCTTACCACTACACTCTGAAAGTGCCTCAAAAGAATTAAGAAGAGCCACAGACTGTGGGACATGCCTTCTATCCACAACTCTAAGTCTACCAGATCCTACAGTAGTCCATCTGGCGCTCCTAGGAGGCCTCTGTGGCAGTGGCTTTGTAACAGTCATAGCCTGAGTTTGTCTAACAGATAATTTACAAATCTCAGACTTCAAACAGGCAATTTCCTGCTGCAATAAAGAGAACTGCCTACATATCAGGCACACTATAAACCTCCAAAAATTGGATCTAAAAACAAATGCATGACAGCTCTTACACTGGACCAAGCCTGCCATTATAAAATGAAATAATGGATTTTAAACCAGCAAATCTTACCTTTTTGTAGGTTTTCTACCTCCTGTCTAACCTCAGACTACCTCCAGAGTATCTCCAGAATATCTCAAAGTGCCTCACTTGGAAGGATTGCAGTTAGAAGGCTTCACAAGCTCTATTAGACAAGCTAATATCAGCAATCTTTATATAGTCACCTAAGAACACCTCCCCCAGAAAGGCGTGGACAAGCTTAACCTCTTAGCAAATAGCACCCAATTGATTCCAATTCTGTGCTAATCAGTAAGAAAAATGAGTCACCAACCTAACCTAATTTACTCACCAGACCTAACTTAAAACCTTAAGGTGAATAGAAAAGATCTGTTTGAAATGTAGCGCTCACTCCCGGAGGAGCCGCTGAATTTAACCTCGGGTCAGTCTCCCCGCACTAGGGAATAAATATACACCAGCACTGTTGTGGATTTTATAAGTTATATAGTTTACTGGTCTCAAATAAACTGGCATATATAAAGCAGCACGGTATACATATATATTTACAGGAATTCGTAATACGAGAAACGTGCAGCGGAAAAGAAAAAGGAATTTTAACCCCTTCATTGCCGGAGTGTGAGTCCCGTACAGGTTGTGTCCCAAGAAGGTGTGTGTGTATGCGTGTGTTGGTACCCAGGTACTAGATTCAACTGGCCAGTGAATGAATTCAATGTGTCTTCGACTAGTCACGTTAGGGCCCTGTAGATTTAGACAAAACTGCAGCGTGCTTTATTACTGTACTGCGGCCTGGAAGGCCTCTCACCCATCCGCCAGATACTCTGCACCCTGCTCGACCCAGGACGTCTCTCCGCTCGATTTGGCTGGGA
Source organism: Leptobrachium leishanense (assembly GCA_009667805.1). NCBI lineage: Eukaryota > Metazoa > Chordata > Amphibia > Anura > Megophryidae > Leptobrachium > Leptobrachium leishanense. The sequence goes on along the minus strand of CM019066.1, from coordinate 4,060,257 downwards.
CTCTGTGCCACCGGATCCGCTTGTCTTGCTTGTCCGTCTCTGCCACAAGATTCTCAGTTCACCGCCTGCACTCCCATTAGATCATCGCGGTCTCCTAACTCGGGGTCCAATCTGCATCTCTGTATCTGTGTAAACCTCTCAGCGGTGGATTACTAGGTCTCTGGCAAGTCACTGAAACCGATCTCCAGCGTCCGCAAGGCAGCCCCTGCGCTCCGGCCTGGTCACAATCGCTCCTTGTCTCATGTGCGTCTTGCTCTGTTCACCCCTCGGCGCGCACTGGCTCTCCTCTGCACGAGGTTGCGGATGTCTCCCTATTCTCTCCACCCACTTCCTGTCCCTGCCCCAAAGCATGCTGGAAAATGTAGTCCAAAAAACGTCCAGTATGGTTTACATTGCGCTCGTCTCCCCCTGGTGGCCAGAAACGAGTCATTACGGCTGCAGAATAAAACCAGCGCTACAGAAACAAAAATCAAAATCACTCACCAGAATATCTCAAAGTGCCTCACTTGGAAGGCTTGCACTTAGAAGGCTTCACAAGCTCTATTGGTTTCAGTTCACCTTTGGTCAGAAGTGGAGAGGGTGTGGAGAATACAGTGGACACTACAAGGGTTCTTGTCTCTTACAGACGCAGAAATAAGCTGGTGGGATTTATACACTTCCTTCCCAGGAACTCCCAGCTAAGGGCCAACTAAACATTGTGGCCAGGATGAGTGACCAATATGATGGGGCTGGCTGCGAGCAGTAGGAATACAATTAAGGCAGGATGTTGCATACAACAACTTGTTTGATCTGTGTTGTCAATTCTGGTCCAGACCAGAACCCCAGTGTGTTTGCATAGGCATGGTGGATTGCATTGCTAGATCTACAGGCCAGCAGGAGGCTGAAAAGACATCTCTGGTCTCACACTGCCACTGAGGGGCCTTCACCTTCTTACTGTATTAGCAGTATCCTGGTTTCCAGTCATGGCTCTGATACAGACAGGACCATTGCCAGAGCTGCAGACCACTTGCCCTAGGAGTCCAATCCAGGTCTGCCTATGACCCAGTTTGACCAAGATTAAATTAGAAACATTTTCTCTTTCAGTTACCATGGGCAAGGTATCAGTAAAATCAAACAATCATCAGTCATAAAATACAATGCACGGCATCTGCAATATAAAGAATCTGAAAGCGATAGGAAAATGTTTGTCACTGAAATATATTCATTGGAAATCTGTACCTTCTTTTATAGTCACCTCTTTTTTATGCTGTGTGCTGCTATATATATTTAGGAAAATTATAGATTGTAAATTCATGAAGTAAACCACAATGCAGGAACGTAAGCAGAAATAAGTGAGCTTCTAAAAAAAAGTACAACTCTTTTCCGCAATAATTACTAAGAAACCATCAAAGGCTCAGTGCTCTTTGATGTCTGTATGACCGAGCGTTGGGAAAAACGTTTCTTTTTTTCTCTCCAATAATCTCATATTTGGTGAATAATACAAAATCATATTATGTAAAATAACCCTGTCATCAGATGTTTTTCTCTTTATAATAATTATATATATATATATATAATATATATATATATATATTACACACACTCTACCTGGTCAAAAAAGTCACACAGGGTTATTCAGAGAGAATCGAAAAGTCACCGCACGTTTGGTGACCTTTCGTTCTCTGCACTTCGGGGCAATTCGGCGATTCTAGTTCGCCAACCCTGAGGTGTATTCAGCAAGCACCGCAGGGCCCCCGGAGTGCAAGGAAAACCCGCCACAAACCCACCGAACACTCGCCAACCACTCACCGAACACCCGCAGAAACTGCTGCAAAAACTCCACCGAACATGCAGGAAAAACCCGGCTAGCCGCCTATCACAGCGCAGAGCAGCCGCCGGTAAAATCTGACATGCAGACGAACGTGGTGGAAAGAAAAAAAAAAGTATGCTTGAAATATTGAAAATTGAAACGCTGTTTGCAAAACAACTACACAAAAAATGTCTGGAATTTACATATAAGACCCTATGAATGATAATAAAAAGGTCTGTTATAGAAAAAAGAAAAATGCCGAAAAAATCCAGCAAAATGCCTAAAAGATCCTAAAAACATCTATAAATAATTAGACTTTTTACAGCAGAATAAAATAATAAACGGTTTATTGGATATTGGATTAAAACGGGAATATTTTTAACATTGAAACCTATGGTATTCGTCTGAATAAACCTGCCGAATTAAACCACCGAACAGCAGGGCATTTCGGCAACTTTTTCCTGCTGTTTGGTGTCTCTGAATAGACGAACCATTGCTTCTCTATGGGGATTTCACTGCCCTCGAACAGGCACCGTACGTGCAGGCAATCCGCCAACATTTGGCGAATTGCCTACTCTCTGAATAGCCGAATGGCCCAGAAATGTCCCCGTTCCCTGAATTTCAGTGTCTGATTAAAATTTGGCGACATTTCGGATGTCTCTGAATAACCCCCACACATTCTAATATTTGGTTGGACCTGCTTTTGCTGTGATTACGTCTCGTATTCGCCACAGCATCATTTCGATAAGCTCATGCAATGTTACAGCATTTACAGTCAGGTCCAGAAATATTGGGACATCGACACAATTCTAACATCTTTGGCTCTATACACCACCACAATGGAGTTGGAATGAAACAAACACAATGTGCTTTAACTGCAGACTGACAGCTTTAATTTGAGGGTATGTACATCCAACTCAGGTGAACGGTGTAGGATTTACAGCAGTTTGCAGATGTGCCTCCCACTTGTTAAGGGACCAAAAGTAATGGGACAATTGGCTTCTCAGCTGTTCCATGGCCAGGTGTGTGATAGTCCCTCAATACCCCAATTACAATGTGCAGATAAAAGGCCCAGAGTTAATTTCAAGTGTGCTATTTGCATTTGGAATCTGTTTCTGTCAACTCTCAAGATGAGATCCAAAGAGCTGTCACTATCAGTGAAGCAAGCCATCATTAGGCTGAAGAAACAAAACAAACCCATCAGAGAGATAGCAAGAACATTAGGCGTGGCCAAAACAACTGTTTGGAACATTCTCAAAAAGAAGGAACGCACCGGTGAGCTCAGCAACACCAAAAGACCCTGGAGACAATGGAAAACAACTGTGGTGGATGACCGAAGAATTATTTTCCTGGTGAAGAAAACACCCTTCACAACAGTTGGCCAGATCAAGAACACTCTCCAGGAGGTAGGTGTATGTGTGTCAAAGTCAACAATCAAGAGAAGACTTCACCAGAGTGAATACAGAGTGTTTACCACAAGATGTAAACCTTTGGTGAGCCTCAAAAATAGGAAGGCCAGATTAGAGTTTGCCAAACAACACCTAACAAAGCCTTCACAGTTCTGGAACAAGATCCTATGGACAGATGAGAACAAAATCAACTTGTACCAGAGTGATGGGAAGAGAAGAGTATGGAGAAGAAAGGAACTGCTCATGATCCTAAGCATACCACCTCATCAGTGAAGCATGGTGGTGGTAGTGTCATGGCGTGGGCATGTATGGCTGCCAATGGAACTGGTTCTCTTGTATTTATTGATGATGTGACTGCTGACAAAAGCAGCAGGATGAATTCTGAAGTATTTCGGGCAATATTATCTGCTCACATTCAGCCAAATGCTGCAGAACTCATTGGACGGCGCTTCACAGTGCCGATGGACAATGACCCAAAGCATACTGCAAAAGCAACCAAAGAGTTTTTGAAGGGACAGAAGTGGAATGTTATGCAATGGCCAAGTCAATCACCTGACCTGAATCCCATTGAGCATGCATTTCACTTGCTGAAGACAAAACTGAAGGGAAAATGCCCCAAGAACAAGCAGGAACTGAAGACAGTTGCAGTAGAGACCTGGCAGAGCATCACCAGGGATGAAACCCAGCGTCTGGTGATGTCTATGCGTTCCAGACTTCAGGCTATGATTGACTGCAAAGGATTTGCAACCAAGTATTAAGAAGGGAAAGTTTGATTTATAATTATTATTCTGTCCCATTACTTTTGGTCCCTTAACATGTGGGAGGCACATCTCAAACTGCTGTAAATCCTACACCGTTCACCTGAGTTGGATGTACATACCCTCAAATTAAAGATGACAGTTTGCAGTTAAAGCACATTGTGTTTGTTTCATTCCAACTCCATTGTGGTGGTGTATAGAGCCAAAGATGCTAGAATTGTGTCGATGTCCCAATATTTCTGGACCTGACTGTATTTCCGTCCAGACAGTGGCATTAATTTGTGGCCAAGATCTTGTGTTGATGATGGGAGAGTCAGACTCTGCGTAAAGTCTTCTCCAGCACATTATCCCAAAGATTCTCAATGGGGTTAAGGTCTGGACTGTGTGGTGGCCAGGGCTCGAGTCCTGCGGGAACACGCAGGAACAATAACATTTGGCCTGTAGATCAACAAAAAGTAAAAAATCCCATGTAGGAGATTTTAAAAATAAGAAGACACGAAAAGTCATGAAAATAAAAGATGTTTTAACTTGTTATTCTAGAAACATTATCTATTCTTTTAGAATGTCCATGTGGACTCCAGTACGTGGGTCGCGCAAGTCGGGCCCTAAACGTTAGGATCTCAGAGCATGTTAGAAGTATAAAAAAACAATATGAAAAACATTCGGTATCACAACATTATAAGCAGGTGCATAATGGCTGCCCTGAAGGCCTAACGTTTACAGCTTTAAAAAAAGTGACATGTAGGAATAGGGGTATGAGTGAAACTAAGGTGCTAGGGAGAGAGGAAATTAGATATATTTTTGACTTGGGAACTCTAGCACCTAGTGGCCTGAATAATGATTTTGAGTTAGTCCATTTTTTGTAGCCTAATATTAACACATTATACGGATAATTCTACCCCATATATAATTAAAATTACAAACTATTTGATTCCATTTTAACTGTTAATGCACCATTAATAATTGGGAGGGTTATCTTTATACCCAACCAATAATATAAAAGCACTTAGGAATTGAATAATTACGACAGCTATAGCACTTTATATTAATATATGAAATTTGGGAGGTTAATTAGCAATATTTATGATAATTACATTGGCACTATTAAATTTAGCACTATTTAGGATATTAAATGGGCTCTGACCTTTTCTATTGTTATCAATATATTATAAAACAAATAATGGCACTTTGATTAAATAATTTGTTAGCACCATCTTAATATTTAATTTTAGATCACTATATAAAATAATTTATAACATAATTTATTAGCACTTTACACATAAAAATTTAATTTGAGCATCATGGTATAACAAAGCACTTTATAATTAATATATTAGCACTTATAGAGTCAATAATATTAAAAACACTGGATATATTATATTTAAGATTGGATATTATTATGTAACACATAGGGATGATTACTGTGTAATATATAGTATATAAATAGATACAATCTAGCAGTCACATAATATTACAATTAGATAATAGTTAATTACTAGGCACTTTATATAAATATAGGTAATAAATATAGGTAATATAGGTGTTCGCAAAGATCGCAAGAACATCCATACTTCCGCGTTCCAAGGTGGAACACAAAGCCATTATGCAATTACCAAGATGGCGGATGAGGCACTAACGTTTCTACGTTCCAGGGTGAATATGGGAGGCATCTCGCATGTGCAAAGATAGCGGATAGCGATTTTTTTATCATGTGTACTAAATTGTGTTTTAAATTATTTTATTTGACTCGTTTATGCTCCTAATTGGATTATATGGACAATATATATAAGGCAACAGCAAAGGCAACATAGAGACCACCAGCTGAAGAAGCCAAACCGGCAAAACGCGTTCTGGTAACCCTGTTATGTTTATTGTTTTAATAAATATTTTTTAAAACATGCTGTTTGCCTAGGATTCCTGTCCAAGAAGGTGTGGGAGATTCCTTAAATCCCCTATGCGTATTTGATAGAGCCAATTGGGGCACAGGAGCATGTGAGTTTTTATTTGACTTGTGGTTTTTAACAAGCGGTTTTGGTTACAATATTACACTAGGGGCGTCCCAGGTATACGTCTTTATTATCAATGTGGGGGACCCTCCAATGAGGTTGTTGGGCACCTGAAGAGACCAATAGACGACCCATAAAGCGATCCACCCTAGAGCCAGGCGTGGGCTCATAGAAATGTGAGTTGGATACCTGTAATAATACATTCTCGTCTAAAACTTTGTACTGCACAATCCTGGTCTCTCTTCTTCTCCTGCAGGTTTGTGCATATCCCTTCCAAGGAGACAACTATTCGAAAGGAGAAAAAGAAAATATTCTAATTGTGGACATGTATTGTGCATATTATGCTAACTTTTGAGCTTATGTTCATTGGTGCTACGTTGTCTACTATAGAGTTATACTGTTAAAAGGTTTTTTAGAGGAACCTCCATATACAGCGTTAAGCGAGCAGATTGTGCACGGGTTTCTGGTGGGCGCTTCACCCTTTTGTTACGTATTCCTTTTTATGGTAAATCCTCTTATCTCAGTTAGCCTGCAGAGTAGGGATGAGCTGTTCGGTTCGATCAGTTCGGAGTTCGATTCGAACATTGGCAGTTCGAAAGTTCGCGAACTTCAAACTTTTTGGAGGGTTCGAGTTCGAATTTTTTTTTTTTTAAAAGAGTATAAAGAATGCTTAAAAAATACTAAAAAATCTAGAAATAAAGAGACTCTTTACTGCAGAATATTATAAGCAATAGCTTATTAGATATTGAATTAAAACGGGAATATTTTTAACATTGAAGCCTATGGGATAAAACATTCTTGTTACTAAAACATCAGGCACACATCAGCCACTGTAGAGGGCAGCCTGCAGGGGCCTCCCAAGGATCCCCTTGAGGAGCAAGGAGCATGCGGCCGCCGGATGACAGAGCTGCGACTGTGCAGGCTAGCCGCCCGGGTGCATGTGGCAGAGACAGGCAGCGCATGGAGGGAGCCACTGCACCTGCGGCCACGGCAGATCCCCCAGCCCCCACCAGGATCCAGCGAGCCCCCACTGACCACCAGGCTAAGGTAAGGCGACGCATTTCTAAAAAAAAAAAAAAAATTAAATGTCTCCGGGAACATAAAATAAAACTTTTTTTTTCTTTCTCTACCTGGCTGAATGTATTTAATTATATATATTAGATACATTCAGCCAGGTAGGGGGGGGTGGCATGTGGGCTGCGTGTGGTCTCAGGCAGTGGTTTGTTTTTTTTGTGTGTATATTTTTAGCAAATTTATAGGGGAAGGTAAGGACAGGTATGATATACTGTATATATATATATACACTATATTGCCAAAAGTATTCGCTCACCCATCTATATGCGAGCCAAGGCAGGTGAGCGAATACTTTTGGCAATATAGTGTATCTGTGTGTTGATATATACATATATATAGGTCTGCGTGTTGATATAAAATTTTCGTTTCGGCTTGTTTCGTTCGTAATTCGACAATTTTCATTTCGGATCGTTTCGGCCGATTTTCGTTTCAGTTCGTTTAGTTTCGGCTCGTTTTTCGTATCGACTTTTTTTCGTGATATTGGACATTTTCGTGTATTCGGTGTGGGAAATGTTTTGCCCCAATAGACTTCAATGTTAAAAATATTCCCGTTTTAATTCAATATCTAATAAACCGTTTATTATCATATTCTGTAGTAAAGAGTCTCTTTATTTCTAGATTTTTTTAAACCTCACAGTAATGTGCACCATGTATTTATGAGCATTCAGTATTATATGGGAGTACTGCTTTATGAGTAAGGCTAGGGTCAGACAAACGCATTTTTCACGTCGTCCGTGAAAAAGTGCGTTCGAACGAATGGACGTATTTTTTCACGGAATACGCGATAGCGGTCATACGATGTGCATTTTCGTCCATAATTTTGGACGGATCATCAATAAAACACTTTTTGCGTCTGGACGTTATGTTGGCTGGACATTAGCAGTGTCTGACGTCTCCTAATCACGCACACATGCCGCTAGTGGACGCAGCGCACTCTGTACGTCAGTACTAGCGGTATCACGTTCTCGAAAAAATGCGTTTGTTTGCCGCTTGCGTTGCGCAGCCGCACTTTCGTGCGGCCGTACTTCGTATATTGCCTGTCATTGGCTATAAAAATAAACGTAAAACTCGGGGGGGGGGGTGACACCATGAGTTACCACACCGGGTGACACCAACCCTAGTGACGCCACTGACGGTGTGAAGGCACTTGCTGCCACCAAAGGCAAAATATTTGGGTGCACTGCCACTGACGCCTGTATCAGATTCATATCATTTTAATATTGGACCGCAGGGTCCAACCCTGCACTCTTCCACAATACCACAGAGGGGTTACGGTGTGACGGCACTGTTGCCGACACTAAAAGCCCAATTTTAAAGCACCTATTGTTACTTTCATCCAAAGGCTGCATAAGTTTCACAATAATTTAGCCAAAAATTCACTAAACTTTTTCCGCGTGTCCTAAAATGTCTTTTCATACAGGCTGCCGCTCCAAGCAGTTGTTTATGAATAGATTAAAGGAAAAGCATTTACCATCTTTTGAAATGTCATTTTTTGGTTTTTAAATGTTTCTATACATCCTAGAAATCCGCCACTTCACGGGCAGGTTATGGGGACCTCCTAGGCACGATATTTGAAGGAATTTTTCGTTTTTATTTTTAACCCTTATTTCATGGAAAACTCACTGTCCCTTTAAAAACATTTTTTTTTTTACTTTTTGTCCTTGTTTCCTGTCCCCCAGGGCACTACCCGGACCCCCATACACCTTTTATGGCAAATATCTTGCATATATGCCCTCTTGGAGGGCACTCTAAAAAACAAACTTTTGACTCCCATTGACTTGCATTGAGTTCGGTTCGTGTTCGAGTTCGAACTCGAACTTTCAAAATTGTTCGAATGCGAACCGAACACGGGGGTGTTCGGCTCATCCCTACTGCAGAGCAATACCCTCATCTAAGCATTCACTTCTCCACCTCATTAACTGTTAGATAATGTAAATTAAATAAACAAGAGCCACAAAGCAAAGCTTTTGGTAAATGTTTCATTGTGCGAAAAATACAAAATAAAGGGAAACAAGAGATTAAAACCTTACTTTACTTTTCCTTTTTTTATGCAATTGCTTCAAACAAGGAAAAAAACAGCATTATTATTATTATTATACTTGGATTTCTGTAACAACTGTAACATTTTAATGTTCTTGAACCCAGGACATACTTGAAAACGAGAGAAATCTCAATGTATCCTTCCTGGTAAAATACTTTATAAATAAATAAATAATTTATATAGCGCCAGCATATTCCGCAATTTTATAAAGTGTTTTTTTTTTGTAATGCATAAGTAATCTAGTTACAGCTTATGTAAGTGTAAGTGTCCCTTTAAAGAGAATCATTTGCACCATCTGGCGTAGGAAATCTATCATTACAGAAGATTTACTGAGCGTGCTAAGTAAAAATAAAAGGACGCAGTGTGCCAATGGAATTGTAAGCTGTCAGTTTACAGGGAGACATAGCGCAGTTATTGTACATCTCTTCCAAAATAGTTAAGGACACTCATAGACTCACTCTCCCAGGGCTATTCAGAGAGCGGTGAAAAGCAGGAGAATGGCTGGAGAAGTGAAAATTCTAGCTCAAAATGGCCAAACCAGAAAAATTCTCCCATTTATCGCACTTTCCAAATCGGCTATTTCGACCTAGAATTTTCCATTCTCCAGTCATTCTTCTGCTTTTCACCTCTCTCTGAATAAGCCTGATAGTCTGATTTCCCTTCCGTGTGCACATCTTTCCGCACTCACGCACATCTATAATAAAAGCTTTCTGCTTTTTAGACTCAAGTGTTGTTTTCTGTTTATGAAACAGATACAAAATACGTCTTGCGTAAGAGGTCGCTCTGAGTGATCTTCCATTATTGTACTTTACCGCTTCTCACTCAGGATTGAAGAGGTGACTGGCTATTCTGTCACAGCATGTTTAATCAATTCTCATGAGTTTTACGTCAATCTGAGTTAAGTGTAAGCGCACAGGTAATGCTAAGAGGAAAATAAAATTAAAATAGATCAAAGTAAAATATACGTGAACACTGAGACGCTAGAAAGGACAAAATGTCAGAGAAACTCAGGAGCTTGTTCTCTGGGCTGTGTGTGGGTGTAAAGAATGTTGTATCTACTGAGCTGTGCAATCATGGATGGATCCTAAAACAAGAACAGCTTCTTCATACACCCCTCTTCTGGAACTCCAGCGTCACATGCAGGATATGACTGAAGTCAGATAGCTTTAACTCATCCCCTTTTGAAAGCACACAAAGGGCTGTATTACATTTTCCACGCAAAAAGCCTTGCGCAAAGCAAAAATCTTTGCGCCAAGCATTAAACTTTTGCGCGTGCAAATCACCGTTGGAATTACAATCCTCGCTGCTTTGCGCGCGGTTTTTTGCACCCATTCAGCCAATCGAAATGAAGAAACACACCTATCAAATGCAACGGAATTGCGTCTGCCAGAGGCATCGGAGACGGTTTCTGCGTCTATGATGCGAAATGAACACATATGCTACGGCAGGGGTCAAAATTTCAAGTCCCAAGCTACTAGCCAGACCTTAAAAGTTACTCGCCACCAGTTGCCCCACCTACCCTGCTATGAACTCCGCCCCTAAACACACCCTCTTAAATTATCTTATGAAATTATACTGTTAAAGGTTTTATTCAGAATAAAGTTACAAAAATAAATAACTTTAACCAGACAGAGACTCCAGATACATGTATATCCAGACATCAGATGCCAGATACATATATACCCAGACTTCAGACGCCAGATACATATATACCCAGACATCAGATCCAAGTAATATCTTCCATTAAGTACAGACTCCTCTCCAACAGTTTTTAGGACCAAATTAATTTGGGGTTTATGCATCCGATATATCAAGTGGAACCGAATACTCTCTTTTAATTGTTCGTATGCCAGTTTATCATAAGTTAGAAGACCCCATAGTCAGTTTTCCCCCTTGGATGCTAATACAGATGAATCCATTAAAATTCGTGTGCGATACTTCCATCCCCATTTCTTTTTTTGCACCTTCCGTATCACTCATCTTTCTTTATAAATAGATATATTTAATTTTGCTGAACCTCAAACGCCTACGCCACCATTTCACCAATTATGACCCCTCACGGGAGAGGTTAGTTCTGCCAGGGGCCCCCTTTAATTCATTTCTCTCTCCCCCTTTAATTCATTTCTCTCTCCCCGTTTAATTCATTTCTCTCGCCCCCTTTAATTCATTTCTCTCTCCCCTGTAATTCATTTCACCCCCCTCCCCTGTAATTCATTTCTCTCTCCCCCTGTAATTCATTTCTCTCTCCCCCTGTAATTCATTTCTCCCCCCCCCTGTAATTCATTTCTCTCTCCCCTGTAATTCATTTCTCTCTCCCCCTGTAATTCATTTCTCTCTCCCCTGTAATTCATTTCTCCCCTCCCCTGCAATTCATTTCTCCCCTCCCCTGCAATTTTCATCCCCCACTCCCCTGCAATTCATCCCCTTCCCACTCCCCTGCAATTTTCATGCCACTCCCCTGCAATTTTCATCCCCTCCCACTCCCCTGCAATTTTCATCCCCCTCCCCTGCAATTTTCATCCCCTCCCACTCCCCTGCAATTCACTCCCCACTCCCCTGCAATTCATCCCCCACTCCCCTGCAATTCATCCCCCACTCCCCTGCAATTTTCACCCCCCTCCACTCCCCTGCAATTTTCACCCCCTCCCACTCCCCTGCAATTTTCACCCCCTCCCACTCCCCTGCAATTCACCCCCTCCCACTCCCCTGCAATTTTCATCCCCTCCCACTCCCCTGCAATTTTCACCCCCTCCCACTCCCCTGCAATTCACTCCCCACTCCCCTGCAATTCACCCCCTCCCACTCCCCTGCAATTTTCCACCCCCTCCCACTCCCCTGCAATTCACCCCCTCCCACTCCCCTGCAATTCACCCCCTCCCACTCCCCTACAATTCATCCCCCTCCCTTTACCTGTCCTCGCGAGTAGTAGAGTGAGTGGGCGGGGATAATCCCCGCTTCCCTCACTCGCTGAGGCATGCTGAGTCCTCCTTCACGCTGTGCCCGGAAGAGGAGGAGCACAGCGTGAAGGGACATCCAGCATGTAACACCGGTAAAAGGGGGGCAGGAGAGGGAATTTACACCTCCCTGTTGTGACACTTTGAGGACCAATTGATTCCTCACGCCGGATGTTTCCCATCTCTGGTCATGCTGTACCCCGCATGCCCTCTGTCTCTCCATGCTACACTCTCACTGATGCTGCTTTGGGGAGACAGGATGAACCTCTTACTGATTCGAGATGTTAGCTCGGCGCAGTTTCCCGTGATCCGTTCACATGGTACAGCAAACGATCCAGCGAGTGCGCCGAGCAAAACTCTGAGATCAGTAAGAGGTTCAACCCATCTCCCTGAAGCAGCGTCACTGAGAGTGTAGCATGGAGAGACAGAGGGCACGCCAGGTACAGCATGAAAACCAGAGATGGGAAATATCCGGCGCGAGGAATCAATTGGTCCTCAAAGTGCAAAGTGCAAGGTGCAAATTCCCTCTCCCGCCCCCCTTCTACCGGACCTACACACTGGATGATGTCCCTTCACGCCGGCTGAAAAGTGACGGACAGTAAACGCGCCGGAAGTGGCTTCTGCCGGCCGAAAAAAACAAAAACGTCTGCCACTGGAATACGCAGCGCAGGCAGAACCACCCTTAATTTCCACTCGCCAAATGCGAGCAGGCGAGTGGAAATTTTGACCCCTGTGCTACAGTAATAATGAAGCTGCCTCCTGGGTGTAATTCGGGTTAGGAAATTGTGACTCAGTGGTAGACAAAGGAGACAGAGGCCTTCTTAAGCAGGAAAAGCATTTATTCGGTACCGAGCCTTGAGTCAGGTCAAGCCCAAAAATACTCAAGTGTGAGCCAACAGAGAAACAAAGATTTTATACATGGTTTTTAAAATGCACACCCCCCCTCCCCAGGTTACCCTCCCAATTCCCATAGCAACCTTCATTATACATATTGGACTTTATTCCTCATTTTGCAAGTCAGCAAGGTTCACCTCAAAGACATGACCCTTGAGCCCACCGGAGGCAATTTGGATTCCCTGTCTAGTCAGCAAGCTGTAAAAGGGAGTCATTCTCCCAACTCAAATAAGGCCAGCTGCGGGATTACTGGATTATCCATTCCTTCTGTGGCCTTGATGTATTAAGGAACTTTTATGGTGCGGCTAGGAATATTTAGAGACCTGGTGGGGGGGAAGAGGTGATTCTTCAGTCAGGAGAAAACTGGTTTAAAGCAAGATATTAGAGGCTACACTTAGCTGTTTTATACAGTTCTATTTTCTATCTAATATGGTGGACAGGGAACAGAGAGGGTAACGCTAGGGGTTATTCCCAGGTAGCGCTCTTTCAATAATACACACACACCTGCCATCATCCATTATATTGTTGCTGCATTCCTTTTTATGGGCTGTTTTTTTTTTTGGGTTAGCCAGGTTTTTCAGATATGCCGTTAGCACCAGCTTTTAGGAGTTGCTAAAATTATGCGCGCAAAGGCTATGCGGTAATTACCGCAAAATAGATTGTAATACCATCCTCGTACCAGCGCACATTCGCATTTGCGCTCACAATGTTAAGTATAGGACGCGCGCAGTACAGTAAGCTCATGCAGGGTTCGTGCAGGTTCACCCGCGGTAGACGATTGCGCGCAGTTGTTGCGCTGACTATGTAATACGGGATTAGGCACAAATGGTTTTACCCCACGTGTTAATGTTTGTGTGAAGATTGTAATTTAGCCCAAAGTCCTTTGTATTTTCTTCACTTTATTGGGAAAGTAACAGCAAATAAAAGGTGTGTTGTGGGTAGAGAGGGCTTCTCTTGGTGTGCTTTGTTATGAGAAGGTAAAAACAGGATGCAATCACCCAGTACAGAACAGGATCTTCCCTCACATGCTTCTGTGTATATACTGACAGGAAGGCAGGCTTTGCTAAGGAGGAAATGGGGCTGGACCAAACTAACTATATGAGTTAGACAGGAAGAGTGGACTAATCCATTTTAAGTAAAAGCATAGGGTGGATACAAATGAGGAATCTGGTTCCATGACAACCCCTTTCATAGCTTCATCCTATTGTAACCATGGAGGAAACTGTTTTTCTTCCGGAGTTGTGAGGAAAGCAATCCAATAGACCCTCTGTGGCAAAAACCCAGGACATACTTGAAAACGAGAGAAATCTCAATGTATCTTTCCTGGTAAAATAATTTGCAAATAGATAAATAAATAAAAAGAAAATGTAAAACACTACTTCACACCTACTATAATATTACAATAAAATATGTATTACTTAAATGTTTGTCGAAAACCTGACAAAATATATCTGCCAATAACTCCCTCCCATAGGCATTCTGCCTAGCTGGACCAATGGGATGGAGCTGCGGCTGAACCAATCAGAGCGCAGTTCCTTTTTGAGACACCAAAGGACACACAGCAGTTCCACTATGCATGCCCCGGCGTCTCTTAGTCTGTGGCATATGCATTGTGAACATGCCAGGCACTGTTAATGATTATAAAAACCCGGGAAACCGCGAACCGCGAAAGGATGTCTTGCCTTTCCGATGAAGCCGCTTTTTAATCCTCGAATAAGCAGCGAAACGCGTTGAATGATTAACAGTGTCGATGTGTAGCGTCTATTACTAACAGCCACTTGAAACCCTTTGAGTTATATTAATAACTTGCATCCCCACGCTTTGAAACAGTATCTAATCCCTATACTGATACTGTTTCTCTTGACTCTCAGCCTATTTATACTCTTTAGGGGATCACCCCGTTTTACTGTGCAGGCCAGGTGGCGCCATTTCCTGCACGGCACGTTTTGGTTTCCTTGGCTCACAGCAGGGACGGATTGGAAATACTGTTTCCAAATTATATTGCATACTATTGTCTCTTGTCAGCCTTATTGTCTACTATGTATACAGCATACCCCTTAGTTTGAATTCATAACCCGGCATAGCTTTCCGGACCCAAAAAGGCCGAGTTCAGGGCAATATTCCAAAATTGGTCCTAATTTAAACAGAGCAGTTGTAATCTTAACAACTCCATAGACTATAATGGCTTTGGTAAATTTACAACAGCTCTGGTTAAGTTAGCACCAACTATGGAATAGAGCCCTCTGTCTTTTATAGTTAACTAT
This sequence comes from Leptobrachium leishanense, assembly GCA_009667805.1. NCBI lineage: Eukaryota > Metazoa > Chordata > Amphibia > Anura > Megophryidae > Leptobrachium > Leptobrachium leishanense. The sequence continues at coordinate 4,045,068 of CM019066.1, read as the reverse complement.
TAGCTTCTCTCGTTTTGGCGTGCAACCAGGACTATCAGGGTTATTCAGAGAAAGGTGAAACTCTGGAGAACGTTTGGAGAAGTGAAAATTCTAGGTACAAGTAGCTGATTTGCAAAGTGAGATAAATGGGAGAATTTTTCTGGTTTGGCTATTTTGACCTAGAATTTTCACTTCTCCAAATGTTCTCCAGAGTTTCACCTTTCTCTGAATAACCCTTTATATGTTCAGGGACCTGCGAGAGACAAGTTTAGGTTTCCCCTTATTTTTATTTTTCCCCATTACAACTTAGGATCACTAGATCTTTTTTATTTTCTTTTTGATTTATTAAAAGTTACGTTTTATTACCTGTTCGCTACGCCCAGTATCAAATCAAATCAAATCAAAATAAGCTTTATTGGCAGGACCAAATACATTTTAGCATTGCCAAAGCATATGGGGAGGAGGGGGGTAGTGGGACATATATATGGGGGGGAATGGGCAAGTCCATGGATATTATCAGTGGTAAGGGATAATGTGAAGGGGGATGGGGGCGAGTCCGTGTTGGGGATTTATAAGTCCAGGATCTCTCATGTTCCTCTCAGTCTGTGACATTCTGCGACGTATTGGGCAGATATTTTCACCGCCGGCTCCTCTTCTCCCAATATGATGTGGAGTTTCCTCGTCTCTTCTATAGAGGTGAAGTCCGGGATGAGAGCGGAGAGTCTCTGGAAGTGAGTTTCCCTCAGTGCTGAGTACTTGGGGCACTGTAGGAGGAAGTGGACCTCATCTTCCAGGGCCTCCTGGTCACAATGCTGGCACAGTCTATTCTCCTGGACTTGTAGGTCTGTCTATGCCGCCCTGATTCAATTTCCAGGCTGTGGGCGCTCAGTCTGTACCGGCTCAGGATCTGTCTGTCCTTGGGGTCTTGTAGTACCTCCAGGTATGGGGCCAGTTTGTATTCCCTCTGTAAGGATTGGTAAATGGTGAGTTTCTTGGAGTTTGCTATATCATGTCTCCATTCTCTGATATAGTTTTCCCTGGAATTGTTAATTAGGGCCTTTATTTGATATTTTGTCAGGTTGCCTTCATGGGGGTTTTGGATGATCAGGGTGGATATGAGTTGTTGCAGCCCACATGGTTTTGGATGGTCCTTGTTGGCCAGTAGGGCTTTATGGTGGTATGAGTTGAGGCTGCTGATGTTTAGATGGTCCCAGTATGATAGCGCCCTCTTCTGTACTGCAAGAAGTAAGGGGAGTCTGCCCAGCTCGGCCCGGCAAGCATTGTTAGAGGTGCTCCGATGGACTTGGAGGAGGTGCTTGCAGAATTCCAGATGGAATATTTCTGTTGGCTGGTGTCCCATTTGGGTTGGTCAGGGTAGGTGATGGGGCCCCATACTTCACTGCCATAAAGGAGGATTGGAGTGATGACACTATCAAAGATTTTAAGCCAGACTCTTACAGGCGGTTTTAGTTTGTAGAAGTTTCTCCTGATGGCATAGAAGGTTCTACGCGCCTTGTCTCTTAGGGCCTCTATGGCTGGTTTGAAACTTCCCGATCGGTTTGTTTCTAGGCCGAGGTATGTGTAGCTGTTGGCTTCATCAAGAGTGCAGTCATTAAGAGTGAAACAGGAACTCTTGGTTTTTGCGTTCTTCCTCTGGAAAACCATGACCTTTTTATACCATCCAGTATTAAGCATAGGATGCGCAAAGTACAGTAAGTACCGTAAGCTTGCGCAAGGTAGCACAATCACCGATGCGCTAATGGAGTTTTATCGGGTTTAGCGTTTGGGATGTAATATGGGTGGCATACGTCAATGTCACTTATCCTGACGTTAACGCTTACATATCCGAACGCTACAGTTAGCTTTCAGTGTGTAATCTAGCCCATTGTGTTTTGGTGTTGTTGTTTAAAGGCAAGAACCCGCGTTTTCAAATAAAATCAAGGAAAATATATACAGGGTTATTCAAAGAGAATCGAAAAGTCACCGCACGTTCAGTGACTTTTCGTTCTCTTCAATTCGGCTTGATTCGGCGATCCCATTTCGGCGACTCTGCAGTGTATTCAGCAAGCACCACAGGGCCGCCGAAATGCAGGGAAAAGTCACTGTAAACCCGACGAACACTCACCGCAAAACCCAGGCGAATGCTCACCGAAAACCTACAAAAACATCTGGATTAACCACGCCGAAGAGCGCAGAGCAGCCGCCGGAAAAACCCGACACCGCAGACGAATGGCGTGAGAAAAAAAAAACAGTTTGCTTGAATGTTTGAAAAGTGAAACGCTGTTTGCAAACAAACTACTGAGCAAAAATGTCTGAAATTTACATATGAGGTCCAGGGAATGATAATAAAAAGGGCTGTTACAGAAAAAAGAAAAAACTTTTAAAAAATAAAAAAATCTTAAAAATTTTTTTGCACAAAAATCCCGATCCTAAAAAAATCTATAAATAAAGAGACTTTTTACTGCAGAATATTATAATAAACGGTTTATTAAATATTTAATTAAAACGGGAATATTTTTAACATTGAAGCCTATGGGATTCTCCTGAATAAACCTGTCAAATGAAGCAACCGAATGGCAGGGCATTTCGGCAACTTTTCCCTGCTGTTTTTTTTTCTCTGGATAGCCGAAGCATTCTCTATGGGGGATTTCACTGCCCTCGAACAGGCACCGAAGAGGCAACGTATGTGGTTTTGACGAACTGCCTGCTCTCTGAATAGCCGAATGGCCAGGAAAGGTAACCGAACGCTGAATTTCAGCGTTCGGTTACCTTTCGCCAGCAATTCTGATCTCTTTGAATAACCCTGAGTATCTATTTCTACAGTAATTTAATCTGAGAAGAGAAGAGTGAGAATTTGATTTGACAAGTATAGATGTTTTATTCATGAAAAAATAAAATGCAATGTACAATACAAATGGCACTCTTAATGATACTTTATAATTTACATATACAATGAATAAAAAAATAAAGTTGTATGTTTACATACTATTATTTTATGTACAGGTTACTTTAATACTGTAGTGCATATGTATTATAATTACAATCATTCATCTCCTACTGCATCTGCTGTAGAAAAGTGTGATTCTGTTTGGTCCTAATCGATATTTGGCCAAAATATTAGTAATTTGGCTTGATCCAAAATCTGAGGGCCCATATCCAAGGTTGGTGTTAACTTAACCAGAGCTATTGTAAACTTACCAGAGCCATTATACAATATGGGGTTGTTAAGTTTACAACAGTACTAGTTAAGTTAACAACTGTGGAATAGGGCCCTGAATCAGCATGGCCTATGTATCATGTGGTACTGCGCTTCTGAGTCTATGAATCACTCAGTGCACCCTTTCGGTCCCTATGCATCATTTCTGTGCTTCTGTATCATTTTTTGCATTGTTTCTGAGCCTGTGTGTCATTCTGTGGGTTTCTCAACCTATGCATCATTCTGTGCATAATTCCTGAGCCATTCTAGCATCATTCTGTGCCTTGTTTATGAGCCTATGTGTCGTCTCTGAGCCAGTCGTGTGTCATTTCTGTGCCTATGCATCATTCTGTGCATCATTTCTGAGCCATTCTCACATAATGTTTTTGCAGATTTTGTACAATGTGCTTTTTTATATTTTACTATATCATGATTCCGGACATTTCAGATGTTTCCAGTATTCCAAATCAATCCGATACTATAATATTGAAAGATTCCAAGATTCCAAATCAGACAATTACGATTATTTCAGAATCTGAAATTCTTGAATTCTGAAATTTTCCGAACGTACCCAACTGAATTTTGTGCCTGTGCACATGTCGAGTCATCTGGTGGTTTTTCCTTACTAGATTACCGGAAATGTTTCTATTCGCGGTGTGGTCCAGGGATTTTAATCTTAGCTCGGTTACAAAAGACAATTAGAAGCATTCGTCTTCCCCAAATCCAATATGGCAGTTATACACAAGTTGTGGAAAAAGTACCGTCGTCACAGAAAGAGTAGTAAATTATTTACTATGAGGATCTATAAACAAGGTTACGCTGGAATACTAGTGATGCAGATGAAAACCAAACGCTGTGTTTTGTCCACTTGGACGCTTATAGTTCTATCCATCCTCTGTGTTAGTCAGTGCAACAAGAAAGGAAAATTGACAATGGCGGCTGGCACCATCACCAGTCCAACTTTAAATCTGCTTTGCTCCACACGTATTTCCCTCCTCTTTTAAAAAACATCTTCTCGTCAAATCCACTGAATTTAATTGCATTTTCAACTCCCACGTCCATGATGGATTTGGAAGGATCCTTACGGCCGTTCCTGCAATCCAAGAAGCGCATCTAAAGAGAAGAAACACGTAATTTGTTACACCATATATATTTCTGTATGTTTTAATCATTTTAAAGATTTACATCATACATTTAAGTATAATGTCACGTATTAACCCCTTCCCAGCAAAGCACTGTTGGTAGTAACAGAATAGCTTGTTTTTGAAACATGGGATGCACTGCGTGTTCGCGCTTGAATGTAGGATAAAAAAACTACTTTGCGTATAAATTGTTATTCTGAGATGGACATAAAAATTAAATAATGAAACTTTTCTTAGTTTTTGTTCTTCATATACTCATTCAACATTTACAGGAATATTGCTGGGATGAAGGGTTCTATTGACTAGATGGTGTCCATTATGATGCAAAATATAAATTGCATACAGGGAGAAATTAACATTTTGTTATTTATAGTAAATGTGATAAAAATAGATAATACATATGGTGAGATCTGCTTATGGATATTTGTAGTGATCATAATGAGATTATTAGCAATGCAGCTTCCACAAAATATGGAAGTCAAGTCGTCAGATTGACTTCAGAGATTGCTCTGCCTCAAAGGACACTCACTGAGGAAGCCTATACGGCGAAAACGCGTTCCGGCGATCCTTTTAAAACTTTTTGTTGGTGATCCTTTTAAAGCTTTTGTATTATTTTACACAAAAAAATGTTTAGAATTATTCCTGCCAGATGACTTTTTTAATTTAAATAAAAGTCAGTATTTATTATATTTTCTCTTGCAAACTATTTTTTATTTTATATATATATATATATATATATATATTATATTATATTATATAAGAAGCCACTTGCACATCACAGCAATTCAAAGAATTGCATCCCAGAGCTCCTGTGCCACATTCCCCATATGCAGCAAGGAATTCTGGGCAGGATATGCAAATGACATCTGTCTCACTCTTATGCATCCTGGGTCTGCTATTTTAGTACACAATTACTAGGGTGCGCCCAGAACCCTTTTTTTCCCCTCTATCTTATCGTGTGTTTTGAGGTGTGTGGACATTTCATATTCTAGCGGCTGCACCCACCCTAATACATTATCCTGACACACAAGATAAGGCTAGGGTCAGACGAACACAGTGCGAACGCGTGTGCAGCCGCACTTTATCACGGCCGTAGTAGCAGCAAATGACGGGCAATAACAGGCAATATACGAAGTACGGCCGCACGAAAGTGCGGCCACGCAACGCAAGCGGCAAACAAACGCATTTTTTTGAGAACGCCAAACCGCTAGTACGGACGTACAGAGTGCGCTGCGCCCGCTAGCTGCGTGTTTGCGTGATTAGGAGACGTCAGACGCTGCTAATGTCCGGCCAACATAACGTCCAGACGCAAAAAGTGTTTTATTGATGGTCTGTACAAAATCACGGACGTAAAATGCGCACCGTATGACCGCTATCGCGTATTCCGTGAAAAAATACGTCCATTCGTTCGAACGCACTTTTTCACAGACGACGCGAAAAATGCGTTCGTCTGACCCTAGCCATAAAACACATATACAAGCGCTGTCTCTACATTTCCGTTCCCTAAATAATGTATTTTGTGTTGTTTTGACACAGACACAAACCCCCAAAATTCCAACTGTTCCTTGTATAAAGAAGGAAATGATCTTAATGATTACGCGACCTATCCTTTCCTAACTGTTTTGGTAATAATGTGCTTCTAATGGGAAAATGTGGCACCAGCCATTAGCGTTAACATCATGCGTTACCGGCATCGATTATTATTATTATATTAGTAACATTAAACATTTTATGAATGATTTGTAACTCCAGAATTATTTAGAAATAAGAAAAATGTTAAATACTGTTTTATATATAAATATATTGATTGATTTTTGACACATGTATGGAGTTAATTTATGGGTTAAGTTTATTTTTTACTTTGCGACCATTGATCGGGTGATTTGAGCCTTTTGTTAATTTGACGCCCATTTGTGTTAAAACGAATCAGAAATGCATATTTTTGATCGCACAGGACTTACATATTCATCCAATATAAGGTAAGAGTCCCGCATCTGTGCAAGAAATGAGAGAAAAAAAGATAAGCTTGATCGTAAATTGGTAGTAATTTACACGTGTATTGCAAGATCACAACATTTTAAACATCACAAACTCCAGAATTGCAAGCTCTGACATACAAGTTTAAAATCCAATGAAAGAAGCTTGTGGTTCTTGGAAACTGATAATTTTTTCGTTGGGCCTAATATTTTTACACACAAAGAAGTATGGGTTACATTAGTGGCTAACCCTACCAATTGGAAAGGAGGGCAGAGGAAAGCTGAATTGGATTGCTGAAAAGTCAAGGTGGTTTGTGGAAACTAAAAATGGTTTTCTTACTTTCTGTGCAAGGTTGGCCATAAGCTGGTAGAACGTCCTGCTACTCCTCCTGCCCCTTCACTACCAAGTTGTTTTCCATAAAACCACTGCCAGCACCCAGTGGATTTATGGAAAACAACTTTCCATTGTAAACAGTGCAGAAATTAATGTCTCAGGACCCTCACAAACCCCCCTTTTTTCTCATTATAAGTATACAAGGTAATACAAACGTGGACCCCTTGCTCGAGGTGCCTAGAGGGTGTCAGCTATACCCTCCTGACGAGGCCTAACAAGGCCAAAATGATCGTCGGGGGTTGCTGCATCTCCCGTGCAGGGATGATTTCCTTGACATTCAGTACTGGCCACCCTTTTTGGGTGTAGCTTCTGATTTGCATATGGAGCAGTTGTCCCTGTAATGGCACAATCTAGCTAAAGCATTGTGAGACCTGAGCGGGCCCCACTGTAGAGCAGGACACTAGTGCCATTGCTTGTTCTCAGAACTCTCACAAACCACCCTTTTTCTCACTAGAAATTAATGTACCCTTCATAAAATACTTTTTAGAGACAGAGGGCACCTCCTGCTGGCCAAAAATCGCTACTAAGTGTATAATAATACAGCTCGAGCTCAGTGTTTTCTGTAACATAAAAATGAATCTCCAAGGTGTCTAAACAGCTTTAGCAGTTTGGATGACATGTCCGAGGTGCAGAAAATGCGTGGGCACTCTCTAGAGCCCATTTTCAAATGAATCTTGTTTTCAGTAAACAAAATCCCTTTGTATTGCTCCAGAATATGTCCAGATCGAGTTAACTCGATGTTGGGCTCCTGTAGTAGCTTTTGAGCATTGAGTATATTTGACCATGGCAGCAAAGGGGTTAATGGAGGATATGACCGCTAGAACATATGGATCTGCTATGACATACAGGAAGCTTCATGTCCTTCCAGTACAGTAACTGATAAAGGTGGCTGTATATAGAAGGAGGATGACACACTCTTTCGCTTAAACAATGTGGTTGGGTAGAATAGGAACATGAAGCTTGATAGATGATGCAGAATTCCTATTCTATAGGGCTTGGTCGTTGGGCATTCATGAAACTTGATATTATGCAGAGTTCATAGGACACCAAGAACAACCTACAATTGATTTGTCAAAGATCATTAATGGTATGTTCTATAATCCCTTACCATTGGAAGTACTTCAGGGCTTGCTATGGGAACAGTATGTGATTTTTTTACTTCATGTGATTTTTCACTACATCAGAAAATCCATACCTGCTCATTAGATTCAGGAACCAGGCATTTTATGTCTTTATGGCGATTCAGAAAGTTATTGAATTCTGCTTTGCCGATGACAAATGTCTCTGCGTGCCTTAATGCGTCTTCTCCACAATTTTCTCCATCAATAATAAGGCACTGGAACACCTGAAGATGAAAATAGTAGCTTCATTTTTTTTTCTGTTGTTAAAATGCTTCTTTTTACTGCCATTCCCAATATTTTTAATAAAAGTCATCCATTCCTTACAGTCAGTTAAAACCACTCTTACATCATTAGCCATGACCCACCTAGAGTTTAGGGGTTAATGGGCAAGAAAAGGGGTTTAGTACCAGCTCGGTACTAAACAAAGGGTGATGGGATTATTGAGGAGCCATGGATTTGTTTTATCTAAAGGAAATACGTCTATGGAACATTGGTGGGTACTCTACCTTCCAGCGCATTGGGTTGATCTTTGCAATCTCCTCACTCATGTCCTCATCCATATTAAACCGGTTAATGACAGAATTTATCTTGAAAGCCACATTATATTCCTGGCACCACGTCCTGATCTTCATCAGCTTCTCAACGTGATTTTTGTTTCCTTGACCCCGGCCTATCATTTTGTTGACGTCTTCATCGAAGCTGTCGCATGACACAGCAAGGATGTCTAAATATTCACCTGGAAAATAACAAAAAACAGAGACTTTAAGGGGCAATCTGGGCACTGTGACCATTCAGTGCAAATGACCTGAGGATCCTAACCCCTCTGCCCCATCCACACGGGTCCCGAAGGGCTGACTCAAAATATCTCAACAGACTTTGCTACAAGTTTAAGATGTGAGTGGGGGGTCACAAGGGAGAAAAAATAGATCCGTGGCAAAGTTGATAGGATGCAGAGTCACAAGATTCAAGGTGGCTTCTCCATGACTTGTGAAGTCTCACTCATTCAATTCCTAATCTTTTGGTGGCATCCTTTTGATGGATACACTTGTGATACAATTCCTCCAAAGGAGACCAAGGTATTTGCTGGTGAAGTTGCAACCTACAAAACTCTCTCATGATTTGGGTGCATGTAGAGTATGGTGTCATGAGGCAACATGGGGTGAGATCTGTGGCCAAGCTATGACTTAATAGTAATTTATTTCTCAATTAGTAGGGAAATATACAGTATCTGTCACTCATCTATTATAGGTGGATTGGTAAAGTTAAAAAGCAGAAACCTTCATTCTTCAACATGATCTTGAGTAACTGTAGAACCTAGAGATTCAACACTTGAGTTTTGGATGGCAGGGCACCATCAGAAATAAGGAATTATTACTGGAGACATCATCATCAGGGGTCAGGTCAAGCAGGAACACTATGGAATGCAGTTCCTCCACTATATTTTCAGAGGAATGGAGTTCCGTTTTGGCTCACACACTGATAAGTTTATATTAGGTTTTAACCATATGTTTCCTTACTACGTCACTAGAAATATGTGATATTTATTACAGTTCTAATCATTCCCTAAAACCCATCTTATTGTTAGTTTCAAACATTAATATAAAACCTGAGTGTGGGGCAGTGGATTCAATGCGACATGTCAGTGTTTAAAGAGACACGACCACTAACATAAGCTGTAACTATAGTACTTGTGCATTACATAGAAAACCACCTTATAAAACACATGATGCAATTACTTCAAATAAAGAAAAAAATAGCATGTAAAAAGGAAAAATAAAGTAAGGTTTTGATCTCTTGGTTCCTTTTTGTGTATTTTTCCCATGAAGCCACATTTACCAAAAGCTTTGCTTTGTGGCTCTTGTTTATTTAATCTACATTATTTAACAGTTAATGAGGTGGAGTAGGGAATGTTTACATAAGGTGGCAGGTGGGTAGGGTAAATATACAAGAGAAAAACAAAGCACGTGTAAGATATAAGCAACATAAAATAAACACAGTAAGGACATTTCATTTTTTGGTGGTAGTGACCCTTTAATTGGCCTTCAGAAATATTGGAGCATTACTACTGATACTTTTGTAGGACTAAAACCCTGCTCATCATTGACTTGTATATTAAATTTGCATAAAGTTCTGTCTTCAGAAAAGTGATACATTAAGTCACCTACGCACAGTCGCTACTTACCGTACAGTTTGAACCATCTCTCGGTGATCAAACTCCCGTTGCTGACAATACTGACGCTTGGCAACTTCAGCTCTTGCTTGCAGAACTGAACCATCTTTCCTAAAAAATGGCCTCTTTCCTGAAGGAAAGGCTCTCCTCCTGAAAAATTTATTTTCTCCATACCTAAGACAAAGTCAAACAAATGGAAATGTGTAATGTTTCAGGTAATCAAATCTATGTATCAGGAATGGAATGTTAGCGCTTTAAGGTCCCTATTACATTCTTCGTGCAATTTCGTTTGCGCAGCGCAAATTTTTTGCACGCATCGTCCAGCTTTATCGCGTGAAAATTAACGTGGTATTCCGATCCGAACGCATTTTCTCATCCGTCAAAAAATAACGCTCGTAAAAACGACGCGTAAAACGAAGTGTAATACGCGCGCAGTAATGTTGCACACGTAAATCAGTGTGCGGACTGTTTTTTTCGCGGGATTCAGCCAATCAGAATTAAGAACCTTAATTGACATCAATTTACCTTAATTGACTCACTTAAGTTTTTGCGCCTGTCAAAGTAAATCTGAGTATACATGCTGCAGCAATAAGAAAAACACGCACAAAGTCACAATTTTATTGTTTGGGTATGTGTAGAATGTGTAACTATACTGTGCTGTATTTTTTTTTTCGTGTTGGTGTTTTTCGTTTCAGCCAGAACGTTCTGATTTGCCGTTACCACCAGCTTTTCAAAGACGTTAAAAGAAACATAGAAACATAGAAAAATGTCGGCAGATAAGAACCTTTCGGCCCATCTAGTCTGCCCAATTACATGGATACTTTACCTGGATTTATCTTTTCTTTAGGATAGCCTTATGCCTATCCCATGCTTGCTTAAATTCAATTACTGTTTTGGCCTCTACCACTTCAACTGGAAGGCTGTTCCATGTATCCACCACCCGCTCAGTAAAATAATGCTTCCTGATGTTACTTTTAAACCTTTGCCCCTCTAATCTAAGACTATCAGGGTTATTCAGAGAGCGTGAAAAGCAGGAGAATGACTGGAGAATGACTGGAGAATGACTGGAGAATGAAAAATTCTAGGTCAAAATAGCCAAACCAGAAAAATTCTCCCTTTCATCTCACTTTCCAAATCGACTATTTTGAACTAGAATTTTTCATTCTCCAGTCATTCTCCAGTCATTCTCCAGTCATTCTCCAGTCATTCTCCTGCTTTTCACGCTCTCTGAATAACCCTGTATGTCCTCTTGTTTTGCTATTTTGTTTCCTTTTAAATATACTCCCATCCTCTACCTTGTGGATTCCCTTTACGTATTTAAATGTTTCTATCATATCTCCTCTGTCTCGTCTTTTTTCCAAGCTGTACATGTTAAGATCATTAAGCCTTTCCTGGTAACTTTTCTCCTTCAAGCCGTACACCATTTTAGTAGCCCTTCTCTGAACTCTCTCTAAGATGTCTATATCCTTCTGGAGATACGGTCTCCAGTACTGCACACAGTACTCCAAGTGAGGTCTCACCAGTGCTCTGTACAGTGGCATGAGCACTTCCCTTTTCCTACTGCTAATACCTCCCCTACACAACCAAGCATTCTGCCAGCATTTCCTGCTGCTCTATTACATTGACTACTTACCCTTAGATCCTCTGAAATAATAACCCCTAAATCCCTTTCCTCAGATGTTGAGGTTAGGACTCTATCAAATATTCTATATTCAGCCCTTGGGTTTTTACGTCCCAGGTGCATTATCTTGCACTTATCCACATTAAAACTCAATTGTCACAGCTCCGACCATTTTTTTAGTTTACCTAAATCATTTGTCATTTGGCTGATCCCTCCAGGAACGTCAACCCTGTTGCAAAAGAATGTGCGCAAACGTCGTTCGTAAAAATTTGCGCGAAGATTGTAATACCATCCGCGTACCAGCGCACGAACGAATTTGCGCTCACAATGTTAAGTATAGGACGCGCACAGTTCATCACGCTCGCGCAAGTCCATCTGCGTTAAACGATAACGCGCATCGTTGCGCGAACGTTGTAATACGACGTTTAGTGCAAAGGGTTTTGCCCCTCGCACAAATGCGCATTTGCGCACGCAAAACACACTGCGCGAAGAATGTAATAGGGGCCTAAGTGTTTAATGTTCTGTCTGAGCACTTCAAGATGGACGTGTCTTCAACGAAACCTGCGCACGACAGCTTGACCTGATTAAGATAATTTGGATGTGAATCTAGCATTAGATGAAGGTTAAAATGTACTATCGGATTTATTTGTTAAGCAGAATATTTTTGGAGTAATGGAAGGCGATTACAAGCTATAGACTAATATAGGTAAACGGGAAATATTTCTACCTCTTGATAATCATAACAGCTGACTCGCAATCGTGCAGTTGGTTGATGATTGCAAATGTACAATTGCTTTTGCAGAATTTTCATGTTTGCGACTGTCAAACACCAGCTGACTTTTTAAAGGTTTTTTTAAATATATTTTTAGAAGTTTAATGCATCAGTATAATGTTCAAATGATCAGTGATATAAAAATTCTGTCATAACAACTCCTTCACTTCCAAGTGATTTTCCAAAAATCCACTGTCTGGAAAGAGTTATTTTTCTGGAAAATCGATTGTAATTAATAATACAGTAAAACATATTCGTGAATATTCCCAGTGTATTTCCTGTTGTAGACCTCGCCATCTGCTGGCCAAATATTGTTACTGCAGTTAAAACTGCAGATCCTAGCTCCGTGCAGCTTGCAGAGGTCTGATAAAGGACATATTCACAGCTAATTATTAACCAGTTTTAGCACTTTGGGCATTATGCCAACAGGGGAAAACTTTGAGAGCACCTTCTGGAGCCCAAAAGCAAATGAAATGAACAAATTTAATTTGCAGTCAAACAGCATAGCTCCAAGTCGTGTTAACGCGATCTCAGGCTGCTGTGTCTGCTACTGATCATGCATATACAATCACAATAGTGAAGGGGTTAAATAATATTTCTAGTTTATTACTGGGATTACTGTCACTCCACCTTTTTAATATCCCTACGTTTTGAACAAATGTAAGTGGAACACGGAGATATCATAAGTGAAAAAAAATAGCCCTTTAATAATAAATAAGAGATATGCTTGGGTCAAAACAGGATTGAGGGTGACCTCTATTTTTTGGGAAGGGACGAAACCACACATATCGGGGTGATTCAGCCATTTGGGATCCGTGAGGAGGAGGGCACTGAGGTCAGTGTAATTCAATTTGCATTAAATGGCTACAGTGCCTGGAGTGTCCCTTTAAATATACAAGACACACATATAGGTGCAGCATCTACATGGATAACATTACAGAGGCTGCAATAATATATATATATATTATATATATATATATATATACATACACAAGGGTTGTAGTGGAGGACAAAAAGTGAGATAAAAGGCCTCCACACTATAATAAGTGTGTTTATTATTGCAGAAGCCACTTGCACATCACAGCAATTCGATGAATTCCATCCCAGAGTTCCTGTGCCAAATTCCCAATATGCAGTAAGGAATTCTGGGTAGGGTATGCAAATGACATCTGTCTCACTTTTAGGCATCCTGGGTCTGTTATTACTCAGATAATGTGATAAACCTTCTCTCTGCTAGAAAGCCACAGTGTGGCATAGCATTGATTTTAGGGTTCCGTTTAATAACAGACCCAGGATGCATAAAAGTGAGACAGATGTCATTTGCATATCCTACCCAGAATTCCTTGCTGCATATGAGGAATGTGGCACAGGAGCTCTGGGATGCAATTCATCGAATTGCTGTGATGTGCAAGTGGCTTCTGCAATAATAAACACACATATATATATATATATATATATATATATACAATTTAGTCCTGCCCTCTATTCATCCTATATTTGAGCAGCAGAAGAACTGTCAGTATTCACCCCACTTCATATTATGGGCATTAAAGTCTTAAATACACCTATCAATGTCATGGCAAAGCCTCCTGCTCTTTCACAGCTCTTTGACAAAATAGGGGATTTACATATAACCTGTACCAAAAAGTCCCATTTTGTGCAAAAAACGAATTTAAGTGGAGAAAGCATCACATATGACCTTGCTGTACAATACAGAAAATAGTTTAAAAATATAGAAATGATCAGTCGGGAGCTCGATGCTTATATTAGAGTGGCAGCACAAAAATGTGTATGAAAAATATGTAAACGTCCTTTAACACGGGCATCAGCAATTCTCCCAGATGTTTACTTCCCATAAGGCTCAACCAAACTAATGAACGACTGAGCACCATGGGAGATGTAGTTCCAAAACATCGGGGGGGGGGAGGCAAGATTGCTGACCACTGTCTTAAGGGATGAAAGTATATATTCAAACAATAAATAAAAATATATCTGTGCACCCTGTGAATTCTAAATTTCATGGTCATAGCATAAAATAAGAGAAAATACAGATAACTTGCCCAAACAGGTCTGTCAGGTGTTAACACGCCAACTCTGGTTTTTCAGTTTAGTGAATAATCCCCTGATATTGGTCAATTATTAAATAATGAGTATATGTAACAAAAAATCTGCTAAATCCCAGGTCATACTTGAAAATGAGAGAAATCTCAATGTATCCTTCCTGGTAAAATACTTTATAAATAAATAAACCCACAGACGTTACGGACTCACCTGCGCCTTTTAATAAGGTAAGCCCTTTCTTGGCTTCTTCCAGGGGTAGAACGAAGGACGTCTTTGCCGTGTGGAAGCAGAATCCACACTTGTAGTTGCACTGCCTGGTAAAGTGATAATTCACACTGGTCGGTGTCATCGAGGCAGACTGGTGGATTTTCAAGTTGTTCGGTTTTGGAGAAGATACTTTCTGGAACCCAAAGGATTCCAGCCAGCACCAAAAAGAATCGATCTTCATGTGTTTCAAAATGATTTTCATAGTGTCCCAAAATGATGTCAAAATGACCGTCATCGACGGCATGAACAGGGACAGCATTCTGACAGATGAGCTCGATCTGAAAGCTGGAGAGAAAAGTGTCTGATCCTCCATAAGGATTTGACAGATACGAGGAGTGTGGGCATATTTATATGTATCCGAGTAACGCAGGGATCCCTGTGTTTACATACGGTGATGCTTACAGTGATACTTGTTTAGTTTCACTTTGCTTCCATCATGAACGGGAAACGAAATAGAAAAGGCAATAACACAGCTCATGGTTTCTATTATCCCTTCTGCTCACTCGGATATCCGAGTGCGGTTGCAATATAATTACAGTATAACATCACATCATTCATTAACCCCTTCACTACCAAGAGATTTTTGTTGAATTTTTTTTATCATAACATTTATTTGAAACACAGCATGCGAAGACAAAAAATATATATAGTGTAATAGAGACATTTTGAACAGAGATCGTTGTTCTGAGGTATTTAAAATTTTAAAATAATGTTAATTTGCTCATTTTTAATTCTTCATGTATTCGTTTATTACAGAAAAGGATGGTGTCCCATATCTTGCACAATGTCACATGGGGTCTGCGTTATCTGCATACAGGCAAGAATGTACTTTGTGTCAATTACAGTAACTGTGAAAAGATAAATAATATAAATGGTCAGATCTCCTGCTTATAGGGATTTCTATTGATCATAATGAGATTATTAGCAATGCTACTTCCAAAAAATACCAATAGAATATAACCAGGGCCGGTGCTAGACTATTTTGCGCCCTAGGCAAAATCAGCTATTTGCGCCCCCCCCCCCTTCTGCACCGCCAGTGGGGGTCAGCGAGCCATCAATGTCGTCTTTGCGAGCAGCCACTGCCAGCTACACGAGCCGCACAATGAGGAACTGGAATAATAATGGAACACGGGTTGGGGCCCGCTGCACCTGGAGGTGACAGTGCGCCCTAGGCAGTTGCCTAGCTTGCCTAATGAGAGCATCGACCCTGAGTATAACAATAATATCTGTATGTTACATACTGCCTGTATAGGCAAAGTACAGTATTGCCTTGTATCTGTGCTGTACAGTGATTTTCAACCATTATAACCCCCTGAGTCTTATCCATGTACAGCAGTGAGAGAGCCAGAGCTCTCCCTGTATTCTGCCTTCTCCCAAGCTGTTTGACCTTTTTCTTACAGTGAGGAATTGGACTGCTTAGGCTAATGTCAGACGAACGCAGTCAGACGTACTGACGGAAGATACTGCAGACACCACACGGTCCGTGTATTTTTGACAGACGTAGAAAAAAAGGGAACTATGGGAAATAAAATTAATATGAAAAATGATAAAAATTTGAAAGGGATATGAAAAGCCATTTTGTGAGTCAAGGTGCTGGACGTTGCAAATGCGCTGCGTCTGACATCTCATCACTCACACAGAATGCTATGCGGACGTGGCGCACTCTGCGAATGCCGTGGTAGCGGTTTTATGTTCTTGACTAACTTGCGTCCGTTTGCCACATGCGCTGTGTGTGCGCAGTTCAGTGCGCATGTACTTTGTGTGTGGGTCTCTATTGATCATGATTCTATGCTGCGACGGACGTTAAACTGTACGGCAACACGGACGTGAGCACTGCATTTGTCTGACGTTAGCCTTAACACAGTTTTTTTTTAATCTCTATGCAGGGTGCCTAGAGATAAACCAGTGGAATTTGTTTCTCCAAAGGGGGCTCACTTAGGCCCACGTCAGACGAACGCAGTGATCACATCCGTGTCGTGTCACAGTTTAACATCCGTTGTAGAATAGAATCTAAGACATTAAATACAAAATACCAAGAAAGAGCACTGATGGAAGAAGGTGGTTAATAATATGTTGCATACATTCAAGGCACCCAGAGCCAGAAGCAGCAAAACAACCCCAAAACATCATTGAACCTCCACCATATTTTACTGTAGGTACGTTGTTCTTTTCTTTGTAGGCCTCATTCCGTTTTCGGTAAACAGTAGAATGATATGCTTTACCAAAAAGCTCTATCTTGGTCTCATCTGTCCACAAGACGTTTTCCCAGAAGGATTTTGGCTTACTCAAGTACATTTTGGCAAACTGTAGTCTTGCTTTTTTATGTCTCTGTGTCAGCAGTGGGGTCCTCCTGGGTCTCCTGCCATAGCATTTCATTTCATTTAAATGTCGACGGATAGTTCGCGCTGACACGGATGCTCCCTGAGTCTGCAGGACAGCTTGAATTTCTTTGGAACTTGTTTGTGGCTGCTTATCCACCATCCTGACTATCCTGCTTTGCAACCTTTCATCAAGTTTTCTCTTCCGTCCACCCACAGAGAGATTAGCTACAGTGCCATGGGTTGCAAACGTCTTGATAATTTTACTCACTGTGGACAAAGGAAAATCTATGTCAGGTCCTGGAGGCCCTGACCCCCTGGCGCCCCCTTTCTAAGCCACATCCTGCATGCCTATACAGGTTCCAGGACTTAGTATCAAGACTTTGCACATTCCTGGACTCTGACGTTTTGGCCCTGGAACCTCAACTGCCCTTCATCCTCCCTAATCATTGCAGCATATAAGGAAGTCACACCCTCTACCCTGGACTTCCTCATTGAAGTCCCAGACTGAATCTCATTGCAGAGCTGATCCCAGAAACACCTGATCCTAAGCTTTTCCTGAGGACCCTCCATCTCCTGATTATTTACCCTTCCAGCCGGTAACCCCACTGTGCATCCTTATCCCCCCCTATCTTGAACCCCTGGCTACCAGACCTCATTTATCTTGGACTTTGACCACTCTGATTGCCGCCTTGCCTACACCCCTGCTTTGCACACGACCATGCTCTTGCCTGCCCCCTGCCTGATACCGTTGTTTCCATACTACTGTGTTTATGTATATATGTTTATTCATTGCTTATCCCATGTACTGTTAAGTTCCCTTTGTGTCTCCTTCTGCTTACTTCTCCTGTATCTTTAGTCTCCTCTTGCTATCCTTCATTTCCTCTGCTTTCTAACTGCTCATCTTTAGTTCTCCTTAAACCTCCCTTCCCACTACTCTCAGCCATCCCTTTGGCCTCAACCTCCTTTTCCTACATCTCCTCTCCTCATAGCTATTCCCCATTGTGTCCAGTCTCCTCTAGTGTCCTTTTCTGATCTGTTGTATCTTTATGTCCTGGTGTTTATTATCTAAATAAACTCTTTGTCATACAATCTGCCTCACTGCATCTTGGGCTCATTACCGCACCTGCTGCATCGATCAGTCTGAACCCTGACAATCTAGATCTCTGGAGATGGACTTGTAACCTTGAGATTGTTGATATTTTTCCACAATTTTGGTTCTCAAGTCCTCAGACAGTTCTCTTCTCCTCTTTCTGTTGTCCATGCTTAGTGTGGCACACACAGACACACAATGCAAAGACTAAGTGAACTTCTCTCCTTTTTATCTGCTTTCAGGTGTGATTTTTTTTATATTGCCCACACCTGTTACTTGCCCCAGGTGAGTTTACAGGAGCATCACATGCTTGAAACAATCTTATTTATTCACAATTTTGAAAGGGTGCCAAGAATTTTGTCCAGCCCATTTTTGGAGTTTTGTGTGACATTATGTCTAATTTGCTTTTTTTCCTCCCTTTTTTTGTTTTGTTCCAATACACACAAAGGGAATAAACATGTGTATAGCAAAACATGTGTTACTGCAATACTTTTCTGTGAGAAATACTTGATTTTCTGGAAAAATGTCTAGGGTGCCAACAATTTCGGCCATGACTGTATACAAGAAGTTCGATTTTAGGTCTTTTACAAGATGAGGTTTAATATTATCCTCAAGCACACAACAATATGTCTAGCCAAAGAGTCTTGAAATTTGTGCTTCACGAATGTGTTTATATATAACACGTGATTTAAATCTCCTATATAAAAGGGTATAATTCTTGCTATGCATGTTAAGTGAATTTTATAGATAGAGCTTTTTAATAAAATATGTTTGGGGTGTCTGATAGAAAAGGTACTTAGTCGAATAAAATTCTTAATTGTATCCCCTTTATGTGCTTTATTTTATGGCCTTGATGAGCCTCAAGTTCTGGGCATGCCTAACTAGAGGTCATAACGGTAAGCTCAAAATGCGCATCAACAAGAACTATCGCTGAAATAAAATAAAAATGAAAGAGGACATCCATGCGCATTGGACCCCGGAAGGGAAGGCTTTTGCTGCATGG
Source organism: Leptobrachium leishanense (assembly GCA_009667805.1). Lineage (NCBI taxonomy): Eukaryota > Metazoa > Chordata > Amphibia > Anura > Megophryidae > Leptobrachium > Leptobrachium leishanense. The sequence continues at coordinate 4,025,955 of CM019066.1, read as the reverse complement.
AGATTTGAACCGGAAGTGGAGCCACGCCGACGTATCACGATCGTATGAACCGAAAGCGCGGAATGGCGCGCAAATAGCAGACCAATGACGAGTGTAGTTCTGATTAAAGGGGACATATATATATATATATATATATATGTGGAATGTAACCTTTTTTCCGTCGTTTTTGCCACTGAAGATGTGCGAAACGCGTCTGGCCCTTTATTTTACATTTATGTTGATTGGTTTTATTGATTAAACCCTTTTTCTGGAAATCCTTGTGGCTCCGCAGAATATTTATCTGGAAATCCTTGTGACCCCCAGAATATCTATCTGGAAAGAGGGTTTTCTAAATTGTGCCAAACAATTTGTGGGCGCTGAACCCCTAGAGCTTGGTGAAGCTCTTCAGAAGGTGAGTGTATCTCTTTCGTATGGTGATATTGTTCCACTAAAAAGGAAACAGTGCTTTGCCATGAAAGCTCTCTCTGTTTTTGAGATATAAAGAAAAGGAATCTCGAGAAGAGTCTGGCCGACGGACTGGCCTTCAACAGTCCGTGACACGATAATTATAAAGCTAGAGAGCTCTCAAAGAGCGTGAGAGTAATGCATTATTGAACTTTCACTTTGTACTGTATATATATCAAATTTGGTTGATCTGTACTATTGTATCCCTCTTTTCCCCTTATGTTTGGAGGTCAAGATTTTACATTGAATAGCTAGACCTTTATACAAGGAATATATTTGGAGATATTACCCCCTAAGATACGTAAAAACGTAAGACTACTGTTTTCTACCTGTGCACCTTGGTGTTAACACTTGGGATGGAGCATTTTTGGATTAGAGAGGAGCGCTGTTCTTTCACCTGTTGATTTGTTTTTCATAACTATGCTATACCTAGTATTTGTTCTACATGTGTCCATGGAACGTCTTCTCCCAATATTGCAGAGTTTCGATCGGCTGTGTCTGACAATAACTCGTAACTATGCTACGTGGCCACCAAACGAAAATATGTGTAATTCGCTATTGCTTTATTTGCTTTTAAAAGTCTGAGAACCCCAATACTGAGAGGTTTCTCTAAAATTCAGCAAATGTGGGCTTCTCAAACACTGGTCATTGCTAACAAATGTTTGATTAGCAATACTGAATTATTCACGTTTTCAGAGGGACCTGGAAATTTTATTTTCTGTGAGGTTCGCAAATATTAAAGGGACACCTTAGTCACCGGGACCACTTACACTTAAAGCTAATTTAAGTGGTGATGGTGGGAGGAGTCTGTGACCCCCACCCTCTCTCAACCCCATTTTTGCTCCTCGTTAACCTAATTGGTTCTATGTTTCTTAGTCATTTCTTGTAGCTAGATGTCCAGGGACTGGGCAAAAACGCTCGAAGGGGACTGCGACAAAGGAAAAAAGGATGGGAAAGGGTTAATAGAAAACTCTTTCATTTCTAATTCTGGTACTTCGTTGTTCTTATCTGTTTTGTCTGGTTTCCTTTCTAGGGATCCAACACTCGCCTCTATTTAGGAACATAAAGGCTCAGTACCCTGCACAGAAATGAAACCTCCTGAATGTGAAGCTGCTGACACGACTCAATGTAACAACAAACAAGCTGAACGTTTCGATTCTCCGAGCTCTCTGACAGTTTCACTTTCCTTTCATGACGGCAGCCAGGCAAAAACAAAGTTATAAAAGAAATCACTATGCTATTACCACAATGTGGATCCCACAGAGACTATACTCACGCCTTTTCTCCAGGAACCCGCACACTAAGCCGCGTTCCTGCCTGATGATGGGGACCTCGGTCAGACAGGGTTGCACAGACTGGAAATATCGGATATTTGCGGTGGATGCCAACCCAAGCGTGGCGGTTCCAAACCCGGTCTATTTCACTTCTTTTGAAAGCAACCTGATCCGAGAAAGACCGCATGAATGGCCAATGCTTTCCAAAGGGGTCTGTGCACATTCGTTGTGTATCACAAACACCGACAGGATCTACGCAGCGAGATTGCACAAGACACTGGGACAGAAATTGGCTTTAGCCCTGCAAGGAGACTACAAGATCCTCAGACTGTTTTCATATCTTCCCTGGGAAATGGACGGGTCGCTACAGATGGGGTACTTTGTGCTGAGTCCCCAGGGACCATCTTCTATTCATGCCAGGTTGGCCGACATCCTAGTGGAGCACCAGAAAGAAATCCGCTTCTGTAGCTACAGGCGTGATGCGGAAGAGGATGTCCAGGGGTGTCTGTGGGACTTTAACGGGGAAGGTAAAGAGCAAGAGCCATGCCAACTAGCAAGAATCGAAGAACCAGACCCTTCCCCGTTGGTTTTAAATATCATGAGGTCTGCTTTGTTTTACAAACTGGAAGATGTGCTTGCAGTCCTTAGACAGGTAAGAGTTAAACATTGACATAGAAGATGCATAGGAGTGTGCTTTGGATTTAGAGATTTTATTTTCTAGAGCAGTGGTTCCCAACCCTGGTCCTCAGGTCAGGCCAGGTTTGCAGGATATGTGAAGCACAGCACAGGTGATATGATTTGCTGCTCAGTGATTGCAGGATTCAGTCTGTGTTACCCCAAGGTGATCCTTAAAACCTGACCTGTTAAGGAGACCATCAGAGCATCAGAGATGGGAATCTACTAAATATTTTAAAAATAATTTGGCAGAGGCCGTCACCGTCATTTGCCCAATTATTCGAAGGTAAAAAAAGAGAGCTTTATTTTAAATAGAGTATCGCTTTACGAGCATCAAATTAATCAGAAATAATAGTAACGGTTAATGATTTCATTCAGTATTTTCAGAAGCATAATGTCATCCTTTATAATGACCATAGTGTTAAAGGAACAATGATCCTGAATTGCAACTGTAATTAATTGAATGCAGGTAATTTATTGCCACATGTAGATAGACCCTCCAGGCTTGGAAAGAAGGTAAATAAATAAATATATAGCCAATTATATTACATATATATATATATTACATACATACACAGCACACAAACACACACACACACTATATTGCCAAAAGTATTTGCTCACCCATCCATACACAAGTCAAGGCAGGTGACCGAATACTTTTGATAATATAGTGTGTATGTGTGTGTGCTGTGTATGTATGTAATATACATAAATATAGCCAATTATATATATATATATATATATATATTTATGTGTGTGTGTTTGGGGGGGGGTGCTGTGTATAGTGGCAGCTGTCCAACCTGAAGAAGAAAACCCCATTTGAATGGGAGCAGTAAATAATCTGATATAATCTGCTGAACTTTTGTAACCGAAGTTGGATTCAATGGACGCCCTTCAACCTCAAAGGAACAGTCAGTCATATGACTACGGATCCAGCCTTAAAATGAACAACTATGTTTAAGTACATAGAGGGGCTGCAGATCTGCAGGCGACACACTGAATTCACACAGCACAGCCCTGATAGCAGATTTGCATTCGGAGATGGCTGATGGGCGACCGTACCTGTGCACAGCTCACAGCTCCGGCTCTCACACACAACTATCTCTGTCTAAAGTACCAGCTGTATTTCTGATTCTTTGTGCACAATTATTAATCTGTAACTGCTGACCTCTTCATTGGGAATTACGTCTTGGTAGAAACAATGTCAAATCTAATGATTGCTTCCTTGGACGTTAGCGGTGAGCTGACATTACCAAAAAGGGGCAATTCCCAATGCTTTATTCAAAGGGCAGCATGAACTCATAATGATGGATATCAAGTGTTTGTTCTCTCTACAGTGTTTCGCAAGTGATCCTCAAGTTCTCTGTCTTCAAGAGAAAATGGAAAAAGAGAGAAAACACATTGATGGCAAAAGAAACTTCCCTGTTATCGTTATTGAAGGTCTAGACGGCACAGGTAAAACAACAGTCACTGGATTGCATGTGTAGCAATGGGGGGGCATACCCTCTTAACACCCCAGATTTATTAGAAGACATAAATACATGTTTGTTTATGATTTAGTATTTGTTGTTTGGGTGGTGTTTATGTTGTAGATTATACCCTCAAATTACTGTATTCCCCCCATGTTTACTAATAAACTGAGTGGTTTCGATACATTATGTCTCCTCACTGCCGGACAGATCTATTGGGGTTCCTAGACCGATGTTGGATTGTATGTATATCTTTATAAAGAACAGTGCAATATTTTTCAGCAAGAAAAGTGTATTTGCTTTTTTTAGTGAAGATTCACGTGCCTTTATCATGACTGGGCGTGCCCACTGATGGGGTAGAATACTATGAACAATGGGCCTCGGTCCAAGTTGAGTTTACGATACCGCATGTCATGTGGCATTTACTACAAAGCCTTGATTAACCGTGAGGATTGAACCTATAGCACCTGGCATCCATCTCTATATGATTTATCTCAATCCAGTGAGTGGTTACGAATAACAGGTGACTCGTCAAGTATAACGGCCCCACTCTGTAGTCGTAACGACTCGCGCTCCCACACCACATTCCAACCAAGCTGCAACCTTCTCTTGTGGCTTGGCTGTTGTGTGCCCTTACTGTAAATTGAAACTTCTTATACTTTGTATAGAAATGTTAATAGTGGGCAGCCAGAGAATAACGAGCAATTATTTGCTCATTAATCTCATCTTGAGCTGGTATAAAAAAAATGCCAGCTCCCATTGTCCTCTTGCCGGCCCTGTGAGTATTGTAGCAGGAAAGACTCTCTCTTGTCCCCTCAGAGAACCGTGGACTGTAGGAGATGCTACCAATGGCTTCTGCTGGGTGTTAGTGGCTCCTGATTATGCTAAAATAAGACTGGTAATAGGAAAATGCTAAAGGATAACACCTCGCCCCCGTTTGTTCATCAGCAGTTCCCTACTACCGGCTCAGCCAAAATACGGCCCTATGTTTGGCTGTATATACAAATAAAAAATTCTACTGGATACTTGCTCAACTCGTGAAATTGCTGGCATTACGTGACTCATAGTTCCTTTGAATATGACGCTGAATATTCATGGCTAGCAGTAACATAAAAGCTAACTGTTCCTGCACTTAGCTACAAATACCTAGGTATACCTAGATACTTAGTATAGAAGACACTAATTTCCACCTCCACATGGAAGCGCAAGCTATTCTACTGTAACTTGCGCCTCTGCCTGGAGACATTATTTCACTGAGAAATACCAACGCTTCAGAGCTGGTGTTAAGTGATTTTGAATTTGCAAAGTCACTTAACACTCTCTCTGAAACCACCACATTAAAATCCCATACTCACCTCTTATCCTGCCGTGCAGGGAGTGGCCCAATTCTCTGTTTCCTCACATCATGAGCTGAGTGAGACTGGAAACAAATAGTTTCTAGTCTCCCTTTGTGATTCCTCCGTGGCACTGAGCGATCTCGACGCACAGGGGTCGATACTCGCGGCGGTGCAGAGTGCCATTGCCTGTATCAGCCCGCCCTGCACTTCGTTCTGGGGTCAGGAGCTAACAAAGTGCCTACCCCGGAATATGTATGATAAAACGGAGACTGTAAGGAAAATCTGCAGGCACAGAATTTCTTGCTTACCATCTCCAGTTTACCGGCAACAAAGGAATAGGTCCCCAGGAATCGGCAACCTTGGCACTCCAGATGTTTTGGAACTACATATCCCATGAGTCTATGCTAACCTGGTGAGTGGCTGAGCATCAAGGGAGATGTAGTTCCAAAACATCTGGAAGGCTACAGTTTCTGATACATTAATGATTTGCGGTAGAGGTGTATTTACTGCTCGATTTGGAGTAGAGCCCTATATTCAGTGTTCATTATTCTTTTGTCACGCTACTGAAGCTCTTGACAATTTAGAGGCTGGACAATACAATAATTGCCTTTATCATTTATTACTTTTATTCTTTTTTTTTTTAAATATCGCCTAAATCAAACAAAGGCGTTGCATATGAAGGGCTTTCACTTTGCTATAAATCATTTTTTTATTGTTTAGGGAAGAGTACACTGACAAAATCCTTACAAGACGCCCTCAATGCCACATTGCTCAACTCACCACCTGAATGCATAAGTCCATGGAGAAAAGCATTTGACGACGAGCCATCGCTTCTAAGACGAGCATACTATGGCCTTGGCAATTACATTGTGGCTGACCAAATTTCTGAAGCCGCCCAGAGCTCTCCAGTTATTGTGGACAGGTCAGTAAAAAATGACATCTAATACCCGTATATTTTACTCACATTTACAGGGTTATTCAGAGAGAGGTGAAACTCCGGAGAATGACTGGAGAAGTAAAAATTATAGGTCAAAATAGCCAAACCAGAAAAATGCTCCCATTTATCTCACTTTCCAAATAAGGCTATTTGGTGTAGATTGGTCTCTTCTCGTGTCAGTTCTCCTGGTTTTCACCTCTCTCTGAATAACCCTGTAAGTGTGTGGATTTAACTTAGAAAAATGATGGAAACTTATAGCATGGTAGGATACGGTCAGCAGTAGAACTGCATAAACAATTTCATAGTGTAAAACAATAGAAACTTACAATCTTGACATAAAACCCTATAGTCATACTTTTTAATGCAAGGTTATTGATCTGCCTGGAGAAAAAAGTAAATTCAATATGAGATTTCACTCCTTGCACCATGTAAAGAACTACAAGTAACAAAAGGTTCAACAAACTTTACTGCTGCATTACAGCAGCCAAGGAGAGGGCACAACACCAGGAGAGCTCTGGGGTCACTCACTACTATACAGTGATACGATTCAAGGGTTATAAATTCAGGAAATCCCTGTCCAGTACAGATACAAGGTGTTACTGTAATTTCGCTATGCAGGCATTATGCCACATAAAGATATTATATTTATATTCTATTGGTATTTTCTGGAAGCTGCGTTGCTAATAATCTCATTATGATCACTACAAACCCCCATAAGCAGGAGATCTGAACATTTTATTATTTACCTTTATCACAGTTACTGTATGTAACACAAAGGTTATTTCTGCCTGTGTGCTGATAATGCAGACCCCATGTGACTTTTTGCAACATAAGGGGAACCATCTAGAGTTTAGAGCCTTTCATCCAATTCTACTGTGTTTGGAAATAATACAAATAAAAATGACTGAAGAGCAATATGTAATTCCTATGGGAAATAATGTGTAAATAATCCTTTTCTCATGCTAGGTATTGGCATAGTACAGCGGCATATTCCATAGGTACAGAAATCGGAGGAGGACTGCATAATCTACCAGCGCACCACCATGAGGTGTACCAATGGCCAAAAGATCTCTTAAAGCCCGACCTGGTCATTCTTTTGACTGTTAGCGATGAGGAGAGAATGCAACGCATGTGCAAGAGGGGACTCGCGAAGACAGTCGAGGAAAAGGAACTGGAGTCTAACAGCTTGTTTCGGCAGAAGTACGTACAAGGAGAAATGTTGACTTGTGTTTAATGTATTACCCATATTTAATCACGACTCATAAAGTATAAACTTCTCTTTCTCTTACATGATCTGTAGATTTCCTTTACATGAATTATTTGTGGAACTTATTAGGACACGCACTGGGAATTTTGAGGCCTAAAAAGTCAAGCTCTCCCTCTCCAAAAAATAGGATTAAATGAAGGAAGATAGGAAATTTTTACTTCCTGTTGCAAGGCCTTTGGGTTGGATCAGTGCAGCTTGGCAGCCACCCACCTCTGGACAATGTGGGTGGCTGCCAAACACTAAGGGAAATAAAAAATAATTCAATGCATGTCCTGTGTTCTGGAATCCCAGGGTCATATGCAGGGAGTGAATGTCACATGCAGGATATGATTGAAGTCACATAGCTTAACTCATCCCCTTTTGAAAGCACACAAAGTCCATTATATTTTTCTTCACTTTATTGAGAAAGTAACAGCAAATAAAAGGTGTCTTGTGGGTAGAGAGAGTTTCTCTGAAGTTGGTAGTATGCTTTAGTATGGAAGGAAGATGGGTAGAGAGAGCTTCTCTGGATGCTTTGTTATGGGAGGAAGGTGGATAGAGAGAACTTCTCTGGATGCTTTGTTATGGGAGGAAGGTGTATAGTGAGAACTTCTCAGGATGCTTTGTTATGGGGAAGATGGGTAAAGAGAGCTTCTCTAGATGCTTTGTTATGGGAGGAAGGTGAATAGAGAGAAATTCTCTGGATGCTTTGTTATGGGAGGAAGGTGGATAGAGAGAACTTCTCTGTAGTGTGCTCTGTAGAAGGAGGAAGGGAAAACAGAATGCATCTGCCAGTATAAGCAGGATGCTACTGCCTCCATGGATAGAATGAAAGAAGTGAAACTTTGCTGTATGTAATGGGACTGGGCCACACTAACTATGTGAGTTAAGACAGGGAGAGTGGACTAATCCATTTTAAGTAAAAGCATGGGGTGGAAACAAATAAGAAATTGTGTTCCATGATACTCTGGCAATCTGTAGGGTCCCATTTATAATAAGTAGGGTGACCATATGAATTTATTCATGCTGATGGGCAGTGCATGAAGAAGAATGTGACCCCACCCAGAGGATTCCCAGGTGACCTGCCTTGATTTTCTTCCTGCAGCATATGAATTATACATGCTGCAGGGCAGCACTTTTCCCTGTGCTCCCCTCTGCATGAAATAGTAATATGTGCCCTTTAAACATGACCGACATGGTCACCCTGATAATATGGTACATTAGGCCAATGCCTATAGGTACCCGCCATAGGGGGGTGCCTTTTTCTGCGGTTATCACAGGTACTACAAACAGGCAGCTATCAGAGCAGAGCTGGGTGAGGTCCTGCAAGGGTGATAAATCACTTTTCTCACCACTTTCACTGCCAGATGAAATTAATGATTATTTTCAATACACATGTTTAAGGAATGATTCCATTTCAAATGAGCTTGACTTGTGTCTGACAGAACAGTGCACTTGAACCAATTAACTAGTAAGTGTTTTTTTTTTTTAAAACACTATTATGGAAAACCATTTTACGGGAGCCACAGAGCAAAAATATGCTGTAGAATCCCTATGGCACATTTACATGTCAACTACCCTCTGCTAAATAGTGATGCTACCACTGCAATGCAGACGGGACTGCCATGTCTCGATAGGCGACTTGGACATGTTCAAGTGCTTCAAACAGCTCCAACACATTGACTACTAGGTCTAATGTGCTGGAACTTTAAGGCCACAGTTTGGAGCCTATCTGTAAACATTGTTTGCAATAAATGAAATGTGCTTGCATTGCCCCAGAATATGACCAAATCGAGTTAACTCTATCCTGAGTACTTGCAGGTGCTTTTGAAAGTACTAAATGGAGGTCTCCAGGTGCTTTTTGCAGAAAGCGAATGGAGGTCTGCTTCAAATACCTTAAAGCTTTTCACCTTGGTAGCTTAAAAGAAGTGAATATTCATTTAATTGCTTTCATCGTCCGTCATTAGAGCTTTTATATAGCTGGGATGTGTCTTAAAATGATACTGTTTAGAATTCTACAAATTCTTAATGTATTGTTTCAACTTTGACTATATTATTTCTGCTCTGTTGCAGAGTTGAAGAAGCTTACAAGAGAATGGAAAGACCAGGCTGTGTAGTTGTTGATGCTAGTGGCCCAAAGAAAAGGGTTTTTAATGATGTGTTATCTATTGTGTGTGACCACTGTAACATCCATGTAAGCAACACCTGACATCTCTCTTTAATTTTGATGGCACTTTGTCGTTTGAACTTAAGTTGTGTAAAGTAGCAGATACTTTACTTGCCTTGTGTATATGCACATTACTTTCAAAATATTGTAAAATAAATACAACATAAAGTATTTGATGTACATAATAAAATCTTTACACTAGACTGTACACTTTACCTGTGTTTAATGTGCCACATCACCAAAAAATGAAATGTCCTTATTGCGTCTATTTCATGTTGCTGATATCTACATGTGCTTTGTTTTTCATACATTGTGTGATCTGTTATCTTGTAACCCCCCCCCCCCGAGTATCTTTACCTCACTTGGTCCTCACTGTTTGACTTTGGCCTTATAATGGAGTATATTGGTCGGTCACTGTCTCAAATCATTGTATTGTGTGGGATGTATTCAAAGGACATCGCCAGGGGGTAGATTAGAAGTTTTTTAAACTCCCTGTCTCATCTCATTCAACTGCCATCTCTTATCTTAGTTAGCTTGGAGAACAATACCCACCTGCCGCCTTTTTCTAAACATTCCCTCCTCCACCTCATTATTAGCTGTTAGTTAATGTAGATTAGATAAAAAAGAGCCACAAAGCAAAGCTTTTGGAAAATGTTGCATCATGGGAAAAATAGACAAAATGGAAACAAGAGATAAAAACCTAACGTTATTTTTATAATGAGGTTTTATTTGTAATGCACAGGTTATCTCTAGTAACAGCTTATGTAAGTGGTAATGTCCCTTTAAGTGTGCCCTGTGCTACAGTCATTTCAGGTATCAAACCTGCAAATCAAATCTAAAAAAGCAATAGCAGTGCTAGCTGATTAACCCTTTCACGAACAAAAATATTTAACCCCCATAATGACCAAGGATGTACCAGTTGCGTCCTTTGTTATGGGGGCCCTCCTTCCCATACTCACCTTTCTGGCCCAGGGTCCAACAGTGTTCTAACGTCAATTTCAGGTGAATCCCGGCAGAGTGCCTGAAAGGGAGTGGGTGGGGGTCCTTTGGACCGCTCGATCAGTATTGAATAAAAATAAATAAAAAAAAAGAGGCATCACTGGAAACAGTGATGCCTCTCTTTAACACTTTATGTGCCGGACTGCCCAGAGGTGGCTGAGATCTTGGATGTCAGTCAAGGCTCTGGGGCCTTCCCTCACCCACAGACGTCATTGCGCATGATAACGTCAGTTAGGGAATTAACCCCTAGATCCCAAGGGGTTTCCTTAAGGAAATTCCTATGATGGAACTAAGGGGGTGCTTTGGACCCCCTATCTCCCGATTGGTGACAGCTAGAGGGCCTTTCCAAACATACCAAACATGACCAAAATAAATACATTTGTTTTAACTTTTTTAATTCACTCATGCAGCAGTATTGTTCACATTTCAATTATAATGTGAACAATGCTGAATGAAGAGGAGAAATGGCTCAGCAGCGAAGAGGTTAAAAAAAACCACATTTAAACAGTAGGTTTTTCTAAACTCAGGACAAAATTTAGAAAGCCGGGGTCTGTTTTGGTGAATGTACATGTGTAAGAGATTTTGGGGGTCAGTGGTTTTTTTCAATTTTTTTCATCATATTTCATAATTTTTTTTATAGTAAATTATACGATATTATGAAAATAATGGTATCTAGAAAGTCTATTTAATGGCAAGAAAAACAGTATATAATATGTGGGTACAGTAAACCAGTAAGAGAAACAGAGCTAAACACATACAGCGTAGAAATGTAAAAACAGTAGTGAGTACTTTCAGACAATGGTAAAGCCGTCTGGTCACTATGGGGTTAAACATTTTCTGCATTGAAAAAAAGAAAATTAGCATGAAAGCCCTGTTTAGATAATTTGTAACTGCAGAATTGATGTTCTCCATAGGGACAAATGAAATTTCCTTTGAGACCTCCCTACTGTCACCCCGTATTACTGACTGGGCCTGTGTGGAAATGCTCTCACCATCACTGAAGAGGAAAAAGGTCAAACTTTACTGCTGAATTACAGCAGGCAGGGAGACGGCAGAACACAGGGGAAGCTCGGGGGTCATTCACTGCTTTGCAGGTATTCAGTATTTTATAATACTACAATCCCTCTGTATTGTTCATATAATAGGCACTGGCGTGCGCAGCCGTTACATTAGGGTGAGACGTGAGACCAATGAAACATTTATTAATTTAAAACTTATATTTAGAAGATTTTGCTCAAAATATGCAATTTTGTTAGCAATAACAAGCCTGTAAACAGAGATAAGGTAAGTTTTTATGCTTTTCATCATGAACCAAATAAGGGACATCAAAAATGTCAATGTAGAAGGTAAGAGAGGACCTTTTAACCCAAAGTTAGGGTGTGCCTGGGTCCCTGAAGTGTAGCGAGCGTGGAGCAGCCGAACACCACCAGACAGACTGCCGATTGCCACCTACCGCTGACAAAGGCCGCTGATAAGGCCGCCGAATGCCACCAAACTGACCGCCGAATGTCGTCGACCTGCAGAAAAAAACGGGACTCTGCTATTCTTTAAAAGGCGTTTAAAACAATAAAAATACACTACAATGTGTGGAAATAATACAGGCCCTATAACAAATAATAAAAAGGTCTGTTAAATAATAAAAAAAAATGGGAACCAAAAATTTCGTCAAAAACATACCAAACAAATGCCAATAAATAAATAAGCTTTTTTATGAAACTGAAAAGAATAAATGCTTGAATGAATCCTATGGGATTCGTCTGTTTAAACATGTCAAACTGAATCACTGAAAATCAGGGGATTTCGCTGATACTTCGGTGCAGTTCGGCGTTCTATGAATAGATTAACCATTGCTTCTCTATTGGACAATTTCACTGTCGCCAAATTGCTGCAATCTGCACCATATTTCACTGTCAATTTGCCGGCTATTTGGTAGATTGACAGCTTTCTGTATAGCCGAACTGCCACGAAATAGCAGTGTAAAGTGAAATTCACCATTCAGTACAATTCGGTAGCAAGTTCGGCAGTCTTTGAATAACCCCTTTTGTTCAACAAAAGAAACAGAAGCCAAACAACAGAAACAAAGGAAGGGGACTAGAAACCAAGACTAGAAGTCACTACAAATCTTATAGAGAAACTAGGGTTCCCACCCATCTGGGTTTCACTTGGACTGTCTGGTTTTCGAGTCATGTGTCAGATCAACTGACACACGGACACATGACTCGGCTCGGACCGCGTGCTGCCCGCATCCCTCATACGCCTGTGCTGCCGCTCCTTCAATGTGTTCATGCTGGCTGCGTGCGATTGAGTGAGAGATGAACGCTCCTCCGGCTTCCGCTGACAAGTGGGGTGGGTGGTCTGGTCACGTGGTGTGGTCTGTGATGGCTCTTCCAGGTTCCAGGTCCTCTGCCAGATCCATCTCCTCCCATCAGCTGCTTGCTCCCCATCATGGGGACCTCACCACTGTCACTCATTGGGAGAGGCTGTCAGAAAAGCTGTGTGAAAGCAGGTCTGTTCAGTTCCTCAGCCTTTGCAACTGCTAAGTTAGCAACTTCTTATTCCCAGCCAAAGAGTCCAGTGAAACTGCTGCAATGTAGCAATTCATCAGCTGCTGAGGAATTGACCAGGCCTCTGCATCTGCTCTGCTTTGTGTTCTGCTGTGCCTGCAGGCTGCTGAATTATCTAGATCAGACCTCAAAATTTCCACTCGCCTGCTCGCATTTGGCGAGTGGAAATTAAATGAGGGCGAGTGGGAGAGACTGACCCGTCGGGTTTGTGGGTTGGTAGGCGCCCCTGGTTCAGTGGGCTGGGGGGTGTAGAAAAGGCTGTGGCACTCCGTGATACACTCATACACACCGCACATTACTGCAAATTGTATTACTGTGGAGCTCTGTCATACGCTATGGGCAACTGGTGGCGAGTAACTCTTAGGGCCTGGCTAGTAGCATGGGACTTGAAATTTTGAGCCCTGATCTAGATCATCTGGAGAATCTGGATTCATATTCCTCAGGCAGGCTTCAAGAATAAAAGTGACAAGTTAACAAGTTAATAACTTAGCCTGATCTCATTGAAAAGTAAATCTTCCTCTCACCAGCAGTTTGCCATATACATACCAGTGTGCAATACTACCAGTGTGCCAGCAGTGTGCCATAATACCAGTGCGCCAGTAGTGTGCCATATACATACCCGTGCGCCATGCACAGGAGTTTTCCAGAATACCAGTGTGCCATAATAGCAGTGTATCATTTACATACCAGTGTGCCAAGCATAGGAGTGTGCCATAATAGCAGTGTCTCATATACATACCAGTGTGTCAAGCATAGGAGTTTGCCATAATACCAGTGTGCCATACGTAGGAGTGTGCCATATACATACCAGTGTGCCATACGTAGGAGTGTGCATATACATACCAGTGTGACATGCATAGGAGTGTACCATTCATACCAGTGTGCTATAATACCAGTGTGCCATAATAGCGGTGTGCCATGCAAACCAGTGTGCCGTAACACCAGTGTTGGTTGTAATACCATATGATTTGCTGCTGAGGGATAGCACGATCCAGTCTGCATTTCCTCAAAGGGATTGGCCTGTTAGTGGGTCCCGAGGAACGGAGTTGAGAAACAACGCTTTATCGCCACATAGTGTACAAAGAATAGTTTCCATTTCTCACTGACAAGTAAAATGCCAAAGTCTATAGAAAAATAACTGTATATATATATATATATATATATATATGTAGAAACATGCAGAGAAATAAGTGTAAGTGATGAGTAAAGTGACTGAGAAAAGAGTACAGGTAAAAGGGGAAACAGCAAAATGAAAGGTGCTGAGTGTCTCTGTGTCAATCTGTTCATATTAAGTGGTCTACATGTCTGTTGAACCTAGGTCATTATTCAGAATGTGCCGGTGTTAGCCAATTTTGCAAACACAGGTGGAAATTACCAATGCTGCCACAGCAGCGAACACCAGCACTTCCTGAAAGAAAAATCCAAACAGTGGCAGGGGAGACTTCAATTTGAAGCTTCTCCTACCACTGTTTGGAGTCCTCTTTTGTTGTTGCATCAATGGCAATTTTCACAGGTGTTGCAACATTGGCAAACACTGGTGCTTTCTGAATTACCCCTTTAGTGAATACTTGCTGCAAGCCCCGCTCAGTATGTTATACAGTCAGTGTTGCTTTGCGATATCCACAGATAATAACACTGAAAGTCAATATTTAGTACATACCGATGGCTACTAATCATGATATAAAGCAGATCTAGGGCCATATTCTACAGTTACATTGGTTGAAAATAGACATGCTCCATCGGGTTCAGTCTTTCAAACATCACCTACTGCTGTTGATCCAAAAGAAGGCAAAAAACCCAGTCTGAAGCGCTCGCCAATATGCAACATACTTGGAAAAAATCTTTTTTGACTCCAGAATGGCGTCAGATTTATCCTTAGATCAATAAAATTACTACAGGTAATGTTACACATCCTGATGTTATTTTATCGACGGGAAACGCTATTCCATTCCTGCCGCAAACTGGGCTTGCGGCTTGATTGTAGGGTTTCTCTGCGTGAAGTTACTGTAAGTTAACGTCCCTTATACTTATTAAGGGAAACATTATTTTTCTCCTCATGAGAAAGTGCAGGCTATTCCAATGTAGCCTGCACTACCACCCGGGAGACGGCATTTCAATGTGAAGTAATGTCTCCTCGTAGCTGGTGTTAAGTGATTCTGCATAAACGAAATCAAGTAACACATTATGAAAAACTCCCCATTAAATCCCTTGCGCTTCGTTCCGGGGCTAGGCGCTAATAAAGCACGTACTCTGGAATATGGAGGCTAAATTGGAGACGGTAACGAAACTCAGCGGGTGTGTGTAATAGGGCCCCTAGTCATAACATCAATTAGATTGCAAGAGGTATCAGTCTCTTTCATATCAGAGAAATGTTTACATTTATTTATAAAGTATTTTACCAGGAAGGATACATTGAGATTTCTCTCGTTTTCAGGTATGTCCTGGGTTCAAGAACATTGCAACATTGCCAATGCACAATTAAATAGCTACAACATTACTGTATGTATTTATTATTCTTTAAATATTTATATATTAGATATAAATGTGTTTACCAATTGTTGTTGTTATCAGACAGGGAAAAGCTAAAGGTGGGTCTGGAATCTGCAGGCATGTCAGGAATGTGTTTAAGATACATTTCCCGGACGTTATGCTGAGCAGAGCTGACTGACATGCAGTGCTGTGTAATACATTGGAAATATAAGGGGCTATTCAGAAAGGATAGGAGTCTTTTTTTTTAATAAATATTTTTTATTATGAGCAGTACACAAAGACATTTGATGGCATATGCCACACAATGGTGTGCACAGGAATAAAATGTCAAACATCAGTGACGGTACAGTCAACACACAAAAACCTGAAGTAACAATTCTAGAAAGAAAGGCAAAACATATTGAATGCAGTACAAACGAGGTAATGCAATCAGAACTTAGACTAGGTGCTGCGTATCGAGCGATGAGTGCACTACTGCAATTTTCAGCAACGAACGTAAATTGTACAGTCAATCGAGACTAAAATGAGTCAGCGAAGGGAAATATTTGGAGTGAGGAAGAGTAAGAGAGAGAGAAGAAAGATTGAAGTAGAAAACAAAGAAAGAGAGGAGTAAAATAAAAGGGGGTAGAAGAGGGGAAGGAAGAAAGGTAAGGTCCCAGGGCGAGGGCAGGGTAGGGGAGGTTATAGCATACCATAGTGATCCAAGCGTTTCAGCTAATCAGGTGAGCGCCACAGCAGTCCAGGAGACGCACTCAAAGACTGCAGCGTAGAGCCCCACTCCCCAGAAAGGTTCCGGAAAGCAGCAGTAGCCAGAGTATGATCCCAATAGAACCAAGTATCAGTGAAAGCCCTTCTAGATTTGTTGGTAGCTACTAGGGAGTCTTCATCGAGCCGCACACCTCAAATTTTCTCAACCAACTCCGACAGGGAGGGGAGGCGGGGTGAACGCGGGGTGCAGCATGGCTGGCCCGACGATGGAGCAGGGTGGAGCACTTGTGCCAGGCGGCAAAAAAGCGAGAGCGGCAAATTTTTGCGCTGCCGCTGCACTATTTTCCCATCAACGCCGGCAGCAGCATATAATTTGTCAGCCGGCGCATGGGTGCAGTATATGGCGCAGCCTGACCGCGCCCACATGCATGCGTCTACATGGGCCAGCCGCTGCCAACGGGGGAAGACGTGTGTCTTGAGGGCAGTGGATCCAGCCTGCAGGCTCTTGTTTTTGTCTCCTCTGGCTCTTTTGTCTCCTATTCGGCTCCCGCTGGGACCAGCCAGACATGCCATGCCACCAGGTATGTGCCTGCCCCTGCCTGGCGATCCACCATGGCGGACAGGACGAGCCTGGCCACATCTTTGGACGGAGGGCTAATAAGTTGCCTGAGCGCGGCTGCTTGGTCTCTGCTGTTGTTCTCGCTCAGGCAGCTCGATAGACACAGTGAGTGCCACGGCTGCTAGTGGTCACCTAGACGTTCTGGGCACATCGTGTGAATGGACTGTGCACGCGCAGGTCACACGCACTCTGCCCCATAACCTGCATGTAGGAGAGGTTCTGCAGACTGTCTCCTCCATGGAGCTCTGGGCATGGCTATGCTGCAACCTGCTTCATCCATTGAGCTCCATAGATGGCTGTGCCACAGGCTGCCTCCACCATGGGGCTCTGTGGATAGCTGTGCTGCAGGCTGCCTCCACCTCCATGGGGCAGCAGTTTTGGTTGCCTTTTCTGGATGACTGCTGTAGGGGTGACTCTCCCTGGCAGCAGGTAGCCAACTGACAGCTGTAAGAACTCTGTAGAACTGGCTGACCAGGCTACACTCCACTGGGTCGTTTAGGGGTGCCAGGGCCACACTTTTCTCAAGATGGCTGTTGGAAGGGCCATGTAAGAAAAGTGCTGCCCTGCACTATGCAAAAACCATTCACTACTGCAAGGAAAGCTAGAGGTGCCTGTGCACCCTATTGCTTAAGTTCCAGTGTTGACATGGCGTAACATGCAACACTTTTCATGTATAGCCCATCAGAGCATTGATCCTATATGTAACGGGGCTGGCAACCCCTGTTACATGGCTACATTCATGGAGCACATAGATGGATTGGTCTTGCTGTCCTGCAGTTTGTATGTGGAATGTGTCCGATTCTCAATCCTTACCACTGGGCACGGGTACCACAGTCCTCTCCACATGGGATAGGAGAGCCATTTACTGATGGTTTTGTTTCTAGGCTAAAACCTGGGTTTTGAAGCTGCTCTATTTTTTTTATTGCATTACAGAAACACATTTTTGGTTTTAAATGGTGTTGTAGTTACAATATTCCCTGTGTATTGGTATGTCTGTAACTCTGTATCCTCCTCATTGTATAATGCTGCAGAATCTGTTGGTGCTATATAAATGGTCATAATGTAATATATCTCTTATCATTTTTGTGTCGGCACTATATAATTGCTGGCTGACGCACACAAGACATGTTAGGGTTATAGAATTGTGACTTGGGCGAGAGCCTTCTTTAACATCATATTAAGCTCCTTGTCTGACTATTGAGGAGGATGTTTGGCAAATTGCCAGCAAAACAGTAGTTCGTCGCAATTCAGTGATCTTCGACAGCAATGAAATTGTCCCATAGATGGGTAATGGTTAATCTATTCAGAGAACACTGAACAGCACTGCACATTACTGTGAGTTTTATTGCTGTGGAACCCTGTGATACACTCATATTTTTTTGTGGGGGGGGCAGAATTTCATCCATCGCTCCAGGCAGCACAGTGGCTTGGGCTGGCCCTGAACGCCAGTGTTAACGCTCTGACACAAAGCAGGACGCGCAACAGCAGGGAGCATCTAAATCGTAGGACCGACCCTTCAATATGAAGCAAGAGGAAAACTTCTGAACTGAACCGGAGGGTCTGATCAGTAAGCAAATATATCAAGGAGGAAACCATCTTCCAGAATCTTTGGATCACGGGGCAATCCCACCATATGAGGAGATAGATGCCATTCTGAGAACAATCACGCCAACAATAGGGATTGCCATAATCTGAAATTAAGCGCCAGCAGAAGGGGAGTCCTGTACCAAAAGGGAATGATTTTATAGGAAGTTTCAGAAAGTGCAAAGATCTGGGATCCCTTATGGGTCAGCTGAGTGTAATGTGCCAGCGTTATGTGGAGATAGTAACATTCAACTCCTGTTCCCAGCGGCACAAGAAATCAGGATTATGGTTGTCCACATTTCCAATGAGTTTATAGAGGACAGATATACTGTGATCAAGTCGTTGACCCATGTCGCAGAAATGTTCAAAGGGGACGTAAAAGGCCAGAGTTACCGGGCAAGTTGCGAAGGTACTTCCGTAAACATTAGTAGTGAAAAATGTCTAACAAAGTAGGTGTCGTTGAAGGGTCCAGATCAAGCAGGTTCAGAGGACATGATGTGCTTGTTCCCGCCAAGAAATCTCCAGGTCGTTCCAGCGTTGTTCAGAATAAAAGGACCATTTCTTGTCAGGCATAGGGATGGGCTGCTGGTTCGAATTGTTCTTAAGTTCGATTCGAACATCGGCTGTTCGAATGTTCGCGAACTTTGAATTTTTTAGGCCGATCGAAAAAAGTTTGACCAAAAAAATAATATATATTTTTTTAAAAAAAATGCGTAAAAAAATCCTAAATAATCTATAAATAAAGACACTCTTACCTGCAGAATATTATAAGCAACGGTTTGGTAGATATTGAATTAAAACGGGAATATTTTTAACATTGAAGCCTATGGGATGCAATATTTCCCACACCTTTTTTAACATTGAAGCCTATGGGATGCAACATTTCCCACACCTTTTTTAACATTGAAGCCTATGGGATGCAACATTTCCCACATCTTTTTTAACATTGAAGCCTATGGGATGCAACATTTCCCACACCTTTTTTAACATTGAAACCTATGGGATGCAACATTTCCCACACCTTTTTAAACATTGACGCCTATGGGACGCAACATTTCCCACATCTTTTTTAACATTGAAGCCTATGGGATGCAACATTTCCCACACCGTTTTTTTAACATTTGAAATGAACTATCTAATGGATATCGACTAACTATCGAATTCGAAATGAACTAACGAATGGTTATCGAGTAACTATCAAATGGATATCCATTTGATAGTTCATTTCAAATTCGATAGTTACTCAATATCGATTCGATAGTACATTTCGAATTCGATAGTTAGTCGATATCCAAATCGGTGCACATTTATTTATTTTTTAGAATTTTTTTTTTTTTACTTTTTTTCATTGTTTCCTGTCCCCCAGGGCAGTGCTCAGACCCCCATACATCTTTTATGGACAATATCTTGCATATATGCCCTCTTGGAGGGCACTTTAATTTTTGAACTTTTGAGCCCCATAGACTTGCATTGTGTTCAAATCATGTTCGCGTTGGAATTCAAACTTTTTCAAATGTTCGAGTTCGAATGCAAACCGAACACGTGGGGTGTTCACCCATCCCTAGCCCGGCGGTGTATATTGGAAAATTCTTTAAGGCTGAAGAGAAATAAAGTGTTCACCGTCTTATCTTCTTTAGAGCATGGCAGCAGTTCAAGCCTGCAGCTTTAATCTTCTTAAACAACAACAACACAGAAACTATAGGGTTCAGAACATACCATAGAGTGCAGAACACTAAAAGCTAAAACACTGTTCGTATTTTATTATTTAACTTATACTATATCATTGCAATCCTAGAATCAACTTTTAATTAACTTGACACAGTTCTAATTATACCATTGTACATATATTTAGGTAATTTATGTCTATTACAGCCACTTATGCACTTTAATTGTTGTGATATACGTTGATATACAATATCACTCTCGTCATTGTGATTCTTCTGAATTTAGCATCATACCAGTTTTGAACCGTAGTATTGTATATAGGAATAATCTATTCAGCCTCACAGAATATCAGTCTGCACAGCACTTTATCAATATAAAGCACTTTAATATAAGGTTTAAACACTAATTAAATTATATAATTTTCTTTGATATTTAAATTCAATTGGCACATTGGGTATTTAAATCCATTATAATCTACCAAGCACATTCATTAATTAATCAACTATTTTAGTGTTGTAATTTTATCCAGCATTTAATATTGAATTAGATTAATTCTAATTAATTAATACCATCAATTATCGGTACACTGATACCTTGCACCTGACAATAGATCCATTGGTGGCGCCACACAGAAATCACACTCCATTCTAACACCCCCACTCAACAACTACTCCTTTTAATAATAATCCCATTTTGGATCTTAGTTGAAGAAATCTGTTTCTTGTAAGCGGTTTTGTCATAGCGTCAGCAATCATGTTATCAGTCTCACAATATGTAAGCACAATCACATTCTGTTCAATCAAATCATGGATTTTTGCAATATGCACACAAGATGCTCTTCTCCGCTTTTCATGGATGGGTAGTCTATGCTTCTCGTTCCATGAACTGGGCTCTGGCTGAGGTGCTTCCCAAGCCATATAAGACAGACGTTTGGGAGGAATACCTTTATTACTTCTACAGAGGAACACTACACTCCGGTAGTGTATCGCAACATAAATTAATAAGACTTAATGCAAGAATGAGCTAGATATAGCAATCACAGGAGAGTGAGGGGTTAACCCTGAACATGTATGAACAACTAAGTTCACTTGGAGAACCAAGTGGACCACTAATTCTACCTGGATTCAATAGTAGTAAAGCATAACTTTTATTAACTACATGACCCACCATTGTGACATGTTAAAAGAGCTAAACTGGCCATCGCTGGAGTCTAAACGCACCCTTCACCTTTCCAACCTGGTGTTTAAGAGTTTTTCTGGGAAGCTACCACCCTACCTGAATAGACTGCTTCCCCCAGCAGCTCCCTCATCCTATAACCTCCGATCCAGGACCAGCACCTTACTTGCAATACCACAATACAAAAAGACAGTGGCTCGGTCCTCCTTTTCCTACAGAGCACCGCAATTATGGAATAACCTCCCAGATGCCATCAAATCTTCCCCCAGTCTTAAGTCACTCAAGAGCTCCTTACTAACATACCTCAATACAGAATGCACCTGTAAACATGTAACCTAGTGACTATTTCCTACATATTTATTTTCTGGTAATCTGTATATTTGTGTTGTTTTTTAATATCTTGCATTGTATTACTTTGTATTTCTGTAACTGTAACACTTCAATATTCTTGAACCCAGGACATACTTGAAAACGAGAGAAATCTCAATGTATCCTTCCTGGTAAAATGCTTTATAAATAAATAAATTAATTAAGACAGAATAAAATAAACAAACACAACTAATCATGATCATGGTGAACAGACAACACATAAGAAGTAAAAGAAAAGACTTTTCACTGTGAAAAAATTATCAACAAGTATTCAAATAAGGCACCAATATTTGATAGTTTACCTTAGTCACTATATTTATTTATTTATAAAGTATTTTACCAGGAAGGATACATTGAGATTTCTCTCGTTTTCAAGTATGTCCTGGGTTCAAGAACATTGAATTGTTACAGAAATACAAAATAGTAAAATGCAAGATATTAACACAAAACCAAATATACAGATTAACAGAAAAATAAATATGTAGGAAATAAAGTCATTATGTTACATGTTTACAGGTGCATTTCGTATTGAGGTATGTTAATAGGGTAGTCTTAAGGGACTACCCTATTGATAGAGTTGATAGTGAGCGATGCATATATTTAGGGAAGTGCCCGTTGCCTATTTGATGGCATGTTACTGCCAATTATGACATTTTGAATTTATCATCGGGTATACCTGCTTTCTATGGAAGGTTCATAATACCTCTGACTCTCTCCCTTTCACTGATGTTTCCCTAAAATGCCACCCGGCGCTTGCTGTAAAAATCAGGAAGGGGGGGACTCCTTTGGCGCTCTCTGTCTCCCCAACTGTTAAAGATAGAGATATGCAAATTACACCGCTGGAAAGGGGAGAGTCTCCCCTTCTCAGCGGTGCATAGCATTAACCATTTTGCTGCCGGATTGTGATTCAAACCCTGATGTGGCTGACATCTTGGATGTTAGCCAAGCCTCTGGGCCACCCCCCACCCACTGACATCCTCACCATATGTGTGAGGACGTCACTGGGCCAGTTAACCCCCTAACTGCAAAGTGGACCAGGTTTGGTGTAAAAAAATAAATAATAATAATAAAAAATAATAAATAATTTATTTTATTTTTTTAAATTGTCTGGGGGTTTAAACAAATAGGACTTAAGCTGGCTTCTAAAAATTATGAGCATAAAATGGTCAGAATGAGCTCAGCGCACAGAGGTGAACTGTCTCAGCAGTGAAGGAGTTAAAAAGCAAAAACATGTAAAAATTGGGTATTTCTATTCTATTTAGCTGGGTTTTTTGGGGGGGATTAAATTTTGAAAAAGTGTGTTTTTTCCATTTTTTCATCATATTTCATTTTGTTATAGTAAATTATACGATGTGATGGAAATAATGGTATCTTTAGAAAGACCAATAAATGGCGGGAAAAACGGTATATAATATGTGTGGGTTGCATAAACAAGTAAGAAGAAAATTTGACCTAAACAGAAAAAGCGCAGAAACGTAAAAACAGCAGCGGGCACTAAAGGACGGATTTTCGTAAAACCGCCCAGGTCACTAAGAGGTTAAATTATTTCTGCCAATCCAAGAAACTGTTTTAGATTTCCAAACGTACAGGTCTTCGGTAAGGGTAGCGGACAGAGTACCAAAATTGTCGGTATATAACAGTCAGCGATGCTGTCAGCCATATCCCGGTAGGAGTTATTTTATTACACACAGGTACAGAGAAATGATTTGCCAATGTTTTATCCAGGAAGCATCCGCTAGCCACTAAATCTACTAGAGCTTGTAGTTGGATTGTTCTCTGTTGCCACTACAAAGGAATTGGAAGAGGTAAGAGAGGAGCTGGTGTCTGGGTCTTTTGTGCGTGGATTACTCGTGGAATAGGCTTAGACCTTCCTGAAGAAGTGCCAGGGACCGGGTTCCGGTGACACCGGTGATGTAGACATGAACCCAGGATGCAGTAATTAAAGGCAACAACAAAAGGGTTGGTGAAAATAGCAGAAACGTATATTAAGTAACTGGATACAAAACAAAAGGCAGGAATCTGTATAAATAATAATAGTCCTTGAAAGGCAATGCAGAGGATGGGGAAAACACAGTCACTTGAAAAAGGGAATCCAGATGATGAGAGTCTCTATTATTATTATTATTATACTTTATTTATAAAGCGCCATCATATTCCGCAGCGCTGAACAATGGGTATGATACAGACAGGGTTACAATACATTGAACAACATTTGATAAACTGATACATGAGGAAACGAGGGCCCTATTCCCGTGGGAACTCACAATCTAGAAGGGTTGGGGTGGAAACAAGAGGAGAGGACTGCAATGTGAGAGTGAGGTGAAGTGAGGTGGAACGTGGGATTGTGGATGGAGGTCTTGAGATGGGTGACGCAGAAGGGGGTCTTGACACTGTACCGGCAAGGATTAAGCAAAGCAAAGTCCAGGGGAATAGCCAGGGGTCCAGTACACAGGAGTCAATCAGTAGAGTATCAGCAAGACTGGTCACTAGGCTCAGGAACTTCCTTCCTTTGCAAGGAGTCAAACATTAATGACAGAGTGGTGGCTGGATGTGGAGTGGTTCTTTTAAGGAACCCAGCCAGCGCTCATTACACACACCTGATGTAGTAAACCAAAAGCTGGAATAAGGCATACTGACATACATGGACTTGCCACCAGGGTTGGACTCAGGACTTGGCCTTCCTGTTACGGTGTCACCGTGGGACCTGACAGAGCCCCCCATCAAGGGACGAACTCTGGGTGGACCAACTTGTATCAGGGTCATCACTGGTAGCGGTATCTGATAGCCCTGGCATGGTGTCAGGGTTCCGTACCGCAGCTCCTGGATTGCGCTCCGGTCCCGGGCATTGGCGGTCATTCCGACGCCCGTAGCGTCCGTCAATCCTCCTCCCTCGTGGCTAAACAGCAGAGTGAACCGCGCGTGCGCACGTTTTCCCGGGCTAGTGGAGAACGTCATACGCTGGAACGCTCAGAACGGCCGACGGCGGTTCACACGTCATCAGAGACCGCCCAGGAGGTTCCCCATAAAGAGTCGCCTGGCTGATAGTTCAGTACTAGTTTATTCTAGTCTGTTGCGCTGTTACTTACTTGTTCCTGAGACCGTGATTCTGACCTCTGCCTGGATATATTACTACGCTGCCTGCTTTAACCCTTCGACCTCTGCCTGGATATATTACTACGCTGCCTGCTTTAACCCTTCGACCTCTGCCTGGATATATTACTACGCTGCCTGCTTTAACCCTTCGACCTCTGCCTGGATATATTACTACGCTGCCTGCTTTAACCCTTCGATCACTGCCTGGATATAGTACTATGTCGTCTGCTGTAACCCTTCGATCCCTGCTTGGAAAATATTGCTACGCTGTTATACTGCTCAGCTAGAGGTACGTCTTGCATATTGGTTCCAATGCGGCCACTGCTACGTGCAACCCTGACACATGGGTAGATCGTCTGGTTCTGTTGATCCAGTAGGAACAGGCTTTGTTATATGGCTGTGGATAAAAGGAGAGTCCACTTTTACCATGCCTGGGATCTTTCTGGTGTCAGCAGTTTTACAGAGGTGAGTGGTTGAATTGCCGGTCATAACCTTCTCTGGATACATGAGTGAAGGTACAGTAGAGGCACATGCATCTTGAACCAGGTTTTTTAAATATATCTGGTTTGCTTGGAGTTCCTTTACAGTTCGTGTAAGGGTAGAGATTTGGTCGACAAAGACGGTCATGGTAGACATAATGAGTGAATAATTGGGGGTCTCCGCAGTCTCTGTTTTCTGTGCCAACTCGGCACTAGTAGGAACCAGAGACTCTGCGGTGGGCATCTCTGCGGTGGGTACCTTGGTACGAACAGGAACGGAGACTCTGCAGCGGGCATCTCTGCGATGGGTACCGTGGAGCAAGCGAGAGCCGGAGTATCTGCAGTGGGCATCTCTGGAACGTGCACGTCAGCAGAAGCCGCAGTTTCTATGGTAGGTCTCTCTGCGACGGGTACCTTGGCATAAGCAGGAGCTGGAGTCTCAGCAGCGGGAGTCTTTGTGATGAGTACCTTGAGGCCTCTAGAGTCAACCTTCTGGGTACTTGTGGAGGGAGCTGGGTCAGGGTTATCAATGTCCTTAGTGCTGGGACGTAGATAGTCAGGAGGGATCGGTGTGACCAGAGTTCCAAATAGGGTGCCATAGGTATATGGTGTCTCAGGAGTAGGGATGAGCCGAACACCCCCCGAGTTCGGTTCGGGCCCGAACCCGAATTTTTCCAAATGTTCGGGTCCGAACCCGAACCCCATGCAAGTTAATGGGGCTGAAAATTCGGTTTTTAGAGTGCCTTCCAAGAGGGCATATATGCTACATATTTGCCATAAAAGTTGTATGGGGGTCCGGGTAGTGCTCTGGGAGACAGGAAACAAGGACAAAAAGTTTAAAAAAATAAGTTTTTAAAGGGACAGTGAGTTTTCCATGAAATATGGGTTGAAAATAAAAACGAAAAATTCCTTCAAATATCGTGCCTAGGAGGTCCCCATAACCTGCCCGTGAACTGGCGGATTTGTAGGATGTATAGAAACACTTAAAAACAAAAAAATTATGTTTCAAATGACGGTAAATGCTTTTCCTTTAATCTATCCATAAACAACTGCTTGGGGCGGCAGTCTGTATGAAAAGAGGAGACATTTTCGGACACAAAGAAAAAGTTTACTGATTTTTTTGGCTAAATTATTGTGAAACTTATGCAGGCTTTAGATGAAAGTAACAATAGATGCTTCAAAATTGGTCCTTTAGCATCCCCAACAGTGCCGTCACACCGTAACCCCTCTGAGGATATGAATCTGATACAGGCGTCAGTGGCAGTGCACCCAAATATTGTGCTTTTGGTGCCAGGCCTGCAAGTACTATCATACAGTAACCCCTCTGTGGTATTGTGGAACAATGCAGGGGTGAACCTTGCGGTCCTATATTGAAAAGTGTTTTTTTTTTTATCTGTTAATGGGCGTCAGTGCACCCAGATATTGTGCCTTTGGTGCCAGACTGCCAGGCCAGCAAGTATCACCATACAGTAACCCCTCTGTAGTATTGTAGAAGAATGCAGGGGTGAACCTTGCGGTCCAATATTAAAAAGATATGCATCTGGTAAAGGCGTCAGTGCACCCAGATATTCTGCCTTTGGTGCAAGACTGCCAGGCCAGCAAGTATCATCATACAGTAACCCCTCTGTAGTATTGTGGAAGAATGCAGGGGTGGACCATGTGGTCCTATATTGAAAAGTTTTTTATCTGGTAATGGGCGTCAGTGCACCCAGATATTGTGCCTTTGGTGCCAGGCCAGCAAGTATCATCATACAGTAACCCCTCTGTAGTATTGTGGAAGAATGCAGGGGTGGACCATGTGGTCCTATAATAAAAAGATATGATTCTGGTCAAGGCATCAGTGCACCCAGATATTGTGCCTTTCATAGCAGCTAGTGCCTTCACACCGTAACCCTTTTGTAGTATTGTGGAAGAGTGCAGGGTTGGACCCTGCGGTTCAAAAAATTTAAATGATATTAATCTGGCACAGGCGTCAGTGCAGCCAAATATTGCGCCTTTCATGGCAGCAAGTGCATTCACACCGTAACCCTCTTGTGGAAGAGTTCAGTGCTGGAGGTTTTGTGAATGCAGAAGACATCCCCGATCTATTCCGTTACGTCAGCATCAGGGGGTTGATAGCTGCTGATCCAGGACTGATTCATTTTATAAATGTCAGCCGGTCTACAGAGTTGGTGGACAGACGCACTCTTTTGTCTGTGACAAAACCTCCAGCGGCACTGAACGTCCTTTCAGAAAGCACGCTGGATGAAGGGCACACCTAGTAGCAGCATAGCATATTGGCTAAGTTATGGCCAGTGACTCAATCTCAACACCCAGTAAGCCAGTGGATCATCTGCTGGAAAGGTATCCAGGTCTACCCTTGCCCCTAGGTAGTCCTGCACCATATGGTGAAGACGCTTGCAATGGGTGCCTACATTTGACGTCCTGGGCGTCGTGGACTAAAAAAATTAAATGCATCAGTCAAGCGGCCCTGGCCTTCACCACTATTCCTCTGATCATCTGCAGTCTCAGAAGCACTTGTGTCAGCACTTGGTAATCTACCAGTGCCTGGAAAGGTGTTACACAAGTGTCGCTTTAGAGCGTCCTTATGTTTTTTCATCCTGTGCTCCCTCTTGTCACAGTTCCCGGATCCCACCACGCAGTACTTAACCCCCAACACTCCACAAAACCGAGAAGCTACCAACAGTGTAGCTGTGAATGATCCCTATCTGTCTGGTCCTTAGAATTGGCCAGGTAAACTAGCTAGACAGAATAGGGTTAACAATACGGAGAGGAGTCAGCCGAGCCAGAATCAGGAATACAGAGTTCAGAATGGTCAAATGGAATAGCCGGGTCGGTATCAGAGCAGTAGCGTAGTACAAGAAAATAGTCTAGGGCAACAGAAGGCAGAATGGTCAGAACACAAGCAGAGGTCAATAACAGGTTAAATCAATATAGCAGTCAGGTACAAGGAGCTCAGGTATGGATAACCACGATCTGGCAACTTCTGAAACTATACTGAGGGTTTTTAAAGACCTTCACCAGACCACGCCCCCCACTCAAGCCACACCTCATGCAATCACCTCCCTGCCTGTCTCCATTTAAACCGGGCAGTGGTCAGCGAGCAGCATCAGACTTGCTGTCCTCAAGCACACAGGTAGGGCTGGAAGCCCCCAACGTTACAGTACCCCCTTCTCCACGGGAGGCCACCGGACGACCAACAGGACGAGCGGCAATACGACCACCGGGGCGATCGGGGTGCGAGGCATGGAACGCCCTGACCAACCTAGAGGCAGACATGTCGGAAGCTGGAATCCAGGACCGGTCTTCCGGGCCATAGCCCACCCAATCGACCAAGTACTGCAGAACACCCCTGCACAGCCTAGAATCCAAAACCCTCCTAACCTCATACTCTGATTCACCATCAACCTGAACAGGTGGAGGAGGAGGAACGACCCGCGTGTACCTGTTACACAACAAAGGTTTCAGTAGGGAGGTGTGAAAGACGTTGTGCAAGCGAAGATGTTTAGGAAGGGCAAGAGCATAAGCCACAGGGTTAACGCGGCGAATGATCTTATATGGACCAATAAACCGAGGTGCCATTTTCATAGAAGGCACCCGTAACTTCACGTTCCTAGTAGACAACCAAACTCTATCCCCCACGTTATAGGAGGGAGCTTGTAACCTATGCCTGTCAGCCTTGCGTTTCTGGACAGCAACATTGCGCTCCATATTTACGCGAATCTGTCTCCAAATCTCTTGTAGTTGAGTGAGATGGTCATCGAGAGCCGGGATGGCCTGTTCATTAAACTGAAGCGGTAGAGCCGGAGGGAAAAAACCATAGATAGCAGAAAAAGGAGAGTGGCCAGTGGTCTCATTAACGGCGTTATTACGTGCATACTCAGCCCAGGGCAACAACTCCGACCAATTGTCTTGTTGTTGTGTGGTAAAGCAACGTATGTACTGCTCGAGACCCTGATTTGCCCTCTCTGCTGCCCCATTGGTTTGTGGATGGTATGCTGAAGAGAAGAGGCCAATCGCACCCCCATCTCCGCACAGAAAACCCTCCAGAAACGAGAGACGAACTGAGCTCCTCTGTCAGAGACTATTTCAGACGGAACCCCATGTATTCGTACAATCTCTCTAGCAAAGACAACCGCCAGTTCTTTGGCTGTAGGAAGCTTAGGTAAAGGGACAAAATGAGCCATTTTGGAGAAGCGGTCTACAACTGTCAGAACCACAGTATGACCTTTGGACTTCGGCAAGTCCACAATAAAATCCATAGATAGATGAGACCAAGGCCTCTTAGGCGTGGGTAAAGGCTGCAATAGACCGACAGGCAAGGTTTTACTGGTTTTGCTTCTGGCACAGACTTGACAAGCCAAAACAAACAGGCGTACGTCCTGTCGCATGGTGGGCCACCAGAACTGTCTGGAAATACTGGTAAGAGTCTTAGTAATACCAGGATGACCTGCTGGTTTAGAATCATGAAACATTATGAGTAATTCTTGTCTTTCCTTTTCAGGTACAAACAACATATCTGGAGGCTTGTCAGGTGGAGCCCCCACTTGAGCTGCCTGGAGGCGTTCCAGGAAAGGCGAGGAGACAGACAAGACTGTGGAAGCCACAATACGTTCAGGAGGAACTATAGGATTGTGGTCTTGTGTATTAGATTCATATGG
The DNA here is from genome assembly GCA_009667805.1 of Leptobrachium leishanense. Classification (NCBI taxonomy): domain Eukaryota; kingdom Metazoa; phylum Chordata; class Amphibia; order Anura; family Megophryidae; genus Leptobrachium; species Leptobrachium leishanense. The sequence continues at coordinate 3,995,996 of CM019066.1, read as the reverse complement.
GTCATATTGACGAGATAAGGCATCAGCCTTTACATTGCGGTCACCTGGTCTGTAAGTCAATACAAAATTAAACCGAGACAGTAGCAATGACCACCTGGCCTGTCTCGAGTTCAAACGTTTAGCATCCCCGATGTACGTAAGGTTCTTATGATCAGTGATTATCAACAAAGGATCAAGAGTACCTTCCAACAAATGTCTCCACTCTGACAGGGCAGACACAATAGCAAGCAATTCTCTGTTGCCAATATCATAATTGCGTTCTGCTGGTGATAATTTTCTTGAAAAGAACCCACAAGGATGTAGTGGTTTCCCTGGAGATTCTCTTTGAGACAGGACAGCCCCAATGCCTATCTCAGAAGCATCAACCTCAAGAATAAACGGAATCCTGGGATCAGGATGCCGTAACACGGAGCGGAAGTGAAAGCCTGTTTGAGGGCTTCGAATGCTTGTTTAGATTGAGAAGACCAGATCTGGTACTTCAGACCTTTACGTGTCATATTAATGATAGGAGAGGCTATAGCGGAATAATTCTTGATAAATCTCCTATAATAGTTAGAAAACCCCAGAAACCTCTGTATGGCTTTGAGACCTTGAGGAAGAGGCCATTCTGAGATGGCCGTGAGTTTAGAAGGATCCATCTCAAAACCCTCTGGAGTGATAATGTACCCAAGGAATTTCACAGTAGTAATGTCGAATAAACACTTCTCTAGTTTGCAATAAAGACCATTGTCCAGTAATTTAGCTAATACCTGTCTGACATGTGCATGGTGGGTTTTCAGATCGGGAGAGTAAATCAATATATCGTCTAGGTATACTATAACAAAGGTTTGCAAGAAATCTCTGAGCACATCATTAATAAAATCCTGGAATACCGCTGGAGCATTACAAAGACCGAAAGGCATGACCAAGTATTCATAATGCCCACTCCTGGTGTTAAATGCTGTTTTCCACTCATGCCCCTCTTTTATGCGTATCAAATTGTAAGCTCCTCTTAAATCAAGTTTAGTGTATACTGCTGAACCTCTTAACCTGTCGAACAGTTCCGATATGAGAGGGATAGGGTACACGTTCTTAATGGTGATCTTGTTAAGCCCCCTATAATCAATACACGGGCGTAAATCTCCCTCTTTTTTCGACACAAAAAAGAATCCAGCCCCTGCTGGAGAAGAGGAACGTCGGATAAAACCTCTCTCCAAATTCTCCTTGATATACTCCTCCATAATTTGGTTCTCCTTTATGGAAAGAGGATATACTTTGCCTCGAGGAGGCATGGTACCGGATGAATATCAATAGCACAATCATATGGTCTATGTGGAGGTAGTTTGTCTGCCTCTCTTTTATCAAATACAGCCCTGAGGTCTGCATATTGTTCAGGAACTTCAGTAGACAATGGAGGGGCTGTGGGTGTGTTCAGGGCACCGACATGCTGAATGGGTATTAAACAAGTCCCAAAACATGCAGAACTCCAAGACAGTATCTCTCCTTTAACCCAATCAATAACGGGATTGTGTTCCACAACCAGGGGAAACCAAGTACAACAGGATTGGAAGGTGAGTGGATAACTTGGAATATGATCTTTTCTTTATGCAAGAGACCAGTAGTAAGAACTACTGTAACGTATCGTGAGTAATCCTAGGGCAGGATAACGGCCTGCCATCTATGGCTTCAACGGCTAAGGGTGTCTCTCTTACAACCAGAGGTAGAGAAATGGAAGAAGCGTAGTTAACATCAATAAAGTTACCAGCAGCCCCAGAATCCACAAAAGCGGTGTTATGTGTGGTCTTGGTCTCCCAAGCCAAGGATACTGGTAACATAAGTTTAGTGTCTTTGATAGGAGACATGCATGTCACACCCAAGGCCTGTCTCCTCAGCTGCCTTAGGTGCGGTAGTTTTCCGGCTTATCATGCAGCTTAGGGCGAGTAGGACATTGAAATCGTACATGTCCCTCCAAACCACAATACAGGCACAATCCCTCACGAAAACGCCTTGTTCTCTCCTCCTCTGTAAGCCTAGTACGGCCTAGTTGCATAGGCTCTGAGGGAGGAGATAACTCTCTGGGTGGTGCTTGAAAGACAGGGGCCAACCTAGGTAACGGTCTCTTGGGTCTCTCTCTTGGAGTCCTTCTATCCCTTATCTGATTATCCAGATCTATACAGTAATCAATGAGTTCACACAATACCTCAGGTAGTTTACGTGGAGCTAATTCATGCATCAACGACTCTGATAACCCCTCCATAAAAGCCAGAACCAGTGTCTCATTTGTCCAGTTCACATCAGAAATTAAGGTTTTAAATTCTATGGCATAATCAGACACAGTCCTGTTCCCTTGACGTATGCGGAACAAGGATTTGCCGGCTATCGTGGCCTTTCTGGTAGGATTAAATGTACGTTGTAACTCGGCTATGAATTCTTTATAATCCCGTACAATAGGTCTTTCTGCCTCCCATAAAGGAGTCGCCCATGTCAACGCTCTGCCAGACAGATGGTTAATAATAAACCCCACTTTGGCAATGTCAGAGAAAAACATTTGTGGATTTAATTTAAAATGAATATCCACATGGACCAAAAATCCCCGGCACTCAGAGGGAGTACCGTCAAACCTCATAGGAGCGGTCATGTGTACCTGGGATGTCTGAACGACAGGGGGCTCAGGTATAGCAGGCGGGGGTGCAACCCCAACCGGTTCCAGGTGTGCAGTACGATTCAGGATAGTTTGTAAGGCAATGGCAAACTGATCCATCCTATGATCCTGCTCATCCTGTCTGGATACAAAGGTAGCCAAGTGCTGTGTTAAATCTGCGGGATCCATATTGGCCAGATCGTAATGTCACGGTTCCCGGATCCCACCACGCAGTACTTAACCCCCAACACTCCACAAAACCCAGAAGCTACCAACAGTGTAGCTGTGAATGATCCCTATCTGTCTGGTCCTTAGAATTGGCCAGGTAAACTAGCTAGACAGAAAAGGGTTAACAATACGGAGAGGAGTCAGCCGAGCCAGAATCAGGAATACAGAGTTCAGAATGGTCAAATGGAATAGCCGGGTCGGTATCAGAGCAGTAGCGTAGTACAAGAAAATAGTCTAGGGCAACAGAAGGCAGAATGGTCAGAACACAAGCAGAGGTCAATAACAGGTTAACTCAATATAGCAGTCAGGTACAAGGAGCTCAGGTATGGATAACCACGATCTGGCAACTTCTGAAACTATACTGAGGGTTTTTAAAGACCTTCACCAGACCACGCCCCCCACTCAAGCCACACCTCATGCAATCACCTCCCTGCCTGTCTCCATTTAAACTGGGCAGTGGTCAGCGAGCAGCATCAGACTTGCTGTCCTCAAGCACACAGGTAGGGCTGGAAGCCCCCAACGTTACACCTCTGTGCAGGCAGGATGAGCTCTGCAACTTTACCCTTGTATCGTGGATCAAGAAGGGTTGCCAACCAGTAATGATCCCTCTCCTTGATAGCACGAATCCTGGGGTCTTTTAGCAGGCTTTGCATTATTAGGGAGCCCATGCAGCGTAGGTTGGAGGTGGCATTAGCTTCCGAGTCTTCCTGGTCAATGAGGATGACCGTATCGTGCACTTCCTCCTCCCAGCCATGCACTAGCCCTTCTGTTTCTGGGCACACGAAACCCTCTCTTGAGGAATCCCCACCTTCAATGCCCACTACTTAAATATTCATCCTCTTCTCCTCCTGTCTGATCTGAGTAGGACCCGCTGGAATGCTGTCTGTGGAAAGACTGGGGCCTTGAGAGCTAGGAAGGCCTCCTCTTCCTCCCGCTGCTCTGCCTCTAGAGCCACATCTATAATTCCCCGCAGAGTGTGCTCCAGCAGGAACACTAAAGGAATTGTGTCACTGATGCATGCACTGTCCCTGCTCACCATCCTCGTTGCCTCCTCAAATGGTGACAGTACAGTGCATGCATCCTTGATCATCAGCCACTGCGGGGGGGGGGAAAAACCAAGTTGACCTGAACCTGTCCTTGTGCCATACTCACACAGGTACTCGTTGATGGCCCTCTGCTGCTTGTGCAGATGCTGCAGCATTGCTAATGTCAAGTTACACCTGGTGGGCATGTCACAGATCAGACGGTTTGTGGGAAGGTGGAATTCTCTTTGAATTTCTGCCAGGCGAACGCTTGCTGGGAATGACCGTCTGAAGTGGCTGCAGACTTTTCTGGCCTGGCTGAGAAGCTCTGGCAGCCCTGGGTACTTGGTTAGGAAACGCTGTACCACTAGATTTAGGACGTGTGCTAGGCATGGTACATGCGTCAATTTACCCTTGCGTAGGGCGGTTGCTGCCATTATCACAGAAGATCATTCCCAGCTCAAGCTGGCGTGGTGTTAACCATCTCTGCACCTGCCCCTGCAGAGCTGACAAAATTTCTGACCCGGTGTGGCTCCTGTCCCCTAAACAAACCAGCTCAAGCACAGTATGGCTTCTTTTTGCTTGAGCTATTGCGTAGACCCTGTCAGGCGTCGGTTTAACTGCCACTTCACCAGACAGAGAAGGAGGAGGAGGAGGAGGAAGAGGGAGAGGTGGTGGTGGTGGAGCAGACAGACCTCATACAAGCAGCTTTCTGGAGGCGTGGTGGATGAACAAGCTCCAACACAGAGCCCCGTCTTGGATCCCTCCCAGCTGTAATCAGAGTTACCCATTGTGCCGTGAATGAAATGTAACAACCCTGTCCATGCTTGCTGGACCACGTGTCTAAAGTCACATGCACCTTGTTGCTGACTGCCTTTCCCAATGACTGGATAACATTGTCTTCCACGTGCTGGTATAGTGCTGGAATCCTTGCGTGAAAAGTAATGGCGTTTTGGAACCTGCCACTGTGGTACAGCACATTCAGCAAATTCACAAAAGGGAGCAGAGTCCACCAGCTGGAAAGGCAGCAGCTGCAATGCGAGTAATTTTGCTAAGCTGGCATTTAGACGCTGTCCTTGGGGATGGTTGGGACTATTTTTTTCTTATGCTGCAGCAGCTACGACAACGTAATCTGACTGTGAAAATCTTCAGCTGCTGGGAAGATGTCACATTGTGAGGAAGGACCAGGTACATCCATTACTGTAGCATCATCCCTGTCAGTGGAGGTTGTAGGCAATGACATTGCAGGACATACAGTGGGGTTAGAGACAGATGAGGAGGAGGAGGACCTATGCAAAGTTTTGCGCCAACGGGATGCGTGGCGGGTGGTCATATGTCGCCTCAAGCACGTGGTACCCAAGTGTCCGGTGTTTATCCCACGCTTCAGCCTCCTCTGACATAGATTACAAATAGCAACGGTGGGGTCTGCTGCACATTTCTTAAAGAACTCCCAGACAGCAGAGTTCCTGCATGTGTTCTTTGAGACAACAGCGCTCTGCACGGGAGCAGCTCTGACATCTGATGCCTTGGACTGGCTTCTGCTACGGTTGGTCACAGAGGATGTTGTGCCTCATGTTTGCTGTGCCTCCTACTCCCCCTCCTCCTCACTTGATTCCTCAGTTCGATCTAGCACCCAGGTGGAGTCAGTGACCTCATCATCATCAATGTCATCTTCACCCCCTATCTCCTCGTCACTGGAGCCAACTTGGCAGTATGCTGCAGCTGCTGGGGCAACATGAGTGCCAGTTATTTGTGTGTCATCACTGGCACCCCCTTCCTCTAGGTTGATTATACTCCCTTGCTCAACCTCAGAGATTGAATCAGAGCACTGTACTTGCTACGCATCCTCAAGCAGCATGTCACTGTCATTGTAGTCAAACAATTCAGCTGACTCCTCCGTGTGTGATAGCGAGGCTACGACAGGAGTAGCTGTGGACATGGAGGCTGCATTAGATGCTTTGGCAGCTGAGGTGGACTGTAAAGCACTGTGATAGCGAGGCTACGGCAGGAGTAGCTGTGGACATGGAGGCTGCATTAGATGCTTTGGCAGCTGAGGTGGACTGTAAAGCACTAGAAGCCTGGCTGGCAGAGGACTCGGAGGATGAGGATGGCCTGGCTAGCCAATCCACCAAATCCTCTGTATGTTGCTGCAGGTTAAGAAGACGGCCAGCACCAGTTATAAAGGACAAGCGTGCCCCTGCAGAGGATGCACCACGTCCACCACGACCAGAGGCACAGCCTCCCGACACAGGGGCTGCTTGCCCTCTCTGTGTCTGGGAGCGTCTGCCTGTCCTTTTTGTTCTTTCAGACATGGTGAGTGATATATAGATTAAATATATACAGAACTCTGATTCAACTCTGGTATAAAGATTAAAGATTTACAGAACTGGTATAAATCAGTGAGACCCTTTGATGGGTGGCAGTGAAACCTCCTATAAATCATTGAGACCCTTTGATGGGTGGCAGTGAAACCTCTTATAAATCAGTGAGACCCTTTGATGGGTGGCAGTGAAACCTCCTATAAATCAGTGAGACCCTTTGATGGGTGGCAGTGAAACCTCCTATAAATCAGTGAGACCGTTTGATGGGTGGCAGTGAAACCTCTTATAAATCAGTGAGACCCCTTGATGGGTGGCAGTGAGACCCTTTGATGGGTGGCAGTGAAACCTCCTATAAATCAGTGAGACCCTTTGATGGGTGGCAGTGAAACCTCCTATAAATCAGTGAGACCCTTTGATGGGTGGCAGTGAAACCTCTTAAAATCAGTGAGACCCCTTGATGGGTGGCAGTGAAACCTCTTATAAATCAGTGAGACCCTTGAGGTGGCAGTGAAACCTCCTATAAATCAGTGAGACCCTTTGATGGGTGGCAATGAAACCTCTTATAAATCAGTGAGACCCCTTGATGGGTGGCAGCCAGTGAGAACACACGGATTATAACAATTCCCAAATATTTTGTAGAAATTAGTGACCCCAAAAATACTGCGTGGTACTGGCTGTGTGACAAGACACAGATCAACTCAATTCACAAATGTTTTAAAGAAATTAGTGAGCCCCAAAATACTGCGTGGTACTGGCTGTGTGACAAGACACAGATCACCTCAATTCACAAATGTTTTGTAGAAATTAGGGAGCCCCAAAATACTGCGTGGTACTGGCTGTGTGACAAGAGACAGATCACCTCACTTCACAAATGTTTTAAAGAAATTAGTGAGCCCCAAAATACTGCGTGGTACTGGCTGTGTGACAAGACACATAAGATCACCTCAATTCACAAATGTTTTAAAGAAATTAGTGAGCCCCAAAATACTGCGTCGTACTGGCTGTGTGACAAGACACACATCACCTCAATTCTCAAATGTTTTAAAGAAATTAGTGAGCCCCAAAAAAACTTGCTGGCTGTGTGACAAGACACAGAAGATCACCTCAATTCACAAATGTTTTAAAGAAATTAGTGACCCCAAAAAAACTTGCTGGCACAGTGACAAGACACACATATCAATTCCCTGATATTTTGTAGAAATGAGACCCCCCAGACCCCCCCAGTAGCGTGGCAGACTGGCAGTAACAACACACAACAATCTCCTCTGAAATTTCCTCTGAAATGCGTGCAGAATCGGCACGTGGAAACATTATATAGTGTGCTGCGGGACTTAGCTCTGTGAGCCCATGATTGGGCAAAATTTGCCCAATCAGGACTCTGAGCGGTGATTGGCATATTGTTGAACCTGTCTTGCACCAGACCTGTGGTCAGGTGCAAGGCTGTAGCCAATTACGAGCTTCAGGCCAGTGGAAAAGTGCATTGTGGTCCATTGTGATGCATTGTGGACTCGAACATGCGCCGATCACCCGGAAATGTTCGGAGTTCGCGATCTACCCGAACAGGCTAAATTCGGGCCGAACTCCGAACTGTCTGAACCCGAACCGCTCATCCCTACTCAGGAGCTCGAATTCGGTCTTCGCCCATCTCCCCTTCTGTAAATTCATGAGAGGAGGAGAGATCAAATGGCATTATGTCCTTTCCTGGAGTTCTATAGGGGATGACTTTAGTGGAGCCAATGTACCCTGTACGCCGGCTTGTGCCACCATGGGGATGCCGTGTAACTTTAACCCTTAGTGACCGGGCGGTTTTACACAAATCCGTCCTTTAGTGGCCGCTGCTGTTTTTACGTTTCTGCGCTGTTAGTGTTTAGGTCAAATTTTCCTCTTACTCGTTTATTCAACTCACACATATTATACACCCTTTTTCCCGCCATTAAATGGACTTTCTAGAAATACCATTATTTCCATCATATCCAATAATTTACTATAAAAAAAATATGAAATATGATGAAAAAATGGTAAAAACACACTTTTTCGTAATTTAATCCCCAAAATCTACAACCACCAAAAAAGACCCCGGCTAAATAGGTTCAAAATTTTGTCCCGAGACTAGAAATACCCAATTTTTACATGTGTTTGCTTTTTAACCCCTTCACTGCTGAGCCAGTTCACCTATGTGCGCTGCGCTCATTCTGACCATTTTGTGCTAATTATTTTGAGATGACAGCCTAGGTCCTATTTAATTAAACCCCCCCCCCCCGACAAAAAAAAATTTTTTTATTTATTTTTTATTTATTTTTATTATTATTTGTTTTTTAAACCAAACCTGGTCATGTTTGGTATCATTGGAAAGGCCATGATCAGGCTTTCAAATGATGTCACATTTGACCATCTAGCTGCCATGGATCGGGAGATAGGGGGATCCTTAGGATCCCCTTATCTCTACATGGCAGCTAGATGCTTAACTGGCCCACTGACATCCTCACACATATGGTGAGGTTGTCAGTGTGGGGGGGACCTGGAGGCTTGGCTGACATCCAAGATGTCAGCCCCCCTCCAGGTTCGAATCGCGTTATGGTGCCAATTAGCGCCGAAACACGATTCGTCGGCGAAACCATTAATGCTATACACCGCTGAAAAGGGGAGACTCTCCCCTTTTCAGTGGTGCAAAAAGCATCTCCCTAGCTTCAATGGTTGGGGAGATAGAGGGCTCCGAAGGAGCCCCCCTCCCCTCCAATGAATTGCATGGGGACGCCAGCTGATGACGTCACCACGCAGCGTGGCGACGTCATCAACCTCGCCTGCCCATGTAAATCACATGGGCAGGCTTCCTCCCTGCCAGATCGCCGAGGGATCCAGCGTGGGAGGTAAGTATCGGGCGGGAGGGGGATTAGGCGCCGCTGATGTACCCTGTACGTCCGCGGTTCTAAGGGAGACCCGTGGACAGGACGTACAGGGCTCGTCAGCGGTCCTTAAGGGGTTAAACGGCATAGGTGGTGGCAAATCCTTGCGGCTGTGAATGATGGGAGTTGCAATCCTGGTAGCTACAGCAGATCCAATCTGCATAGGCTCAAGGCAATTGTAAGATAATAGTCACTGAGGGTTCATGTTCCATAGGCATTGGAGGATCCAGTACATCAGGCAAGACAGATTCAGGATGTATTGTATCTGCAAGTTCTGCCCGTGAGGGTGCAGGATATTCATAATTATAATACTCATCATTGTCCATAAACAGTTTTTTCTTGGATTTGGTATGAGTGGATTTACTGGTTGCTGGTTTAATTGCTGGAGGCTTCCTGGCTGCAGGCCTGGGTGGTGGTACAGACAGTGGTGTATTTTGGCCTAGGCTGACTAGGCCTAGGCCTAGGACGGCACTTTCCAGGGGCGGCGGCCCGCACCGGGGCCCCACCCCTAAAAAAAAGAGAAAAATATATATATTTTTTTACTTTTGCAAAGTATTTTACCAGGAAGGATACATTGAGATTTCACTAATTTTCAAGTATGTCCTTTGTAGGCAAGGCCTAGGCTTTCACTTTCCAGGGGGCAACAAAGAACCTCACCACTAAATGGGTTACTCACAGAGCACCGAAATGACGCCAACATTTTGGTGTTCTGTAGTTCCCTGCACTTCGGGGAATAAAATTTCCCCACCTTGCAGTGAATTCACCATTCACCGCAGGGTCCCCAAAGTGCATGGAGTCGGCCACTGAATGCTGCCACCGCAAACCCGTGGCCTGCTGTTTTGAAGAGAACTACTGAACGAAAATGTCTGGAATTTACATACAGTATAAGATCCTATGATTGATAATAAAAAGTTCTGTTACAGAAATAAGAAAAACTGCTATTAAAAAAAAGGGGGGGGTAATTTTGCCCAAAAAAATCAGAAAATTGACTAAAGGGTAGTAAAAAAAAATATCAATATATAAATAATTTACTGCAGATTAAAATAATAAATGATTTATTAGATATTGCATAAAAACGGGAATATTTTTAACATTGAAACCTATGGGGTTCGCCTGAATAAACCTGCTGATTGAAACCACCGAACGGCAGTTCTCCAAACTTGTGTGTGAGCATATCACAGAGCAGTGGTGTACTTAGGGGAGTGGCGGAGGGCGGGCCGCCCCAGGTACCAGTGATTATTGGGGTGTCATTAGGGGGTACAAGGAGGTGCCACTGTCACTGTGTGTCAGCTTTGAGCTGTGTTCTCAAACAACGAGCAGTGGAGCAGGGCGTTTGCATACAGCATAAAATCTAATAGAATAAAAATCCCCCTCTCCTCCCTCCATAGCTCCTCCCCTGCCCCGCAGCAGCTCTAGGAGAGGGGAGGGGGATGTGATTTGCGTGCAGAGAGAGAAGATGATAGTAAACGGCAGGTAAGGGGGGGTATCAGCAGAATATGAAGCTCTGTCTGCTTACTGCTGTTTAAAATGGACCTTTCCTTAACCAGCACTGCAGTGATAGAAATTTGTCATTGAGCTGCCTGGCTCCTGGTGAGGCTGCGTTAGTGCAGGTCACGCGGTCCGGCCAGTCAGGTGGTACTGAGTCTCAGTACCACCTGACTGGCTGAACCACATGACACGCACGCAGCTGCCCGCTATTTCGTTAACACAGACTCTCACTCTATTCTGGACTGAACACCCACTGGGAAGGGAATCAAAGCCACGGTGCACCCTCTGGCAGTGGCACCCCACTGCTGACAAGATGGCTCCAGGCACAGCCGCGATCCTCATGTGGCCTGAAGGGACCTCCTGCTGAGTCCATACACAGTCCCTGCTGACTCTGCACACAGCCCTACCGCGGACAGAGGCCGGTAAATATAGAATAAATAATTGCTGTGCTCATATACACTCGGTTTGCTGGGAGTTTTATTGCAGTGGATTCTGATGCACTCATACACACCACACATTGCATTGCTGGGAGTTTTATTGCTGTGGATTCTGATACGCTGACACACACCACACATTGCATTGCTGTGAGTTTTATTGCTGTGAATTCTGATACGCTGACACACACCACACATTGCATTGCTGTGACTTTTATTGCTGTGAATTCTGATACGCTGACACTCACCACACATTGCATTGCTGTGACTTTTATTGCTGTGAATTCTGGTACGCTGACACACACCACACATTGCATTGCTGGGAGTTTTATTGCAGTGGATTCTGATGCACTCATACACACCGCACATTGCATTGCTGGGAGTTTTATTCCAGTGGATTCTGATGCACTCCTACACACCGCACATTGCATTGCTGGGAGTTTTATTGCAGTGGATTCTGATGCACTCATACACACTGCACATTGCGTTGCTGGGAGTTTTATTGCTGTGGATTCTGTGATACACACTGCATATTACTGTGAGTTTTATTGCCCCGGAGCTCTGGGATACGCTCATACACACTGCACATTACTGTGAGTTTTAGTGCTGTGCAGTTCTGTGATATGCTCATACACAATGCACATTTCTGTGGGTTTTATTGCTGTGCAGCTCTGTGATACGCTCATATGCAGTGCACGTTTCTGTGGGTTTTATTGTTCAACCAATGAGAGCGGCTGTGATCCAGTATACTTGACATGCATGTAAAAATGCTTGAATTTAAGCATTTCATAATTTTATTTATCTCAATAGATACATTTGAAATGGTATACAAAATATACAAAATAGGCACTTGGTATCGACTTTTAATATAAATAGAGGAAAAGGCGGAGCTCTAAGAGGAAAAGGTGGAGCTTAAAGAGGAAGGGTGGGGATTAACCAGGAAGAGGTGTGCCCTTGACAGGAAGGGGTGCCTCAAATTTAAATTGGGGGGTGCACGAGTTTAGTCAGGCCAAGGGCAGCACAAAACCTAAATACACCACTTGGTACAGATTTTTGCACAGAGGTGGTCTTGGGTCTTGGAGACGGTCTGGTCACTGGAGCGAGATGTTTGCAGGGTCCTACGGGACAGTCATTTAAATAATGGTCCCCTCCAGCATAGTAGCAACACAGATCATTTGTTTGTCTTCGGTCACGCTCCTCAAGAGTTTAAAGGTTTATAGCTTTACCTCTTGGAGTGCACACCTTAGAAGATGAGTCCCAGGCACTCTGCAGTAGCTCCTTGAAGCATTGGACCAGGTGAGTCATTAGCACTTGAAAGGCAGCTTTCAGAAAGTCCATCAGAATTTTATTTACTGCGGGTACATTTGCAGCATGCTCTGTCATTTTGTTAAGGTCCGGGTTCCGGTGACACCGGTGATGTGGACATGAACCCGGGATACAGTAAATAAAGGCAACAACAAAAGGGTTGGCGAAAATAGCAGAAACATATATTAAATAACTGGATACAAAACAAAAGGCAGGAATCTGTATAAATAATAATAGTCCTTGAAAAGCAATGCAGAGGATAGGGAAAACACAGTCACTTGAAAAAGGGAATCCGGATGATGAAAGTCTCTGGAGGTGAAGTGAGGTGGAACGGGGATTGTGGATGGAGGTCTTGAGATGGGTAACGCAGAAGGGGGTCTTGACACTGTACCGGCAAAGATTAAGCAAAGCGAAGTCCAGGGGAATAGCCAGGGGTCTTTTAAGGAACCCAACCAGCACTCATTACATACACCTGATGTAGTAAATAGGGATGAGCTGTTCGGGTTCGGACGGTTCGGGGTTCGACCCGAACTTAGCCTGTTCGGGCGGATCGCGAACCCCGAAAATTTCCGGGTGTTCGCCGCATGTTCGACCACAATGGACCACAATGCATTTTCCCACTGCCTGAAGCTCGTAATTGGCTACAGCCTTGCACCTAGACCACAGGTCTAGTGCAAGACTAGTTGAACACTATGCCAATCACCGCTCAGAGTCCTGATTGGGCAAATTTTGCCCAATCATGGGCTCACAGAGCTAAGTCCCGCAGCACACTATATAAGGTTTCAATGCGCCGATTCTGCACGCATTTCAGAGGAGATTTCAAAGAAGATAGTTGTGTGTGTTGTTACTGCCGGTCTGCCACGCTACTGGGGGGTCTCATTTCGACCAAATATCAGGGAATTTAGGTGATGTGTGTCTTGTTACTGTGCCAGCAAGTTTTTTTGGGGTTTACAACTTTATTTAAAACATTTGTGAATTGAGGTGACTTTCTGGGTCTTGTCACTGTGCCAGCAAGTCTTTTTGGGTCTCATTTATACCAAATATCATTGAATTTAGGTGATGTGTGTCTTGTCACTGTGCCAGCAAGTTTATTTGGGGTTTACAACTTTATTTAAAACATTTGTGAATTGAGGTGATTTTCTGGGTCTTGTCACTGTGCCAGCAAATCTTTTTGGGGCTCATTAATTTCTTTAAAACACTTGTGAATTAAGGTTATCTTCTGTGTCTCATCACACAGCTAGCAATTTTTTTTGGGGCTCACTAATTTCTTTAAAACACTTGGGAATAAAGGTGACCTGTGTCTCGTCATACAAAAAGTACCACGCTGTATTTTGGGGCTCACTAATTTCTTTAAAACACTTGGGAATTAAAGTGATCTTCTGTGTCTCGTCACACAGCCAGCAATTTTTTTTGGGGCTCACTAATTTCTTTAAAACACTTGGGAATTAAGGTGATCTTCTGTGTCTCGTCACACAGCCAGCAATTTTTTTTGGGGCTCACTAATTACTTTAAAACACTTGGGAATTAAGGTGATCTGTGTCTCGTCATACGTACAGTACCACGCTGTATTTTGGGCTCACTAATTTCTTTAAAACACTTGGGAATTAAGGTGATCTGTGTCTCTTCATACATACAGTACCACGCTATATTTTGGGCTCACTAATTTCTTTAAAACACTTGGGAATTAAGGTGATCTGTGTCTCGTCATACAAAAAGTACCACGCTGTATTTTGGGGCTCACTAATTTCTTTAAAACACTTGGGAATTAAGGTGATCTTCTGTGTCTCGTCACACAGGAAGCAATTTTTTTTGGGGCTCACTAATTTCTTTAAAACACTTGGGAATTAAGGTGATCTGTGTCTCGTCATACAAAAAGTACCACGCTGTATTTTGGGGCTCACTAATTTCTTTAAAACACTTGGGAATTAGGTTGATCTTCAGTGTCTCGTCACACAGACAGCATTTTTTTTGGGGCTCACTAATTTCTTTAAAACACTTGGGAATAAAGGTGATCTGTGTCTCGTCATACAAAAAGTACCACGCTGTATTTTGGGGCTCACTAATTTCTTTAAAACACTTGGGAATTGAGGTGATCTTCTGTGTCTCGTCACACAGCCAGCATTTTTTTTGGGGCTCACTAATTTCTTTAAAACACTCGGGAATTAAGGTGATCTGTGTCTCGTCATACAAAAAGTACCACGCTGTATTTTGGGGCTCACTAATTTCTTTACAAAACTTGGGAATTAAGGTGATCTGTGTCTCGTCATACAAAAAGTACCACGCTGTATTTTGGGGCTCACTAATTTCTTTAAAACACTTGGGAATTAAAGTGATCTTCTGTGTCTCGTCACACAGCCAGCAATTTTTTTTGGGGCTCACTAATTTCTTTAAAACACTTGGGAAATAAGGTGATCTTCTGTGTCTCGTCACACAGCCAGCAATTTTTTTTGGGGCTCACTAATTTCTTTAAAACACTTGGGAATTAAGGTGATCTGTGTCTCGTCATACAAAAAGTACCACGCTGTATTTTGGGGCTCACTAATTTCTTTAAAACACTTGGGAATTAAGGTGATCTTCCGTGTCTCGTCACACAGCCAGCAATTTTTTTTGGTGCTCACTAATTTCTTTAAAACACTTTGGAATTAAGGTGATCTGTGTCTCGTCATACAAAAAGTACCACGCTGTATTTTGGGGCTCACTAATTTCTTTAAAACACTTGGGAATTAGGGTGATCTTCTGTGTCTCGTCACACAGCCAGCATTTTTTTGGGGCTCACTAATTTCTTTAAAACACTTGGGAATTAAGGTGATCTGTGTCTCGTCATACATACAGTACCACGCTGTATTTTGGGCTCACTAATTTCTTTAAAACACTTGGGAATTAAGGTGATCTGTGTCTCGTCATACAAAAAGTACCACGCTGTATTTTGGGGCTCACTAATTTCTTTAAAACACTTGGGAATTAAGGTGATCTTCCGTGTCTCGTCACACAGCCAGCAATTTTTTTTGGGGCTCACTAATTTCTTTAAAACACTTGGGAATTAGGGTGATCTGTGTCTCGTCATACAAAAAGTACCACGCTGTATTTTGGGGCTCACTAATTTCTTTAAAACACTTGGGAATTAGGGTGATCTTCTGTGTCTCGTCACACAGCCAGCATTTTTTTTGGGGCTCACTAATTTCTTTAAAACACTTGGGAATTAAGGTGATCTGTGTCTCTTCATGCATAGAGTACCACGCTGTATTTTGGGCTCACTAATTTCTTTAAAACACTTGGGAATTAAGGTGATCTGTGTCTCGTCATACATAAAGTACCACGCTGTATTTTGGGGCTCACTAATTTCTTTAAAACACTTGGGAAATAAGGTGATCTGTGTCTCGTCATACAAAAAGTACCACGCTGTATTTTGGGGCTCACTAATTTCTTTAAAACACTTGGGAATTAAGGTGATCTTCTGTGTCTCGTCACACAGCCAGCAATTTTTTTTGGGGCTCACTAATTTCTTTAAAACACTTGGGAATTAAGGTGATCTTCCGTGTCTCGTCACACAGCCAGCAATTTTTTTTGGGGCTCACTAATTTCTTTAAAACACTTGGGAATTAAGGTGATCTGTGTAATCGTCATACAAAAAGTACCACGCTGTATTTTGGGGCTCACTAATTTCTTTTAAACACTTGGGAATTAGGGTGATCTTCTGTGTCTCGTCACACAGCCAGCATTTTTTTTGGGGCTCACTAATTTCTTTAAAACACTTGGGAATTAAGGTGATCTGTGTCTCGTCATACATACAGTACCACGCTGTATTTTGGGCTCACTAATTTCTTTTAAAACACTTGGGAATTAAGGTGATCTGTGTCTCGTCATACAAAAAGTACCACGCTGTATTTTGGGGCTCACTAATTTCTTTAAAACACTTGGGAATTAAGGTGATCTGTGTCTCGTCATACAAAAAGTACCACGCTGTATTTTGGGGCTCACTAATTTCTTTAAAACACTTGGGAATTAGGGTGATCTTCTGTGTCTCGTCACACAGCCAGCATTTTTTTTGGGGCTCACTAATTTCTTTAAAACACTTGGGAATTAAGGTGATCTGTGTCTCGTCATACATACAGTACCACGCTGTATTTTGGGCTCACTAATTTCTTTAAAACACTTGGGAATTAAGGTGATCTGTGTCTCGTCATACAAAAAGTACCACGCTGTATTTTGGGGCTCACTAATTTCTTTAAAACACTTGGGAATTAAGGTGATCATCTGTGTCTCGTCACACAGCCAGCAATTTTTTTTGGGGCTCACTAATTCCTTTAAAACACTTGAGAATTAGTCTAAGGTCAGACGAAAGCAGTTTTAACGTGCGTTTAACCGCACAAAATCACGGCCGTGCTAGCAGCAAATGACGTCCAATGCAGGGCAGCATACGAAGAACGGCCGCACAAATGTTCGGCCGGGCAACGCAAGTGGCAAACGAACGCATTTTTTCGAGAACGTCAAACC
The DNA here is from genome assembly GCA_009667805.1 of Leptobrachium leishanense. Taxonomy (NCBI): domain Eukaryota; kingdom Metazoa; phylum Chordata; class Amphibia; order Anura; family Megophryidae; genus Leptobrachium; species Leptobrachium leishanense. The sequence goes on along the minus strand of CM019066.1, from coordinate 3,979,181 downwards.
GCTAGTACTGATGTACAGAGTGCGCTGCGTCCGCATAGCAGCGTGTTTACGTGATTGGGAGACGTCAGACGCTGCACACATCCGGCCAGCATAACGTCCAGACACAAAAAGGGTTTTATTGATGATCCGTACAAAATCACGGACGAAAATGCGCATCGTATGACCGCTATCGCGTATTCCGTGAAAAGATACGTCCATTCGTTCGAACGCACTTTTTCACGGACAACGTGAAAAATGCATTAGTCTGACCCTAGCCTTAAGGTGATCTGTGTCTCGTCATACATACAGTACCACGCTGTATTTTGGGCTCACTAATTTCTTTAAAACACTTGGGAATTAAGGTGATCTGTGTCTCGTCATACAAAAAGTACCACGCTGTATTTTGGGGCTCACTAATTTCTTTAAAACACTTGGGAATTAAGGTGATCTTCTGTGTCTCGTCACACAGCCAGCATTTTTTTTGGGGCTCACTAATTTCTTTAAAACACTTGGGAATTAAGGTGATCTGTGTCTCGTCATACAAAAAGTACCACGCTGTATTTTGGGCTCACTAATTCTTTAAAACACTTGGGAATTAAGGTGATCTGTGTCTCGCCATACAAAAAGTACCACGCTGTATTTTGGGGCTCACTAATTTCTTTAAAACACTTGGGAATTAAGGTGATCTTCTGTGTCTCGTCACACAGCCAGCAATTTTTTTTGGGGCTCACTAATTTCTTTAAAACACTTGGGAATTAGGCTAAGGTCAGACGAAAGCAGTTTTAACGTGCGTTTAACCGCACAAAATCACGGCCGTGCTAGCAGCAAATGACGTCCAATGCCGGGCAGCATACGAAGAACGGCCGCACGAATGTTCGGCCGGGCAACGCAAGTGGCAAACGAACGCATTTTTTCGAGAACGTCAAACCGCTAGTACTGATGTACAGAGTGCGCTGCGTCCGCATAGCGGCGTGTTTGCGTGATTGGGAGACGCCAGACGCTGCACACATCCGGCCAACATAACGTCCAGACACAAAAAGGGTTTTATTGATGATCCGTACAAAATCACGGACGAAAATGCACATCGTATGACCGCTATCGCGTATTCCGTGAAAAGATACGTCCATTCGTTCGAACGCACTTTTTCACGGACAACGTGAAAAATGCGTTAGTCTGACCCTAGCCTTAAGGTGATCTGTGTCTCGTCATACATACAGTACCACGCTGTATTTTGGGGCTCACTAATTTCTTTAAAACACTTGGGAATTAAGGTGATCTGTGCTCGCCATACAAAAAGTACCACGCTGTATTTTGGGGCTCACTAATTTCTTTAAAACACTTGGGAATTAAGGTGATCTGTGTCTCGTCATACAAAAAGTACCACGCTGTATTTTGGGGCTCACTAATTTCTTTAAAACACTTGGAATTAAGGTGATCTGTTTCTCGTCATACAAAAAGTACCACGCTGTATTTTGGGGCTCACTAATTTCTTTAAAAACACTTGGGAATTGAGGTGATCTTCTGTGTCTCGTCACACAGCCAGCATTTTTTTTGGGGCTCACTAATTTCTTTAAAACACTTGGAATTAAGGTGATCTGTGTCTCGTCATACAAAACGTACCACGCTGTATTTTGGGGCTCACTAATTTCTTTAAAACACTTGGGAATTAAGGTGATCTGTGTCTCGTCATACAAAAAGTACCACGCTGTATTTTGGGGCTCACTAATTTCTTTAAAACACTTGGGAATTAAGGTGATCTTCTGTGTCTCGTCACACAGCCAGCAATTTTTTTTGGTGCTCACTAATTTCTTTAAAAACACTTCGGAATTAAGGTGATCTTCTGTGTCTCGTCACACAGCCAGCAATTTTTTTGGGGCTCACTAATTTCTTTAAAACACTTGGGAATTAAGGTGATCTGTGTCTCGTCATACAAAAAGTACCACGCTGTATTTTGGGGCTCACTAATTTCTTTAAAACACTTGGTAATTAAGTGATCTTCTGTGTTCTCGTCACACAGCCAGCAATTTTTTTGGGGTTCACTAATTTCTTTAAAACACTTGGGAATTAAGGTGATCTGTGTCTCGTCATACATACAGTACACGCTGTATTTTGGGGCTCACTAATTTCTTTAAAACATTGGAATTAAGGTGATCTGTGTCTCGTCATACAAAAATACCACACTGTATTTGGGGCTCACTAATTTCTTTAAAACACTTGGGAATTAAGGTGATCTGTGTCTCGTCATACAAAAGGTACCACACTGTATTGGGGCTCACTAATTTCTTAAAACACTTGGGAATTAAGGTGATCTGTGTCTCGTCATACAAAAAGTACCACGCTGTATTTTGGGGCTCACTAATTTCTTTAAAACACTTGGGAATTAAGGTGATCTGTGTCTCATCCTAAAAAAAGTACCACGCTGTATTTTGGGGCTCACTAATTACTTTAAAACACTTGTGAATTAAGGTGATCTTCTGTGTCTCGTCACACCGCCAGCAATTTTTTTTGGGGCTCACTAACTTCTTTAAAACACTTGGGAATTAAGGTGATCTTCTGTGTCTCGTCACACAGCCAGCATTTTTTTTGGGGCTCACTAATTTCTTTAAAACACTTGGGAATTAAGGTGATCTGTGTCTCGTCATACAAAAAGTACCACACTGTATTTTGGGGCTCACTAATTTCTTTAAAACACTTGGAATTAGGTGATCTGTGTCTCGTCATACAAAAGGTACCACACTGTATTTTGGGGCTCACTAATTTCTTTAAAACACTTGGGAATTAAGGTGATCTGTGTCTCGTCATACAAAAAGTACCACGCTGTATTTTGGGGCTCACTAATTTCTTTAAAACACTTGGGAATTAAGGTGATCTGTGTCTCGTCATACAAAAAGTACCACGCTGTATTTTGGGGCTCACTAATTTCTTTAAAACACTTGGGAATTAAGGTGATCTGTGTCTCGTCATACAAAAAGTACCACGCTGTATTTTGGGGCTCACTAATCTCTTTAAAACACTTGGGAATTAAGGTGATCTGTGTCTCGTCATACAAAAAGTACCACGCTGTATTTTGGGGCTCACTAATTTCTTTAAAACACTTGGGAATTAAGGTGATCTGTGTCTCATCCTAAAAAAAGTACCACGCTGTATTTTGGGGCTCACTAATTACTTTAAAACACTTGTGAATTAAGGTGATCTTCTGTGTCTCGTCACACCGCCAGCAATTTTTTTTGGGGCTCACTAACTTCTTTAAAACACTTGGGAATTAAGGTGATCTTCTGTGTCTCGTCATACAGCCAGCGTTTTTTTTGGGGCTCACTAATTTCTTTAAAACACTTGGGAATTAAGGTGATCTTTGTCTCGTCATACATACAGTACCACGCTGTATTTTGGGGCTCACTAATTTCTTTAAAACACTTGGGAATTAGGCCAAGGTCAGACGAAAGCAGTTTTAACGTGCGTTTAACCGCACAAAATCACGGCCGTGCTAGCAGCAAATGACGTCCAATGCCGGGCAGCATACGAAGAACGGCCGCACGAATGTTCGGCCGGCCAACGCAAGTGGCAAACGAACGCATTTTTTTGAGAACGCCAAACCGCTAGTACTGATGTACAGAGTGCGCTGCGTCCGCATAGCGGCGTGTTTGCGTGATTGGGAGACGTCAGACGCTGCACACGTCTGGCCAACATAACGTCCAGACACAAAAAGGGTTTTATTGATGATCCGTACCAAATCACGGACGAAAATGTGCATCGTATGACCGCTATCGCGTATTCCGTGAAAAGATATGTCCATTCATTCGAACGCACTTTTTCACGGACAACGTGAAAAATGCGTTAGTCTGACCCTAGCCTTAAGGTGATCTGTGTCTCGTCATACAAAAAGTACCACGCTATATTTTGGGGCTCACTAATTTCTTTATAACACTTGGGAATTAAGGTGATCTGTGTCTCGTCATACAAAAAGTACCACACTCTATTTTGGGGCTCACTAATTTCTTTAAAACACTTGGGAATTAAGGTGATCTGTGTCTCGTCATACAAAAAGTACCACGCTGTATTTTGGGGCTCACTAATATCTTTAAAACACTTGGGAATTAAGGTGATCTGTGTCTCGTCATACAAAAAGTACGACGCTGTATTTTGGGGCTCACTAATTTCTTTCAAACACTTGTGAATTAAGGTGATCTTCTGTGTCTCGTCACACAGCCAACAATTTTTTTTGGGGTTTACAACTTTATTTAAAACATTTGTGAATTGAGGTGATTATCTGGGTCTTGTCACTGTGCCAGCAAATCTTTTTGGGGCTCACTAATTTCTTTAAAACACTTGTGAATTAAGGTGATCTTCTGTGTCTCGTCACACAGCCAGCAATTTTTTTTGGGGCTCACTAATTTCTTTAAAACAATTGGGAATTAAGGTGATCTGTGTCTCGTCATACAAAAAGTACCACGCTGTATTTTGGGGCTCACTAATTTCTTTAAAACACTTGGGAATTAAGGTGATTTGTGTCTCGTCATACAAAAAGTACCACGCTGTATTTTGGGGCTCACTAATTTCTTTAAAACACTTGGGAATTAAGGTGATCTGTGTCTCGTCATACAAAAAGTACCACGCTGTATTTTGGGGCACACTAATTTCTTTAAAACACTTGTGAATTAAGGTGATCTGTGTCTCGTCATACAAAAAGTACCACGCTGTATTTTGGGGCTCACTAATTTCTTTAAAACACTTGGGAATTAAGGTGATCTTCTGTGTCTCGTCACACAGCCAGCAATTTTTTTTGGGGCTCACTAATTTCTTTAAAACACTTGGGAATTAAGGTGATCTGTGCCTCCTCATAGAAAAAGTACCACACTGTATTTTTGGGCTCACTAATTTCTTTAAAACACTTGGGAATTAAGGTGATCTTCTGTATCTCATCACACAGCCAGCAATTTTTTTGGGGCTCACTAATTTCTTTAAAACACTTGGGAATTAAGGTGATCTTCTGTGTCTTGTCACACAGCCAGCAATTTTTTTTGGGGCTCACTAATTTCTTTAAAACACTTGGGAATTAAAGTGATCTGTGTCTCGTCATACAAAAAGTACCACGCTGTATTTTGGAGCTCACTAATTTCTTTAAAACACTTGGGAATTAAGGTGATCTTCTGTGTCTCGTCACACAGCCAGCAATTTTTTTTGGGGCTCACTAATTTCTTTAAAACACTTCGGAATTAAGGTGATCTTCTGTGTCTCGTCACACAGCCAGCAATTTTTTTTGGGGCTCACTAATTTCTTTAAAACACTTGGGAATTAAGGTGATCTGTGTCTCGTCATACAAAAAGTACCATGCTGTATTTTGGGGCTCACTAATTTCTTTCAAACACTTGTGAATTAAGGTGATCTTCTGTGTCTCGTCACACAGCCAGCAATTTTTTTTGGGGCTCACTAATTTCTTTAAAACACTTGGGAATTAAGGTGATCTTCTGTGTCTCATCACACAGCCAGCAATTTTTTTGGGGCTCACTAATTTCTTTAAAACACTTGGGAATTAAGGTGATCTGTGTCTCGTCATACATACAGTACCACGCTGTATATTGGGGCTCACTAATTTATTTAAAACATTTGTGAATTAAGGTGATCTGTCTCTTTTCACTGGCTGCCAGCTATCAGTGTGTCTCACTGAGTTATACCAGAGTTATTTAAATCCTTATACCAGAGTTGAATCAGAGTTCTGTATATTAATCTATATATCACTCACCATGTCTGAAAGAACAAAAAGGACAGGCAGATGCTCCCAGCCACAGATAAGAGGGCAAGCAGCCCCTGTGTCGGGAGGCTGTGTCTCTGGTCGTGGTGGACGTGGTGCATCTTCTGCAGGGGCACGTTTGTCCTTTCTAACTGGTGCTGGCCGTCTTAAGCAGCAGCAACATACAGAGGACTTGGTGGATTGGCTAACCAGGCCATCCTCATCCTCCAAGTCCTCTGCCAGCCAGGCTTCTAGTGCTTTACAGTCCACCTCAGCTGCCAAAGCATCTAATGCAGCCTCCATGTCCACAGCTACTCCTGCCGTAGCCTCACTATCACACACGAAGGAGTCAGCTGAATTGTTTGACTACAATGAGAGTGACATGCTGCTTGAGGATGCGCAGCAAGTACAGTGCTCTGATTCAATCTCTGAGGTTGAGCAAGGGATATAATTAACCTAGAGGAAGGGGGTGCCAGTGATGACACACAAATAACTGGCACTCATGTTGCCCCAGCAGCTGCCGCATACTGCCAAGTTGGCTCCAGTGATGAGGAGATAGGGGGTGAAGATGACATTGATGATGATGAGGTCACTGACTCCACTTGGGTGCCAGATCGAACTGAGGAATCAAGTGAGGAGGGGGAGGAGGAGGAGGCACAGCAAACACGAGGCACAACATCCTCTGTGACCAACCGTAGCACTAGCCAGTCCAAGGCATCACATGTCAGAGCTGCTCCGGTGCAGAGCGCTGTTGTCTCAAAGAACACATGCAGGAAATCTGCTGTCTGGGAGTTCTTCAAGAACTGTGCAGCAGACCCCACCGTTGCTATTTGTAATCTATGTCAGAGGAGGCTGAACCGTGGGATAAACACTGGACACTTGGGTACCACGTGCTTGATGCGACATATGAACAAGTGCCACACATCCCGTTGGGGCAAAACTTTGCGTAGGTCCTCCTCCTCCTCCTCATCTGTCTCTACCCACACTGTATGTCCTGCCATGCAATTGCCTACAACCTCCACCGACAGGGATGATGCTACAGTAATGGACGTACCAGCAGGTCCTTCCTCACAATGTGACATCATCCCAGTAGCTGAAGATTTACGCAGTCAGATAACGTTGCCGCGCAGCTGCTGCAGTGAAAGAAAAAATATAGTCCCAACCATCCCAAGCACAGCGTCTAAATGCCAGCTTAGCAAAATTACTCGCATTGCAGCTGCTGCCTTTCCAGCTGGTAGACTCTGCTCCTCTTCCGTGAATTTGCTGAATGTGCTGTACCACTGTGGCAGGTTCCAAAACGCCATTACTTTTCACGCAAGGCCATTCCAGCACTATACCAGCACGTGGAAGACAATGTTATCCAGTCATTGGGAAAGGCAGTCAGCAGCAAGGTGCATGTCACTTTAGACACGTGGTCCAGCAAGCATGGACAGGGTCGTTACATTTCCTTCACGGCACACTGGGTAACTCTGATTGCAGCTGGGAGGGATCCAAGACGGGGCTCTGTGCTGGAGCTTGTTCATCCACCACGCCTCCAGAAAGCTGCTTGTATGAGGTCTGTCTGCTCCACCACCACCACCTCTTCCTCCTCCTCCTCCTCCTCCTTCTCCTTCTCTGTCTCTGGCGAAGTGGCAGTTAAACCCACGCCTGACAAGGTGTACGCAATGGCTCAAGCAAAAAGATGCCATACTGTGCTTGAGCTGGTTTGTTTAGGGGACAGGAGCCACACCGGGTCAGACATTTTGCCAGCTCTGCAGGGGCAGGTGCAGAGATGGTTAACACCACGCCAGCTTGAGCTGGGAATGATCGTCTGCGATAATGGCAGCAACCTTCTCTCTGCCCTACGCAAGGGTAAATTGACGCATGTACCATGCCTAGCACACGTCCTAAATCTGGTGGTACAGCGTTTCCTAACCAAGTACCCAGGGCTGCCAGAGCTTCTCATCCAGGCCATAAAAGTCTGCAGCTACTTCAGACGGTCATTTCCAGCAAGCGTTCACCTGGCAGAAATTCAAAGAGAATTCCACCTTCCCACAAACCGTCTGATCTGTGACATGCCCACAAGGTGGAACTCGACATTAGCAATGCTGCAGCGTCTGCACAAGCAGCAGAGGGCCATCAACGAGTACCTGTGTGAGTATGGCACAAGGACAAGTTCAGGTCAACTTTCCCCCCCCCCCGCAGTGGCTGATGATCAAGGATGCATGCACTGTGCTGTCACCATTTGAGGAGGCAACGAGGATGGTGAGCAGAGACAGTGCATGCATCAGTGACACAATTCCTTTAGTGTTCCTGCTGGAGCACACTCTGCGGGGAATTATAGATGTGGCTCTAGAGGCAGAGCAGCGGGAGGAAGAGGAGGCCTTCCCTGGCTCTCAAGGCCCCAGTCTTTCTGCAGACAGCATTCCAGCGGGTCCTACTCAGATCAGACAGGAGGAGGATGAGGAGGAGGAGGACTATTTAAGTTGTGGGGGCATTGAAGGTGGGGATTCCTCAAGGCAGGGTTTTGTGTGCCCAGAAACAGAAGGGCTTGTGCGTGGCTGGGAGGAGGAAGTGCACGATACGGTCATCCTCATTGACCAGGAAGACTCGGCAGCTAATGCCACCTCCAACCTACGCTGCATGGGCTCCCTAATGATGCAAAGCCTGCTAAAGGACCCCAGGATTCGTGCTATCAAGGAGAGGGATCATTACTGGTTGGCAACCCTTCTTGATCCACGATACAAGGGGAAAGTTGCAGAGCTCATCCTGCCCGCACAGAGGGAGCACAGGATGACAAAACTTGAGGACGCTCTAAAGCGAAACTTGTGTAACACCTTTCTAGGCACTTTTAGATTACCAAGTGCTACTGCTGACACACGTGCTTCTGAGGCTGCAGGTGATCAGAGGAATAGCGGTGAAGGCCAGGGCCGCTTGACTGATGCATTTTTAAAAAATTTTAGTCCTCGACGCCCAGGGACGTCAAATGTAGGCACCCATTGCCAGCGTCTTCACCATATGGTGCAGGACTACCTAGGGGCAAGGGCAGACCTGGATACCTTTCCAGCAGATGATCCACTGGCTTACTGGGTGTTGAGATTGGATCACTGGCCAGAACTTAGCCAATATGCTATGCAGCTACTAGGTTGCCCTTCATCTAGCGTGCTTTCCGAAAGGACATTCAGTGCCGCTGGAGGTTTTGTCACAGACAAAAGAGTGCGTCTGTACACCGACTCTGTAGACCGGCTGACATTTAAAAATGAATCAGTCCTGGATCAGCAGCTATCAATCCCCTGATGCCGAAGTAACGGAATAGATCGGGTATGTCTTCTGCATGCACAAAACCTCCAGCACTGAACTCTTCCACAATACCACAAAAGGGTTACGGTGTGAATGCACTTGCTGCCATGAAAGGCACAATATTTGGCTGCACTGACGCCTGTGCCAGATTTATATCATTTTAATTTTTTGAACAGCAGGGTCCAACCCTGCACTCTTCCACAATACCACAGAGAGGTTACTGTATGATGATACTTGATGGCCTGGCACCAAAGGCACAATATCTGGGTGCACTGACACCCATTACCAGATTTATATCTTTTTAATATAGGACCGCATGGTCCACCCCTGCACTCTTCCACATTACTACAGAGGGGTTACTGTATGATGATACTTGCTGGCCTGGCATTAAAGGCACAATATCTGGGTGCACTGACGCCCATTACCAGATTCATATCTTTTTAATATAGGACTGCATGGTCTACCCCTGCACTCTTCCACAA